>CM046876.1:373696602-374296602 GCA_025667525.1 Glebionis coronaria
CTAATAGATCATTCATGGATCTCCCTAAAGAGCTTTTCTAGATTATGCTTTTTATCATCATAACCTCAGGTTAGTAAAAAACCACCCATCATAAGAAACATGGTGTTGATAGTATATGTTTTAGCCATCACCCAAGTTTTATCATATGCTCTTCAACATGCAATTTGGATTCATGTGCAGGTTGTGAAGCTGAAGGAATGACGAAACGTAGAGACAAGGTATTTGAATAAATAAGGGATATTTGATTTTGTATTTGTGAAGTGTTCTAATTGACATTAATATAATTGGAGTACTAATCTTATTGTGCACATGATTTTATCCTAATTTCAGGATTTTGTATATGATGATTATGAAGAGGTTCGAACGACTATCCTCATGGGTATCATGACTGGTCAGATAGGCACTCAATGCTGCTTTTTCTATATGATAGTCAAGGAAATGCTTTTGGAGTAGTTGCTTGAGTTTTGGATCAACTTCTCACTAAGATGAACAACATGTCACCCAAGAAGACCTGATCGAGTATGAAATAAACTTATGGCTGAGATGAACATGTCATCAAAGAAGGCATGTTCATCATTGGACGTTGTTGGTGCTAACATGCCAACATCCTTGATCATGCACTTTTGAGCCTTGGTCGTGTTGACAAGTGAAGAAAGGATTATGATAGATGTTAACAAGTGTGGTGGGTGACTCTTTTGTGTTGTTGGTATTAGAATATGATTGGTAACTAGCTAATTCGTCTCTACTTCAAAAAACTCTAATTAACCACGTAAAAAACAGGTATGCATCTTATTTTCAAAACACTAATCGTTAAATTGTGTTTCTTTATTTTTTTTGTATTATGGATATATCGAAAGTTCAGCATAGACCTCGATCTTGATTATACTTGGGTACTTTATATGCTGATTTTATAAAGCCGGCATGTGATGTTTAAAGTAGGTGATTTAATGTAATCTTGCTGATTTAATGTAAATGTAATGGAGTTCTGTTATGTTCACTCTGAGTACATGTAGAAACCACTATGATGGTTAGGTATATTGTAGAGTGATCAAATACTATTTCAGATGAACAGTCCAAGCTGGGAACAAAATATACTATACCTCAGATTGCTTTCTATAAGGCCGTCGTAAGCTAATATGCACATATAAATAAATCAGTTATGCATTGCTGAAATCACATACATACAACTAACTATTTATTTTAGCTGTGTTGCGTGCGTGGAGTTTTGAAATTAAAGAGCGTGACTTAAGTATAAGTAATTACAATAGATTACGCAAATGCTATTAAGTGTCCGTTCATTATGTAACCACGTTAACAAATCATGTTTGTTTGATAATTTTTAGATTAGCATGTTGATTTTCCAAGCTTTTCTAAGAGTGATATTTGGGAAAGGTGATTGTATGTTGCTTATGTTCAACGTTTTTTATTTACGCAGGCACTGACCAGCACTTGATCTGTGAAGCGCAAGCACCGTTTTAAGGGGCTGATATAGATCAATTGTGTTCTGCACACAATGAAGGTGACTACTTTTTAGCTATCCACTTCTGCATCAGTGTTTGCTTCCCCGAAATAAGACGAAAGTTTGCCATCTTTAGCTGACTGATTTTTGGTTTTTGATGTAACTGCAGGCTTCACCTTCCACAAGATTCAAAAAGGAAGTCTGTTGATGGTAATGGCATCAAAATTATTGCAAGGATGGTATTAGGGTATTAAGAACCAAGGTAAAATGATTTGTATGCTTTTTATCTCTTTTTTTGAGTCTATGTTTTCGTTTTGAATTGTCTACACATGTACAAACACCCATGATGACCGCGATACCAATGGTCTCAATGGTCTCAAATAGTTTGAATTCAGGAGTATCAGTTCTGCATTATTGCTACTTATATGTTCAGATGTTATTTTCATTGGATTTTGCAGGTGGGGCCGAACACGATCGTAGAGACATTGGTTAGAGGTATCTCTGTCATCTTTAGTCATGTATGTTAATTCTACATCTCTATATTTTATAAGTATTGATTTGCTATTTGCCCTAGCACTTATTCAATTTGTATAATGGCTATTCTTCAGTACTTTTTCCACAATCCAAAAAATCTTTCAGTAGTTTTTATATGCAAAATTTTCGTAAATGGCGAAAGACCTATCAAGTTATCAGATGACCTAACCCAACCATTTGTAAGTACGTTTACATATTATTTGGGAAATGAAGGGCGAACACCTGAAGAGGTTACTGATCTAATCTACGAGGACATATAAACAATACATGAATATTTTCTTGCAGAAACCTTACTTGGTGTATGTTAATTAAAACTGAATTTTTGGATTTACAAGTAGAATAGTTACTCCTAAGCTAAAGTTTGCCACTTAAGAGATATATACCAAATACTGTAGTAAAAAGTGATTATCTAACGCTTGAGAACAGAATAGTTATATAATTAAGGATGATCTTGTCAGTTGTTGTAAGAAGCCCACGAACTGCCAGGAAGAGAAAAAGGAAAAATGGTTGTACAAAAGAACCTATGCGAAACTTTGTGCAGAAATCTTGGATAAATGGATCTGTTCACCAGATGAGACCAACGTGAATTACCATGTCGTCCAGCAGGAAGAAGAGTAAAGTGCATCTGATGACGAGCACATCAGATTTGAAAGTGTAGGGTGTGGAGAAAGTTCAGGTTATGGAGTTTCAAGTGACAAGAGTAGATGGGTTGGGACGCAGATAAGTGACGATGAGGGGCTTGAAGAAGATTGCAATATTATGAACCATGGTTATGCACTTATGCATATGGAAATGATAGAATGAATTTAATGGTGAAGATTCCGGTTCTGATTGTTCAGGGGAATATATAAATTGAAGTAATTTTTAATGCCTTCCTATGATCTTGATCAGCAAGAACAGTAGCAGTTTTTATTGGTAATTTACGTTTCTCAGAGTCCTCTTGAAATTGTTGTTGCTATATTGAATATTAGACGGTAATACAGTATAGGTATAAACATAACTGTAGTAGCAAAATAGGGGGTTCGGTAACCTGTCAAAACCAATATCTAGATTTTGATATAGAGACTGAAAATTGGGAATAAAATTTAAATGTTTTTTGTTTGTTTTCTTTTTTACATTTCGGGCAGCATTCATGTATTTTGGTGCATTAGACGCACCATAAATGGGCATTCCTGAGTTGAATTCACTGTCATTTTAGAGCCCTATATTGTGGATACATTTCATGATTTTATGTATGGAACAACCTTTAAGTGAGTACTTGCCTCAACATCTTCGAGGTTAATAATATTTGGTTTCCAAAAAAAAAACATTATGTTGAATGTTAACGTTGTTTGAGTACATTCAGAGGTTAATGTGTGTCTGGGTCGGGTGTGTGGTAGTTGATGCAATCGGGAAGGGGTGGGAATAAGTGGAGTGGTGAACTTACTTGACACATAACTGTTTGCTTTTTGTGTATGTAGAATTTGAAATCATTAGTTTGTTGCTTGCATTAGGTTTGATGATTATTCTTTTTTTAGTGTGCTATGAGAAAGCAGAAATGGGTAATATTGCATATAACCCGGTATGAAATTTTGTACTTTCTTAGGTTGTGTATTTGATCCATCTGCAATCAAGTTTTATCTATTTTATTGTTGCTCAAAATAAATCATTACCATCAAAATGTTCAGGAAACAAGTTTTATTCGGTCATAGTTACCTGATCAAAAACTTAATACTATGTAGTATTCTTTTTCTAATATGCTACAGTCGGAAAATAAAGAGGGGATAGATGCAACCAATGTATTTTCTCGAGCATTACAGAATTCCACAAGACCTGCTGTTGTAGCAGCAGCCAATGAAATGTCGTCCCCGAGATACTGAAGCTCACAACCGGAATCTCTTAAAACTGCTTTTTTGAATCTGATTTATGCTCTCAACCCTTACCAAGGTCACTAGGCTGTTAAGGCACACAATGGGTTCAAAGTTTTTCATCATAGGTGGGAAGAGAGAGAGATGCTGATTCATTAGATTGAGCAGCTGAGGCTGTAATCTAGATAATGACCAAGAGGTGGCTAAAACTGATGCTTCAACCTGTGTTGCTATTGAGAAAACATCTGCTGGGGCGTCAATCAGTTCCTATGAGTAAACTGTTGCATCATACCATTTGAAAAATCAGGTAAATTTCCACTGAATTGGTTTTAGTTTGCACTATTATGATTGTACTTTTACTATTTATAAGACTGACTGATTTTATTTTGCTCACGTGGTTAAAAAAGCTTAACTGGAATTTGCTTAACTTATTGTGAAATACCTTTGTGTGACAGTAGTTGCTATTCAAAGTGGTAGGATACAGGTACTTAGCAATCCCAAACATTGTGTTATGCCTTTTTTTATAGAGCGTACAATCAGTCTTAAGGGTTGGACGGTTTTTATAAATGCGCTTACTTGGTCATTTGCGAGAGAAACGCCTTTAAACTCATGTATCTTTTTTAAATTCATCTCAAATATTTACACGTCATAATCTAACTTCTGGTATGATTTGAACTTTGATACAGGGCACCAAGGTCGAAGAATTTCCAGAATGAGGTAAATTTACATGGATTATCTTTGATAAACTTACTTACATTAATCGGTCACCATGAAGGACAGAAGACGGAGGAGTTCATGGAGGATCCCATGGGTGTTCCCAGGAGAATAATGGAGCAATGGAAACCCCAAATAATTGACGAATTTATCAAGTTCCCTTAGGCTTGCTGTGTAGTTTGGGGACTTCAGGGTCTTAACCAAATTTGGATGGGTGTGATCCTACTCGATACTCATTAAAAACAAATGTAAATGTCAAGCACAATCCTTGGTCACATATGTTATTATAATTGAGCTACATGGGCCACATGTTGTAAATACATGTCTAGGTCGACTTCCAATAGCGTTTAGAGAACACAAAGAAGTGTACGTATGGTGCTGAGAGTAGATCCTTAAGAACCGTAATTCACTAAAGTAATTAGGGTGTTTTTTTTTTCCTATTCTCATGCAAGTGGGGGCTTAACTAATTTATAATAGTATTATACCAAAAAATTATTGGCATGAAGTTTATAGAATAATTCATTTACGCAGGACTGGATATATTGTTTTGGGGGTGTTCATAATATGCGTTAAACCTATAAAAATTAAAAACCGAATCGAATCAAATTCGAACTAGATATGCACTGAACCTAGAATTCGGGTTATGGATCATAACCGAACCAAATCGAATTGAAAATCGATTTTCGAATTGAATATGGGTTTGACAATCAAAAACGAAAACCAAACTTATATAAATAAATATATTTTGATATATTTTTATATATAAACTGATTATTAAAATTTAGTATATATATTTTTTAATAGTGTCATTCGTCTTATCCAAGTCAATTCAAATATCGAGCCAAATTCAAATTTGGTGTTTGGTTCGGTTTTCAAGTTAACTAAAAAAATCAACTAAATAAACCAAATATCTTCAAAGTCAAACCGATGGATAGCCCTGTATTACTTTAGGAATATTTAGTCAACTTCTGGTATTCATAAAAAAGTATTTACACCATAAAACATAGCAATATTGAAGATATTTTTCAAAACATGGTAAATTGTAAGACGTATGTCATGACATTTACTATTAAACTAACAATATTTATAAAGTACGTTTGATCCTATACTCTTTCTAAGAGTTTTTTATGGGTCAATATGGTAATCTATTTTATAAAACATGTATTTTTTAATAACAATTAAAAAATTTATGGTATTTTTAGGGTATGCAGTTAAGGGCAATGTTTTAAAAATCGGTTTGAACCGGCCGATTAAACCGGTTGAACCGGAAACCGGAGAGATAGCCGGTCCGTTATAAGCCGAGTTTATGCTGCAATTTAGACCGGATTAAACCGCTGGGTTTCGGTCAACCCGGATCGAACCGTCGGACTAGAACCGAACGGTTTAGTTAATATGAAAAAATAGCTAGAATTTGACGGTAAATGAGGCAGACCGGTCTTGGTTCTGGTTCCTTGGGCTTTGGCATATCGTAGTAACATGTTTCAGCGGTGATTTACTTGCTTATGAAATTATGGGTTGGGTTGATTTGTATGTTTATTTGTTGTACATAACAGTGGAGGATGTGAGAACAATGAAGAGATTGGAATATTTGTGTGGAAGTGATGATATAAAGTGGGGATGCCTTGGTTTGCTAAAAAAAAGTTGATGACCTCGGAAATATATATATTCTTTATGGAAAATGGAGTACTATTTAGATATATAAGTTATTTATATAATCAACCTTGTTAAATATAAACAAGTACTGTATTAATGTATAGAACATAGATATTAAATGTAGGTTCTCAAATTGAAAGATGATGATATATGTAGTATATAGTACAACGTAAAACCGGTTCGAACCGGTTGAACCGGTAACCTGGTGAACCGGTAGTTTAACCGGGTCGATTAAAAACCCGAGTTTTAAAACATTGCTTAAGGGAAACATGTTATAGGAAGCTTCAGTTCAAAAAATTTATACACTATTACATGACTAAAAAAGGGTATGCGCGTGCATATCATCTCTTCCCTCTACATCCTCCCCTACAATACTTACAAATATTTATCAAATAAATAAAAATTAAACGATCATCAAAAGTCATACCCGTCCATCGGACGGGTTTTGCCACTAGTATATATATATATATATATATATATATATATATATATATATATATATATATATATATATATATATTATACAGGTATAACTAGGGCTGAGCACGGCAGACCCAAAACCAACCTGGACCAGAAATCCGGACCGGACCGGACCGAACCGAACCAGACCGAGCAATTTCGCTCCGGTCCTCGGTCCGGGGTTTTGGACGTATTCGGTCCGGTCGGTCCTGTCCGGTTCCGTTCGGTCTTATCAAAATCTTAACGATTATGCCTAGTAGGATCGGACCGGACCGAGGACCGAATCGGACCGGACCAACCCGGACCGGACCGGATCATTTCGGTCCGGTCTCGGTCCGGGGTTTTGGACCATTTTGGTCCTCGGTCTGGTCCGGTCTTGGCCGGTCCGGTCCGGTCCTGGACCGATGCGCAGCCCTAGGTATAACTATGACTTGATACCACACCCCTAATCCCAGTCATATGTGACATGGCACCTCTAAACCAATATGATTTCATTTTTTCCTAAAAAATCTCAAAAAAATTTGAAATTGGATGTTTGAAAACGCAGATTTAACAAAAATCGGTATTTTGATACAACACCTATTTTTAATACTTTCAAACTAATTTTTTTATTGTTAGCCACGGGAAAAACACACACACACACACCAAAACCCTAGCCGCCTCCATGGATCCTCTCTATCTACATGTTCATCTCAACCTCAAACCTATATCAAAACCCCGATTCATTTGGTCTCCAACCCAGGAAAGATCAAGGGCTTCATAACTAACAAGGTTATAGATCTTCAAGATCTTCTTGAAACGTACACTTTTGATAATATTTTATTTGAAATCTCCAATCCCAAATCATTCCTTCTGTTTTTTTCTCTAAATACTAATAACTGATGTGTAAGCCTCCCAAAAACAACATCTGATGTAATACAATCCATTCATTAACGAAACCCTTATAAAAGAATCCTTGATGCATCCAATCATAATCGTATCTTTTTATTTAATATCTTCTTTAATCTTCTCACCGTTGGTCGTAATATTTTAATCATGTTTTAGTAGAAGAATCGTGGGGCAAGCTTGTGTGCTCTGGTTACAATTTTGGCAACTTCAGATGTGGATTCACAAACTACAGTTGGATATAATTAGCTTCCTTGCTGATGTTATCTTCAATGATTTTGATTTCTCGGATTTTTCAGCTATCATTAGAACCTTCAAATTGATGTAGATGAATATGGGTATACTTCTGGTATGGAAAAAGGAACAGTCAACCACTTGGTCCATCAAGATTTATACCTGCGCAGTGAGGGAGCCGGTGAGATTACATAATAGAATTTTTTTTTTAATTTTAATCTAGATCTCTGCCATTCTACTGCTATTAAACAAATCTAATCTTTTTCTAGTTTCTGTTTGTTGTGGAAATTTTCATCTTTGAAGAGTTGGTTATCTTGGCACAAGTATGCTCGTGCCCTTGATCATACCAACAACAAATGATTGTCGAAGGTTCTCAACACCTGATTGCCTTTTTTCACCCGACCCTTTCTGAATGTGCAAGTGATTGCATATTTCACACCTTTATCCATATCTTTCGGATCCAAGAAGGGTTTCAGCAAGGGTTTCGAAGGTGAGGTTAGATCAACCCATACTCCTGTAAAATAATCTTTGTATATTCTTTTTGAATGATAGTTTTCATAAATTTTTACGTCTTAATGATTGAATTGTTGTTATGTAGTTGTATGTTTTACACTTTTCGCAGTCGGTGGGTGCTTAAATCGAGTTTGCCTGCACAATTTAGAACGATTGCTACCGCCATCGATGTTGCCAAGGTACTTATTATATTTCACAGTTATTCTCAGAAACTAAATACACATATATTTTAAAGTGTGTGTTAATAAATTTCCATTCTTTCCATGATAGTGTTGTTTTGTTAGGGGTGTTTCGATTATCCTATTTTCCCAGCTTACGGGCTTAGTTTCCAGCTTATTGTCCCCCTTTAAACCCCACTTTCTTTAGCCCATTGATGGTCAATATAGTTATAGGGAATATTCTGTATAGTTTTGGAAGTGGTACGCGTTACGATTCCGTCATGCTTGCTAGATTAGCACATACCCAACAACCTGTCAACTGGCTATGTCATGTACAGAAAATATCTTTCAAGGTAAGATTTGTTGTTTTAGTCAAATGCTAAAAACCATTTTATTTTACAAGTCCTTTATATGATGTTCCTGTCCAATAGAAGAATCAATTTGGGATTCTAAAATCACTTAACAACTACCACCTAATTTGTGTTCATAACTTGATGTTTTTGTGCAATTAAACAACCTGGAGTCTACTCCCAGCCTTGCTAAAAGAGGAAACCTACCTGCTGCCGATAATTTAGTAAGTTTCTTTTCGTCTTTCCAGTCATTTAAACAAAGAATGAAATGAACAGATATGATTGGAAAATCTCCATGTTTTGAGAGTACATTTAGAGGATTGATTTTACTATTTATCTCGATCAAAGAGAAGCAAATGGCATAGTGAAAGTAGCAAAAGGATCAACTGTTACATAAGCTTTTAGGCTTGGCATATATAACTGTTGGAAATACGTTTTTACGTATTTAGGAAGATTCGGTCACTCCGACAATATATTAAGTAGTAGCTCGTAGTCTAGATATCTTTATTAAACAAACAAAGCCAAGCCTAGCCTACAACATGTGTAGGCTGGCCCACTATTGTAAGCTCAAGCCCATCACAAGGCTTGGGTATATAAACCCTCTCCTTTGATGGAGAGGGTGGTGATTTCATTTTAATTTACACATAGTTCTTAAATTCTCTCTCTCTAGAAGTATGAAATCATCTATCTTTCTCTCTCTAAAACATAAGCAAGATTTACATATCCTTCAAATGGTATCAAGAGCCATGGGATGATTGTATTGTTTATGTGTTTGTGTTCTTGATTCATACGCCTATTTTGATCCATTTTACACGAGCCAATTTTTTATTTGTGTTTTTATGGTTTTTTCTTGATACAAATCTTCTACATAGTTGTGGTAGAGATTTTGTATAGTTACTTTGGCTAAAAACCAAAATTTTTTGGTGTTTTGATCATTTTTTGGCTTAAAATCTCGATTTGGTTGAGTTTTGTCCGAGAAAAGTGGGATATATTCTGACCACGGTCATCGGAAAAGGGTTTAAAGGATTCAAAAAGTTATTCCGATCAGTGTCATCGAAAAAGGGTTTAAGGATTCCGATCACATTCTGACGAAGGGATTCCGATTGCATTCTTATTTGATTATTCCGATTTGAGTATTCCGAATTGGGTATTCCGATTTGGGACATTCCGATAAGGGACATTCCGATTTAGTACATTCCGATAAGGGACATTCCGATTTGGTACATTCCGATAAGGGACATTCCGATTTGGTACATTCCGATTTGGTACATTCCGATCTGTGACATTCCGAGTAGGGACATCCCGATCAAGGGTATTCCGATTAGGGACATTCCGATCAAGGGTATTCCGATAGGGTTTATTCCGACAGCTTTCCGACTGATATTCCGACAGCTTTCCGATCCTTTATTCCGATCAACATTCCGACAACCCAAAAATTATTTCTTAAAAAAATTTCGTGTGTAATTTTGACTTGGAATTTTTGGTTTATCGAGAACATATTTTAGGGGATTTTAATATTGTTTCTCGACTTCAACTCACAACAACAAACACATTTACTTTCTCTCATTGTTCGATCAATATTTGTAAATCTTAACTTATCGAAATGGAGTACACATCTCTTACGGATAAGTCCATCCTCTCGGGTACGGATAATCGTCCACCAATGTTGGAGAAGTCTATGTACGAGTATTGGACTTCCCGAATGGAACTTTACATGTTGAACAAAGAGAATGGACATCTCATTTGGGCATCGGTGCTCAATGGACCATTAGAATATGGTACAGTGACGGAAGGTACGACTACTCGTCCTCGCACAACGGGTGAATTGACTGGAGATATGAAGATTCAAGACAAATGTGATAAGTATGCTACAAACATCATTCTCCAAACCCTTCCTCCAGATGTCTACAAACTCGTCAGCAAACATAAAGTTGCCAAAGAGTTATGGGATAGAATTCGTGTTCTAATGCTAGGCACCTCGTTAACTAAACAAGAACGAGAGTGTAAGCTTTATGATGCTTTTGACAAGTTTGCCTATGTGCCAGGGGAGACTCTCAATGACTACTATCTGAGATTTACCCTATTGTTGAATGAGCTCAATATCTATGGCATGGCAATTCCTACGTTTCAATTGAACACCAAGTATTTGAACACTCTTCCTTCAGAATGGAAAAAGTACGCGACGGATGTTAAATTGGCTAAGGACTTGCATAACACCAATGTGGATCAACTTCAAGCTTTTCTTCAACAATACAAATGCCATGTGATCGAGGCTCGGTTGTCTAAACCTCAAGTTCATGATCCACTTTCCATGTATGCTTCTCAACAAAACATGGCTTATACTTATCAACAACCATCATACTTGCAGCAGCCACCACCACCACACACCTATCAGCAACCACAACAACCATCTTATCAACCACCAATGATGCCACAACAAGCATTTCAACAAAGTGTTCATCAACAATCTTTTCCACATCAACCACCATATCAGACATCACCATCACAAGCCAACACTTCTCCAATGGGCTATACTCCTCAGCAAGGATATTTACCAATAGAAGCACAACCAGCACAAGCTTTCTACTCTAATGAACTTCCACCAATCCAAGCACCGGTCTTTACTCCAAATGATATGCCAGCTGATGTGCTAAACCATCTCACTGCCTACTTTTCAAAACTTGTTGCAACTAGAGGATTTCCACCAACAAACAATCAGCTTCGCACCTCTTCAAATCCTCGACAACAAGATACTATTCAAGATGGTCAAGTAACAGTACAACCTATTCAGGGAAGGCAAAATTCATATGGACCTCCTATAAGGACTGTGAATGCTCAATCTGTGAATTCCCAAGCTAATGGAAATGGAAGCCTCATTGGTCCTCAAAAGGTTGTGACTTGCTACAGTTGTCGAGGACAAGTTCATATGGCTAGGCAATGCACTCAACCGAAAAGGAGAAGGGATGAAGCGTGGTTTCGTGAGAAAATGTATTTGGTTGATGCTCAGTCTAAGGGAAAGATTTTGGAATCAGAGGAGTTAGCATTTTTTGCAGACCCAGGGGTAGCAGATACTGAAGGCATTGTAGTCGTTTCCACTTCTAATGCAGCTTATCAAGCGGATGAACTTGACGCATATGATTCGGATTGTGATGACGTTCACTCTGCCCAAGCTGCTCTCGTTGCTAATCTCTCTTACTACGGTTCTGATGTCGTCAGTGAGGTACCCACCACAACCAATCTTGGTAATAATGATAACCCACATCAAGTTAGGCATGAAAATGACAACCTCGAACAGCTTTCGGGAACTAGTAACTCAAATGATGTGGTACCCAATCCTACACATTTGAGTGAACCTCAACCAAATGCTACGACGGGTATGGAATCTTATGCTCAACATGATTTGGTCATGGTGCCTAAACATATTATTGATCAAATGCATATGGCTCTCAGACAATTCGTAGATACGAATTCCACCCTAACTGCTAAGCTTGCGTTGCATAAAGAAAAGGTCAAAACTTTTGAAATGGTCCCTCAAGCAGAGAAAATAACATGTTCTGAATTTGACCAATTTTGTTTTGAAAAGATTAAACACTTGAAAGAAATAGAATCATTAAAAGCTAACCTTTCCAATGAATTAAAAGCAAAAGAGTCGGTTGTCAATGATTTTCAGAAACTTAAAATAGATTTCGAAACTCTCGAGTCTAAAAAGTTTGAATCAGAAATTAATGCTACCAAACTTCTTAAATTCAAGGAACAACAGCTTTTAAAACAATACGCTTCCACAGAAAAGGTTTGATATTTGGGATTTTGCTAGGTTCACTTTTCTCTCGATATCCTCTCGAATTGATCTAGGTCTTAAGTGGAATGATTGTTCTTGGTTACTAAATAAAGGGGTTTGGTTTTCTAATCTAATAAAAAGTGGAAATGAAAATTTAAATCAAAGACAATTACTTTAACAAAGATACTTAAGATTAAAATCAAGATTAAAAATTAAAATTGAAATTTAAGCAAACAAACATAAAGAAACAGTAAAGTAGACAAACAGTAAGCTAAGGAAAAACTTGATTCGGAACTTTTAAACCTTGATTCGGAACTTGCTCATGCGGAACTTACTGCCTCGGAAGTTACTATTCATTCATCCAGAACTTACTGATTCGGAACCTTCCGAATGAAGGTTTGTTGATTCGGAAGTTTGGAAACTTCCGAATGAAGGACTGGTTCGGAAGTAACTGATTCGGAAGTCACTGATTCGGAACCTTCCGAATGAAGGTTGATTCGGAAATAACTGGTTCGAAACTTCTTCTTGATTCGGAAGTTTGAGAACTTCCGAATGAAAGTGTCTTGATTCGGAACTTAGAGACTTATTCGGAACTTTCCGAATGAAAGCTTCATTCGGAACTTTTTAGCTGATTCGGAAGTCTGGGAACCCAGATACAGTAGCAGAATAACGAAGAACACGGAACAAGGATTTTAATCAAAAATCAAACCAAATACTTAAAAAGGATTTACCAAATTAAACACAAATCATTTAGACACCATAAGCAATGAATCCCACTAATAAAAACACAAATCCAAACAACTTTTAAAGATCAAATCAAGAAAATAAAAACTTAAGAACTTGAAGATAAAGAAGATGATGAACAAGATTAAATGGAAGATTAAACAAGAACTTGTATTGATTGATTAATGTTTTGACAAGATAAATCAAAGATTAAAATTACAAGATTGTAAAGACAAAGATAAAAATCACCAATCACCCTAGTGGTGATGGCGTTCTACGAACCAGGAAGAAAAGTGGGGAAGAAGAGAATGAAAAACTAAAAACTAATCTAAAATGTGTGAGGGGAAGGCTATTTATAGCCTTGTCCTTTGGTTGGTGAGTGGGCTTTCTCCCGTTCTTCTTGTCTTTTCGTCTTTTCAGAAAAGTTTCCGTTTTCGATTCTGATTCGGGATTTGTTGTCGATTAAATTCAACTCGTCTTTTAATTTCTTCGTTTAATAGACTTGAGTTTCTTCGACTTATATAAATCTTCCATCTTTGGTCCTTTTCTTCGATAAATCTTCGAATAGGCCCAGTGACTTCAAATCTTTTGCATCTCTTGGACAATAGACTTTATCTTGAGTCTTTTTCTTCAGTAAAACCCGTGCAATCCCATGTTTTCTTCAATATTCATCCGGTTGGCTCTGAAAACATAATAAACACAAAAACCACGCATAATTCCAAACAAATGATATTAAATACGTGTTTTGGTCTCGTTTTAGCCCGAATTAAGTGGTAAAAGGATGGGTGTTTACACACCTATCAAATCCCCTACACTTAACCATTGCCATGCCCTCATGCAATGCTTAGTGATAAAGCAAATTTACACTTTTCTCATAATTAATCAACCTTGGCCTTATTTAAATTCTACTAAACAAAAATTAAAGAAATAAAACTTCCAAGATAACAAATGGATAGAAAACCATTTTCACTTGAAAATAGCTATATGGAAATAACTTGCAAAGAAATCGATGACTTACATTAGGGCTTTGGTGCTGCGAAGATTTATCACCCTAGTGTTTCACGTTCCCCAAACTAAGCTTAAAAACGAGATCATTGTTATTATAAGTTAGCAATTCAAACACTTACACACATAGCTTAATTAAATGCTTAAACTCCCTTATTCCTAGGTGTATCTCTTATATTTTATTTTTGTCTTAGAATGATCATGAAGATGCATTTTTGGACTTATTTCGATAGTTTATTAGGGCTGAAAGCAAAGTAGGACGATTTGATCAATAGTTAGCTAAAGGACAAAATCTCTTAAAACTGCTTCTCGGGATATCAAAAAGTTCATATCTTGGCATAACTTGGTTCACGATTTGAGACCTTTCTCGGGCCGATATTTGGCATGTACTTCATACTTCATATCTTCGAGAGACGTTCTTGAGATAATGGTCTTCTCATCATAATAGAATTTCTTCACTTGGAGACTTTTGAGGGGTACTCCAACTTTGTTGACCACGACTTCATGATTATTTCTTCAATCTCTAATTGGGATTTTGAGATACAACGATCCGCCTCCTTTTCGGACTTGGATCTATTTATCCTCATACCTTGTTAGGGTCTTTTCGGATAGACTTCTCCATGATCTTTATGGGAGTTGATTGCTTTTCGTCGTGAGTCTTGATCCTTCATATTGATTTTAGGAATAATGCTTTTCACATCACTTTGGATCTTCAGCAATAAAATCGAATCCTCATGCCTTGTTAGGGCCTTTTCGGACTCGCCAATCTTCGCGCCCCGCTTCATAAGTTATGCCTTGGCTATGAACTCTTATCATTACCGAGCAACTTTTAAACGATCTTGGGCTAGAAGCTAAGTAACTTTTCAAATCGTAAGACCTTACTTATTGCAGATAAATTATTAGCAAGTGATGGGAGAATAGGCAAATAATTACACCAAGTGAGCTTGCGCAAGAATACCGACTTATAATTGACTCTATCATTTCTCGTCCTCCACAATTTAAAATCTCAAGTAATGAGACTCGTGGATACTTAGCCTAATAAACCAATTAAGGTCTACATGGTTAAGGATACTAGCTAGGATAAACTTGGATAAGTCTATTCGGGTTGAGTCAAAATAAACGCAACGGGCCTAATATATCAAAGACTTCTAAACTAGCTACACCACTTTATTAATACTTTTGACTTTATTGTGGGATATATACATATGAAAGCAACGATAAAAATTTAAAAATTACAACTAAATGGCCAAAGTTAATAAAAAATTTGAAAAAGTTGAAAAATAGGATTTTCCGGTTAAATGAAGGCATTTTCATGGAAAAGTCCACTTAAAACTTCGATAGAAGTCCCCCCTACACTTAAGATAAACATTGTCCTCAATGTTTAAGCATGTGGGAAAGGTTTCCCCTACACTTATGACATTGTGCACGTTGGTTAACTCAAGCGAAGGAAGAGACAACTAAAGTGATCAATTTCAAATGTGAGTATGAAGAAAATTGAATCACGATAGTTGAGAGATAGAACCGGATTTCGGATAAACACGGGAGCACGGTTCTTCAAAGATTCCAAGAGTGCACTTATCCCTGTAATCACACCATACAAAGACAAACACATATAGAAGTCCCCCCTACACTTAGGGGATTAAAACATACAAGGATAGAAACTCGGGCTGCCTCCCGAGGAGCGCTTGTTTTTGATAACCGAGTCACGAGCCTGACTCGACCCAAAATTAGTTCATGGGGAACGTGGTGAGGGATGGAATCACCTCCTTAGAGGTGTCCTCACCAAAGTACAACTTCACTCGTTGGCCATTCACCTTAAAATTTGGTCCATCAGGTTGAGCGAGCTCGAGAGTACCATATGGAAAAATTTGGGCAATGGTGAATGGGCCGGACCAACGAGATTTGAGCTTTCCCGAAAAGATTTTCAACCGAGAGTTAAAAAGTAAGACTTTGTCTCCAACGTGGGACTCTCGGTTTTTGATCTTAGAGTCGTGAATGAGCTTAGTTCTTTCCTTATAGATCAAAGATTTTTCATAAGCCTCATTCCGAAGTTCATTCAGTTCATTGAGTTGGATCTTGCGTAGGTCACCGGCTTTGTTTATATCAAAATTAGCCCACTTCAAGGCCCAATAGGCCTTGTGCTCCAACTCAATGGGGAGGTGGCACGCTTTCCCGTACACAAGACGATAAGGCGTACAGCCGATCGGGGTCTTGTAAGCAGTACGGAAATCCCACAAAGCATCATCCAATTTATCAGCCCATGAGGCACGATGCTCTCCCACGGTCCTTTCAAGAATTCGCTTCAGCCCTCGGTTGGATATTTCAGCCTGGCCATTAGTTTGTGGGTGGTAGGCTGTGGAAAGACGATGATTTACACCGTACTTAGCCATGACTCGAGCAAATTGGTCATTGTAGAAATGAGTCCCACGATCACTAATAATGGCGCGAGGCACACCGAATCTAGCGAAAAGAGCTTTCAAAAAGTTACAAACCACCCTTGCGTCATTAGTAGGCAAAGCTTTGGCTTCAACCCACTTTGAAACGTAGTCTACGGCTACAAGGATGTATTTGTTTCCTTTAGACGAGGGGAATGGCCCCATAAAGTCGATACCCCAAACATCAAAAATTTCACACTCTTGAATGAAATTCTGAGGCATCTCGTCTTTATGTGTGATTTTGCCTTGCTTTTGGCAAACATCACATCGTTTGACCATATTGTGAGCGTCACGGTATATGGAGGGCCAATAAAATCCCGAATCAAACACTTTTTTAGCGGTGTAGTTGGGACCAAAGTGACCACCGGTGGGTCCTTTGTGGCAAGCATCAAGGATGTCCGACGCTACCGGTCCATCAACACATCGGCGAATTATCAGATCAGTACATTGTTTGAATAGGTAAGGGTCGTCCCAAAAGTAAGTCTTGATGTCGGTAAAGAACTTCTTCTTTTGCTGGGACGTCAACCCTTCCTTGAGAATTCCACCCGCCAAGTAATTTGCAAAGTCCGCAAACTACGGGGTTTCATTCGGCTTCGAGTTTATAGACATTAAGGTCTCCAAGGGAAAAGAATCATTGATTTCTTTGGTCGGATGATCCCCTTGGTATGGATCCTCAAGTCTGCTAAGATGGTCCGCGGCTAAGTTTTCTGCTCCTTTTTTATCGCGGATGTCGATTTTAAATTCCTGGAGCAGCAAAACCCAGCGAAGAAGTCTTAGTTTGGAATCTTGCTTTGTCAACAAGTACTTCAACGCGGAATGATCGGTGTACACAATGGTGGTGGAAAGGACAAGATAGGGGCGGAATTTTTCAAAAGCATAGACAACAGCTAAAAGCTCTTTTTCGGTTGTCGTGTAATGCAATTGTGCCCCAGTCATTGTCTTGCTAGCGTAATGGATCGGTTGGAAGTGTTTGTTCACTCTTTGTCCAAGAACCGCTCCAATAGCAAAATCACTAGCATCGCACATCAACTCAAAAGGAAGCTCCCAATTAGGGGTAACCAAGACGGGTGCCTTAGTTAGCTTATCCTTAAGCGAGTTGAAGGCTTCAAGGCACTCTTTGGAAAAGATAAAAGGAGTATCTTTTTCCAAGAGGTGGGTCATCGGGCGAGCGATTTGAGAGAAATCTTTGATGAATCGCCGGTAGAAGCCCGCATGACCCAAGAAACTTCTCACACCCTTCACAGTTGAAGGTGGAGGCAACTTTGCGATAACATCGACTTTAGCACGGTCAACTTCAAGACCGGCTTTCGAGATCTTATGTCCAAGCACGACGCCTTCTTTTACCATAAAATGGCATTTTTCCCAATTCAGAACAAGGCGAGTGTCTTCGCACCGCTGTAGCATACGTTCTAAATTGGCAAGGCAAGCAGAGAAGGAATCCCCGAAGACGGAAAAATCATCCATGAAGACTTCCATGGTTTGTTCAACCATGTCATGGAAGATAGCTAACATACACCTTTGGAAAGTCCCGGGCGCATTACATATGCCAAAAGGCATTCTTTTGTAAGCGAAAGTGCCATAGGGACAAGTGAATGTAGTCTTCTCTTGATCTTGGGGATCGATGGGTATTTGAAAATAACCCGAGAAACCATCGAGAAAGCAGTAATATTCATTACCGGCTAATCGTTCAAGCATTTGGTCCATGAAAGGTAGAGGGAAATGATCCTTTCTCGTGGCATCATTGAGTTTGCGGTAGTCTATACAAACTCTCCACCCAGTAACGAGACGAGTGGGAATCAACTCGTTGTGTTCATTGGGAACAACGGTTATTCCGCCCTTCTTGGGCACACAATGGATTGGACTAACCCATGGTGAATCCGAAATAGGGTAAATCATACCCGCATCAAGAAGTTTGATAACCTCCGTTTTGATGACTTCATGTATTTTTGGATTCACCCTTCGTTGGCTTTGAATAGTGGGCTTATAGTCGTCCTCCATGAGAATTTTGTGTGTGCAGAAGTGAGGATCAATTCCATGAATATCCGAGATTTTCCAAGCGATAGCCTTCTTATGATCTTTCAACACAGCGACAAGTCGGGCTTTCTCTTCATCCTTCAAATCCTTAGCAATGATGACTGGCGACTTCTTCTCTTCTTCGAGGAATACATACTCAAGATGGGGCGGCAACTCCTTAAGTTCTAAATCCGGAGGATTTTCGACGGGAGGCGTGTTCGAAGTCGGAGTCTCGATAGCAATAATAGTGGGAGATGGAGGGGAAGGGTTGTCTTCTTTGAGGAGGTTCGCAATGAAACTGAGGTCTTCATCCCAAGTGGCAGTAGAATCGTCATTGTCTTGCTTCACATCTCCCAAGGTGGCTTCCAAATCTTTCCAAAGGAAATCACTTTCTCCAAATAGAGATAGTGATGAGTCGATAGAGGAAACGGTCTCAACATTGGGAAGAGAGGTAGGAATGTTTTTACAAGCATCCTTGAAGTGTTCTTCACAAGCCTCATCAAGAACGTCAATACAATTAACATTCTCGGAAGAAGAAGGCTGTTTAGATAACTTTCCCATGTTGAAGACGACTTTATCGTCACCCACTCTCATGATAAGCTCACCGGCTTCAACATCAATGAGAGTGCGACCGGTCCTCAAGAATGGACGACCAACAATGAGTGGCACACGGGGGTCCATCTCGTAGTCGACGACAACAAAATCGGCAGGGAAGGTGAATTTGTCGACTCCTACAATGACGTCTTCGGCTATCCCCACTGGATAAGCAACCGTACGGTTGGCCAATTCCAAAGTCATTTTGGTGGGGACTAGCTCTGGGAGAGATAATTGCTTCCAAACACTTAGAGGCATGAGATTAATACTAGCACCTAGATCGGCTAGGGCCATGCAATTCTCTACTCCCGGGAAATTGCAAGGGATAAGAAAACGACCCGGATCACCAAGCTTGATTGACAATTTCCTTAAGAGCACTGCAGAGCAGTTCTCATTAAGTTGGGTGTTGGCGAGATCGAGGAGCTTTTCCTTGTCGCTCAGAAGATCTTTAAACATTTTGGCGTACTTGGGCATGTGAGCGAGAGCCTCAGCGAAGGAGATATTGAAATTCAGTTTCTTGAACATTTTTAGGAAGTTCGAAACTTGAATATCATCCTTGCTCTTTTGCTTCTCTTTCCTCAACCTTGAAGGATAAGGTATATTGGAAGAAGAGGAAGGCTTTAAGGGAATAGGATCACTCACAACCACGGGTGGAGGAGGGGTAGAAAGAAGAGGTGGAGAAATTGGGGAAGGAGAAGGAGGAGGAATAGGAGCAGGCGACTCGTTCTCCTTAGTTACAACCACCGGTGGAGGTATAGGAAGCTCGGGTTCCGTAGTACCTTTGCCACTTCGAGTGGTGATTGCTTTCATCTCCCCTCTTGGGTTCGCAACGGTGTTACTCGGAAGAGTACCCGAAGAAGAGGGTTGATTACCTTGGAAGAAACTAGCCATCATGTTCCTCAGATCAGTAGTCTGGCTATCCAACGTGTTTCTCATGTCAGCTCTCAAATCATTTCCTTGCTTGACCAAATCTGCCTTCAAATTGCGCACTTCCTCTTGGAGATTTCCCACTATCACATCATTGGTTCTCATGTAGGTTGCGACCTCTTGGTGTAAAGCAGTGGTGGTTTGGTTGGAAGGAGCATTGTATGCAGGTGGTTGGTAAGCAGGTTGTTGGTAGACTTGATTGTTATGTTGAGGTGGTTGTTGTTGCTTGTGAGGTGGAATGTATGGTTGTCGAGGTTGTTGTTGTTGTTGAGGAGAGCGGTTAAGGTTTTGTTGTTGGTTTGGGTTGGTAGGAGGGAAACCAGGTGGTGAAAGATAGTTGTTGCTGCGGTAACTAAGCAAGTTACGGTCACCTTGAGGTCTAGCTTGATAAGCAGGTTGTTGGTAGGTGCCATATGCCGCATTCACATTCTCAGCAGGGTAATCTTGGGTGGCGGTACAAGTTGTGTAAGAGTGGGGACCACCGCATATCTCACAAGGTTGACTGACAGCGTTCACTTGTGCATTTTTGGCGTTGTTGCTGTTGTTGTTGCTGACGGTGTGGGTGACAAGCGATTCAAGAAGCGTAGTGATTTTGTCTAATCGCTTGTCGCTGTCATTAGTGCTAGCACTAGCAACATTGGTCCTAATGCTCTTGGTTTGCACACGAGACTTGTTCTCAATGATATCCCAAGCAGCATTGGAAGTCTTAGCCAATAGATTACCCCCCGAAGCACTATTCAGTGAATCTTGGTCATTTATGCTTAAACCATTGTAAAAAGTATTTATTTGATGAACTTTGGTAAAACCATGTTGTGGGCATTTTCTTAAAAGATCTTTAAAGCGATCCCAAGATTCACTGAATGACTCGTCGTACTTTTGTTCAAAGGTTATAATCTCATTCCGCAAAGCGGTAGTACGAGAGGGTGGAAAAAAGTAGTTGATAAACTTTGTTTCCAAATCCGTCCACGAGAGAATACTCTGTGGCGGTTCCTTAGCAAGCCAATGCCGGGCTTGTCCCTCTAGAGAAAAGGGAAAAAGTTGTAACCTTATCACTTCTTGTGGAACGCCATTGAACTTGACCGTGTTCGTGAGTTGTAGAAATCTCTTGATGTGATCGTGTGGGTCATCAATGGTTCGTCCAAAGAATGGTTGAGCTGAGACCATCTGGATAAAGCCTGACTTTAGCTCGAAATTGTTGGCGGCAATTGGTGGAATAACAATTGGATCCATGTTGCCATCGACATGAGCTTGCAGCAATTCAATCATTGGGCGATTATCCGGAAGGTGCTCATTGTTGTTGTTATTGTTCATGTTGTTGAAAGGCGGGTTGTTGTTGTTATTATTGTTGTTCGGAGGTGGTATGTTATTGTTGTTTTGTACACCAGCCATGTCTAAGTTATCGAGAGGCTCGGGCTCTTGATAAGACGTGGATCGAGTGCGCATACACCTGCAAAAGAAGGAACAAAGAAAAACAAGGCAAAAATATTTTTGGTTTTTATTGTTTTTTTTTTTTTTTTTTTTTTTTTTTTTTTTTTTTTTACTTTTTAGGATTTTTGAAAATTTTATATTTTTTAGTTGTTTTTGAAAAGTTTTGAAAAAGTAACGTTCACGGGGAACGGATCCCAAAATCCAAGTTCTCACAAAAAACTTTTGATCTTAACGAGAAGAGCCGGCAGCGGCGCCATTTGATATTTGGGATTTTGCTAGGTTCACTTTTCTCTCGATATCCTCTCGAATTGATCTAGGTCTTAAGTGGAATGATTGTTCTTGGTTACTAAATAAAGGGGTTTGGTTTTCTAATCTAATAAAAAGTGGAAATGAAAATTTAAATCAAAGACAATTACTTTAACAAAGATACTTAAGATTAAAATCAAGATTAAAAATTAAAATTGAAATTTAAGCAAACAAACATAAAGAAACAGTAAAGTAGACAAACAGTAAGCTAAGGAAAAACTTGATTCGGAACTTTTAAACCTTGATTCGGAGCTTGCTCATGCGGAACTTACTGACTCGGAAGTTACTATTCATTCATCCGGAACTTACTGATTCGGAACCTTCCGAATGAAGGTTTGTTGATTCGGAAGTTTGGAAACTTCCGAATGAAGGACTGGTTCGGAAGTAACTGATTCGGAAGTCACTGATTCGGAACCTTCCGAATGAAGGTTGATTCGGAAATAACTGGTTCGAAACTTCTTCTTGATTCGGAAGTTTGAGAACTTCCGAATGAAAGTGTCTTGATTCGGAACTTAGAGACTTATTCGGAACTTTCCGAATGAAAGCTTCATTCGGAACTTTTTAGCTGATTCGGAAGTCTGGGAACCCAGATACAGTAGCAGAATAACGAAGAACACGGAACAAGGATTTTAATCAAAAATCAAACCAAATACTTAAAAAGGATTTACCAAATTAAACACAAATCATTTAGACACCATAAGCAACGAATCCCACTAATAAAAACACAAATTCAAACAACTTTTAAAGATCAAATCAAGAAAATAAAAACTTAAGAACTTGAAGATAAAGAAGATGATGAACAAGATTAAATGGAAGATTAAACAAGAACTTGTATTGATTGATTAATGTTTTGACAAGATAAATCAAAGATTAAAATTACAAGATTGTAAAGACAAAGATAAAAATCACCAATCACCCTAGTGGTGATGGCGTTCTACGAACCAGGAAGAAAAGTGGGGAAGAAGAGAATAAAAAACTAAAAACTAATCTAAAATGTGTGAGGGGAAGGCTATTTATAGCCTTGTCCTTTGGTTGGTGAGTGGGCTTTCTCCCGTTCTTCTTGTCTTTTCGTCTTTTCAGAAAAGTTTCCGTTTTCGATTCTGATTCGGGATTTGTCGTCGATTAAATTCAACTCGTCTTTTAATTTCTTCGTTTAATAGACTTGAGTTTCTTCGACTTATATAAATCTTCCATCTTTGGTCCTTTTCTTCGATAAATCTTCGAATAGGCCCAGTGACTTCAAATCTTTTGCATCTCTTGGACAATAGACTTTATCTTGAGTCTTTTTCTTTAGTAAAACCCGTGCAATCCCATGTTTTCTTCAATATTCATCCGGTTGGCTCTGAAAACATAATAAACACAAAAACCACGCATAATTCCAAACAAATGATATTAAATACGTGTTTTGGTCTCGTTTTAGCCCGAATTAAGTGGTAAAAGGATGGGTGTTTACACACCTATCAAGGTTCATCTTTTAACTAAATCATTTAAAGAACTCGAACTTAAGCGTCTTCAAAATTTACCACCTAATCCCGGTTATGCAAAACAAGCTCAGGAATATATTCCCGGTCTTTATGATATGACCATAATTGGCAAATCGAAAGAAGCACCTTATGTTCGTAGTTCTGAGGAGACACAGTCACTTATAGGAAGAAACTCATTCTAAAATGTTTTCAAAATTCCATACGATTGATTATGATAAGCATAATAAAGATCAACTTTCTAAAAAGACACGTATTCGCTTACAAAAGGAATTAGCTGAACTAACAGTTCTTGTGCCCCCAAGTTTGTCAAATGAAAACCCTCCTAGTACGTCTCCTACACTGGTCAAAACGGATTTAACGAAGTTACTTCCACCGGTAAGTAAGGCGTCCGTTAATTTAAAAGCGGTACACCAACACTTAGCCGATTTTGACAAGGTCATTTTGGAACGTACGACGGCCACGGCCATAACGGAAGGTGAATGGAACTTTGAGCACACTAGAGCTGCGTTCCGAGACGAAATTGTTCCGTTTGTAAAGAATGTTAAAGCTTGTCTTAGTAATCTTAATCAATATTTGCATTTGGAAATAGAAGAAGTTAAACGTGTTTTCAATGAAATGGATGATGCGTATGAAAACAATTTACTTGAAATAGAATGGGTTTCACGCCAAAATGATCAGCTTCTGAAACAAGTGATGTCTCATGATATAGTTTCCGTCTGTGTGAATAAAAGTGTTGATAATGATTCTATTGTGCATAACGTTGAATCTGTGGATAATGTGGTAGATATTACTTCTCACGAATCTGACGCTGAATTTTTATAGCTTCAAGATTCATATTCTTCGCTTTCAAAACGTTTTGATGAGATTCAAACACATTGTATTTCGCTTGAATGCAAGCAACACTTTATTCAAGAAATCTATGAAACGTCATTCGAAGTTGTTAATATCGATGATGCAAACTTTGAAAAGAATTTTCGATTGAATTTACAATCAACACAGCGTCATCCAAGTGACAAAGTTGCTACATCTTTGCCGATAGACATAGAGAAATCTAAGGAGCTTAACTGTGTGAACGTACTTGAGGTCGCTGAGAATTTTAAACTTGATCTAGATAATCGAGTTTCCAAGATTTTGTCCAAAGTTGATAACTTAGAACAGAAAGATACACGACTTTTCGTTTCAGTAAAGCCCGCATGTGTTAATACCACTGCACAAAATCAATCATTGATTGAACAATTGAATCAAAAGTCGGTGGAAATATCTGATTTGAGGGAACAAATTTGTGATAAGAATCTGGTCTTGGCTGAGTTAAAGGAAACACTTCGTACTCTAAAAGGTAAGAATGTTATGGATAATGCAGCCACTGTCTCAGCATCGTCCTCTAGTGCAATCAGAAGGAACCTTATAGCCGTCACACCATTTAATAAGGGCCCTAGGACTAAACCATCTCAAACTTTGGTCACTAAAGATAAGGTGGAATCAAAACCAGCTTCTAATATTCCTGTGTTGCCTTTTACAGGAGTAAGCACCACTACTAAGGCTCAAAGATCTAAGCTTAAAAGAAACAAGAAGAATGATAGGATCTTGCCTCCATCTAGTAGTCCACTGAAGAAGAAACTAGAAGCCCATCCTAGGAATGTTATTTCTGTTTTGAATAAAAAGAATTATGTAGCTAAACCTAAAGGCTCTGCGGTTGTGCATCGTTCTAAGCCTACTGTGAATTCTAATTTGAAATGTTGGAATTGCAATGAATGTATGTTTTCTAGTCGTCATGATTCTTGCCTTATTGACCATGTGAATGAGATGAATGCCCAAAAAAATGGATTAGAATGGAAACCGATTGGGAAAGTGTTAACCCAAGTTGGTTGGTTGTGGCGACCCACTGGTAGAACTTTCACTATAGTAGGAAATATATGCCCTTTAACTAGGATCACTCCCACTGAAGCGAAGAAAGCGTGCCCTTTAACTAAGAGTACCAAGGCTACCAAAACACAAGCGTGTCCTTTAACTAGGAACACTGACACTACTGTAGGAACCAAGTGCCCTTTAAATAGGTCTACTCCCACTGTAGTGCCCGCGAATAATCCAAAACCTAAGAAAGTTGGAACAGTAAAACCTGCTAGTGCTAAAACTCACCTTAGAAAACGCAGGAAATCTAAGGGTCTCATAAATGCTATCAATTCTGATAATCTTATATCTCTATATGCGAACACTCCGGAACCAATAGTTTCCAATGCATTGTCTACTGTTGTTATTGAAAACAGGTGGTCCAAATTGTTCTCTGGTATTTGGACTCTGGTTGCTCTAAGCATATGACCGGAGATCGCTCTCAGCTCAGAAATTTCGTCAGCAAGTTTCTTGGTACGGTTCGATTGGAAATGATCATATTGCAAAGATAATGGGTTATGGTGAATATCATATTGGGAATGTTATAATTTCAAGAGTGTATTATGTGGAAGGTCTCGGTCACAACTTATTTTCTGTGGGACAATTTTGTGATGTAAACCTAGAAGTTGCTTTTCGAGAGCATACCTGCTTCATACGTAATTTGGAAGGGGTTGATTTATTGAAAGGTACTCGAGGAAATAATTTGTACACTTTGTCTCTACAAGACATGATGTCCGCTTCTCCCATATGTCTTCTCTCCAAAGCATCGAAGACTAAGTCATGGTTATGGCATCGACGGTTATCTCATCTTAACTTTGACGCTATTAATAATTTGGCGAAAAACAAACTTGTTCGTGGTCTTCCTAAACTTTCATTTCACAAGGATCATTTGTGTTCCGCGTGTACAATGGGGAAAAGCACTAAGAAATCATACAAACTCAAGACTGAAGACACCAACCAAGAGAAACTTTATTTGTTGCATATGGATCTTTGTGGGCCAATGCGTGTTGAAAGTCTTAGTGGCAAAAAGTACATCCTCGTAATTGTCGATGATTACTCTAGGTTTACATGGGTGAAACTTCTTACAACAAAAAATAAGGCACCTAAATTCATCATCGGATTTCTCAAGATGATTCAAGTGCGTCTCAACACTACTGTCCGACGCATTCGTACAGATAATGGAACCAAATTTGTGAATAAAATATTGCGTGATTATTATGAAGAAGTTGGCATATCTCATGAAACATCCGTTGCACGCACTCCACAACAAAACGGTGTCGTTGAAAGGCGAAATCACACACTTATGGAAGCTGCTAGAACGATGTTAATTTACGCAAAGGCTCCATTATTTTTATGGGCAGAAGCAGTATCTACAGCAGTGTACACCCAAAACCGGTCACTAATTCGTAAACGCCATGGTAAAACACCTTATGAGCTTCTCCATGGAAAAGTACCAGATTTATCATATCTTCATGTATTTGGTTCTCTTTGCTATCCTAATAATGATGGTGAAAATTTGGGAAAACTTCAACCAAAGGCTGATATTGGTATTTTCATTGGTTACGCACCCGCAAAGAAGGCATACCGAATCTACAACCGTAAGTCTTGTAAGATCCTCGAAACTATGAATGTTGATTTTGATGAGCTGACAGCAATGGCTTCTGAGCAAAGCAACTCTGAACCCGCACTTCATGAAATGGGACCCAGTAACATTAGTTCTGGTCTTGTCCCAAACAACCCTACTTCATCATCATTTACACCACCTTCTAGGAATGAACGGGATACATTGTTTCAACCATTCTTTGATGAATTCTTTACTCCTCCAAGTATTGTTGCTCCAGAACATGAGGTAATAGCTCCGGTAACCGAAGTTGTCGCTCCAGCAACCGAAGCACAATCTGATACGTCTGCACCTACAATTGGTCAAGATATACCATCAACTAGTAATTCTCAACCAACACCCGAATCAACTACCCATGTCATGCCTATTGATGATGAAGAGGATGATGATGATCACGATTTGGAATTCGCTCAAATGCGTGAACTTCCATTCTTTGGTGTACCTATTCCCGAACCTAATCAAGCCGGGTCATCCACCTCAGAGAAAGCTCCTACTACAGTTTACTCCAATCCACGTATTCGTGAACATGACAGCAAGTGGACAAAGGATCATCCTATAGATTCTATTATTGGTGACCCTAATCGTCCGGTATCCACACGAAGTCAGCTACAAGAAAATGCAATGTTTTGTCATTTTGATGCTTTTCTCACTGAAGTTGAACCTAAGACATGGCAAGAAGCTTTTACACAATCCTCTTGGATAGAAGCTATGCAAGAAGAACTTAATGAATTTATACGTCTTGAAGTATGGGAACTTGTCCCATGCCCGGATCAAGTGCAGTTACTCACATTGAAATGGGTTTACAAGGTGAAACTCGATGAGTTAGGCGGAATATTGAAGAACAAAGATCGACTAGTAGCTCGTGGATACAAGAAATTATTGGGCATCGACTTTATGGAATCCTTTGCACCTATTTCCCGTTTGGAAGCTATTAGACTATTCCTCGCTTATGCAGCCCATATGAATATGATCGTCTATCAGATGGATGTGAAGACAGCATTTCTTAATGGTGAAATCAAGGAAGAGGTCTATGTTCAACAGCCGGATGGTTTTGTGAATCCTAATTATCCTAATCATGTGTACAAGCTTAAGAAGGCTCTCTATGGGTTGAAGCAAGCTCCACGCGCATGGTATGATCTATTGTCACAATTCCTCATTACACAAGGCTTCGCTAAAGGCAAGGTGGATCCCACGCTGTTCATTCAGAAACGAGGTAAAGATATGATTATGGTACAAATATATGTTGATGATATTATATTTGTTGCCTCGACCCAAACTTTATCCGACGAATTTGGGAAACTCATGTCTTCCAAGTTTAAGATGTCAATGATGGGTAAGGTATCATTCTTCTTAGGTCTTTTGATATCTCAGAGTCCCAGAGGCATCTTTATCAATCAATCCAAGTATGCCCTTGAATCTCTTAAGAAATATAAGATGGAATCTTGCGACCCCGTGGATACTCCAATGGTGGAACGAACTAAGCTTGAGGCAGATCCACATGGAATTGCCGTTGATCCGACACTTTATCGTGGAATGATCAGTACCCTTCTGTATATCACAGATAGTCGACCTGATCTTCAGTTTGCTATATGCATGTGTGCTCGGTATCAAACTAGGCCTACTGAGTTACACTTCGCTACTGTTAAACGAATCTTTCGATATCTTAAAGGAACCATTAATCAAGGACTTTGGTATTCGAAGGACTCTTCCATTGCACTTATGGCATATGCAGATGCGGATCGCGCGGGTTGTCAAGATACAAGGCGTAGCACGAGTGGACCTTTGCAACTACTAGGAGATCGACTAATCAGTTGGGCATCGAAAAGGCAGAAAAGCGCTGCAATTTCAAGTACGGAAGCAGAATACATAGCTATGTCCGGTTGCTGTGCTCAAATTCTTTGGATGAGATCGCAACTAACTGACTATGGTCTAGGTTTCAACAAAATTCCGATGTACTGTGACAACAAGAGTGCAATTGCCTTATGCTGCAACAACGTTCAATTCTCCCGGTCGAAGCATATTGGCATTCGCTACCACTTCATCAAGGAGAAAGTGGAAAATGGAGTAATCGAGCTTTACTTTGTCCGATCTGAGTATCAATTGGCGGATATTTTCACGAAGGCTTTAGATCGCGCTCGAATATAATTTTTGGCCGACAAGCTAGGAATGAGAACTTTTTCGCCTGAGACTCTAAAGGAACTGGCAGATGAAGCGAAATAATAGTGGTGGTAAACTATTCTCTGTATCCTTGGTGATTATCTGTATATATTGTTTATATTTTTTATCCACAAAAGCAAAATATAAAAATATAAAACCATATAAAAACCATAAAAATTGAAAAATTCATAAAAATCCAAAAATATTTTTACTTTATTTTTCAAAGGCATGTCTTTTGGTACGATAATATTTACGGCCTTAGAAATGTTGATTAATATTGACACGACGCCATAAATAGAGTTCGTATAAAAGTTGTAAATATTTCATAAAACATGCCTATATGGCTTGTAGTTATTTCAGACTGCAATCCGGTTTTCACATTAAAGTCAAGTATTTCTTATGAAAGCTTTGGCTCACAACGGGAATTAATTTTCTCGGGCAAGATTTACTTTAAAACCTTGTGAGGGATCAAGTTTACTTTATAACTTGGTCTAACACAAATCTATGTACGCATCAGTGCATTTATTTGTCACAACAAGAGAAATCTTGTTTTTATGAAGCTATCATCTCTACAACCATAGCAATCTACTATTGGTATCTACATACTCGATGATACGACTACTCAAACGACGACTACAGCTCTTTCAATAGAACACGGGTCAACAATTGAGGGGGAGCAATTGTCAAGCATTCAGAATCTTTGATGCCGAACGTGCCAAGTTCACAAGTTGGTGTCAAGACAACAATACCAATCGTACATGTGGTGTCAAGAGATAACTTCAGACGTGACGAGTCGACCAACATATGCCGATAAGAACCATTTGATCTTATCATATGATGTTCTCATCAATCAGGTCCAACCTTGTCAATTTTTTCTAATATGGTGAATATGTGATCATGTTACAAATCGGTATCATATCTCATACATTTGGTATCATGAAGATAAAACGAACTTGCATTTTTCTTCCCAAAACCTTTGTTAAAACTTCATTAAATCAATTGATATTAAAAACATCGATTGGGTTAATATTTCTAATATGGGGGAGAAAATGTGATTTAATATGGGAAATTATCAAAAATAGTTTGACTTAACGTGATGTCTCATCCCAACATGTGCGAAATGTTTTCGAATATCGTGGCATATGTTAAGGGGGAGCAAAACGGATTTGCATATCAAAATGGATTTTCATGGTGACATATACTTACCCAAAACCCATTTATTTCACGATGATGAAGATTGTGGTGACATAAGGATGGTAGGATAGGTTAAGTCCAATGATTCTTCTTAAACCGGGGAATCTTCCCAAGGACATTCCATAGCTAGAAACAGTAGTCCTTAGGAAAGATGGAGAAAAAATGTGAACGTAGCTGAATGCCGACCAAGTACTTAAGTTAGCACTGGAATAATCACAACAAGGTGCTAGTTATGACGTATTGGTAAGCATTGAAGGGGTTGAAGAATGAAAAAGAATTGTAAAGATAAAGGGTGTAAAGAAAGAAGCCCTCCTTACAACTTTAGTCAGAAACCGGGTCAACACATATGCTATTGAGATCATTTTAACGATGCTCGATATTGAAGATAGACATCATGGACCCAGTGATGCAATGCACAACCCATTCCAGCTAACTCGGATATCTCTCAAAAGGTATTTGTTTTAATCACACGGAGACAACACATTATCTATCGATTTATTCACTCCGAATAAATTGGTATTGAAATGGTGGCACTCCTCTCCAGCCTCCGATCACTAAAATCCAAAATGCACGATCGAGTCTAGAGCCATTTGAGATCATCAAATATCTCATTAGGACACACTTTCATAATTCCTTGCTTCTTCACACACTGTGAAAAGTAAGAAAGATATTTAGAGTCCTACGCAAAATCTTCATGATCTTGCCTGAACATCCGAGTAATACGAAAGTATTTACAACGTGGGAATTAATAGGACTGTGGGTTGGTGTCGTGTTATCAGTCTACACACAAACCGAGACTCAGGGGAGTCTCGGTGGTGATCAAATACCATAATAAGTGTGAAAACACTTATCCTTTTACCACTTATTTCCAATAATAATGTTAATGCAAGTAATGCCTAAAAACATTATTAGTGTTAACTAATCTTTCTTAATATTGATCACAACAAACTATACAACACATTTAGTATAAAACACAAAACGAATTATTTAACTAACACTATCATCAAGGTAATAATCATATCACTAACCTTTTTTAATCATACTTAGTGATCATCAAAATGATTATCCTTAAAACTCACTTTTGTTAATATGACAAAAGACTTTTTAATAAACTTTCTTTTTTAGAAAATGTTTTATTAAAATGGAAAATGAAAATTTGAAAATAGCATATTCCATATGCTATTAGAATATCCTTTGAAGGCTTCAAATACCTCAGATATTCCCACCCTACTAAAAGACAAAAATGGAGCGTACTCTAGGGGCGGTACCTTAAGTAGCTAGGCGGTTCCCTAGCGATATGGAACCGCCGGGCTAGATAAGGTACCGCGCCCAGATAGCCGTTATATATCCGTTATACATTGTCTCCTTTAAATAGTGGGTCAAATATCGTTTTCCAATAAGCCTCTTGGACGTTTTTCTCAGCCCCCTTTCTATTTTCTATAGCATAATCATTAGTAAATGATCACTTAAAGTGTTAAGGATGTTTACATATGATTATCCTCTTGATCCCCTCTTTTACCTTGTCCAATGAAAAGATCACTCACTCACTAGTGTTGTGATAAAGATGAATCTATGAGCTAGTCATATTCATCATGATGCCCTTTTTGTTTTAGTTTAATCCCTTGTATTTATGAATACTTGGACTAGTTGTGTTCATCCAAGTTATTTATGAATACTTGGATTTATTGTGTACATCCATTGCATATGTGTTTGCTTGGATTTGTGTTGTGTAAATCCAAGATACATGTGTGTACTTGGATAAGTCTAGTTGAGTTGTAATAGATTTGATTAGTAGTTCTCACTAAACTATAAAGTGATGTGGTTGTGTCTTGTGAGTTCTCACTAAACTTGAAAGTGATTAGTAGTTGTGTTGTGTGAAGTTCTCACTTAGCTTCAAAGTGAAGAGTCGTGAAGATTGGTTCTAGCTTTGGATTAGAACTCGACATCTAGCCTTGTGTCATAAAATGGTGAAGTAGGCAACGTCATGAATATTGGTTCTACCTTAAGATTAGAACTCGACATCTAGCCTTGTGTCGTTAAATTGTGAAGTAGGCAACGTTGTGTAGATTGGTCCTAGCTAAAGATTAGGTCTCGACATTTAGCTTAGTGTCTGAAAATAATGTAAGCGACGATGTAAGGTTTTCTCCGCCAAGAAGGGAGCTTGTGGATATAGTGGAAATCTCGAGTAGGTGTACTCGAGGAGTGGAGTAGAAACGAGGATAGAGCCTCGTTGTCGAACCACTATAAATCTTGGTGTCTTCCCACTAGGTTGTCTTCTTCCTTACTCTTTACTTATTTCATTATCATTACACTTACCTATTATCTTTGCTAGTGCATTTGAATTGAACCTAATCATTATGCAACTTAGCTTCAAGCAAAAGATAGGTTTGATACAAACCAAATTGAAAGTAATTTTAATTTGGTTTCCAATCGAAGAGAAACTATTCAACCCCTCCTTCTAGTTTCTACAATAGGTATCAGAGCGATGGTCACTCAAGATCTTTGAAGTATATTATACTTTGAAACTTGGATCGATCCATTGTCTCCTCAAATTAGAAGGTCAAGTTGTACTAAAGTTTCTCTTTGGTCAAAACTATGTTTTCTTTGAAAATAGGTCTTTTTAATTGGTAATATTACATCCCACTTAGATTAGTAGCATTTATACATTTTAGATCTACTCTTGAAATGTATCTACTAGATTGCATCTTGTCTTGTGTAGGTACTCATGAAGATCAATCATTGAATTGATTGCGGATTGAGCTACTTGCACTTGTAGAAGACTCATCTTCATTGATCTTCAACATCTTTGAATGATGATACCAAGATGGTTGGGAATGATACTATTCCTTGAAGACTTAGTACTCATCATAGTCATTGTTGGGCATAGCATTTATTCCTTGATGGATTGCTCTTTGTGGCCAAGGTACGCTTTCGTTCTTCCACACGCCCTTTGATTATTCTTTTGATCATTACTTGACTATGTGCTTGTTCTTGGCATCCTTGCCTTGACATTTGTTTGTGGTTTGTGATTCTTTTCTGTTATCCTCTCAAACCTTCATTGCTTGGATACTTGACTCACTATGGTGATGTAGAGTGAGTTAGTAGTAGCTTAAAGTATCAAGCATGATTTCCATGGTTTGCACCCATACGGTTAGTAGGCCCTTTGTGGGAGAGAAAGTGAATTAATACCTTGCTCATATTTTGGTTTAGACTAAGACTATTATTGAAAGTGATCTTAGTCTATACATGAATAAATGCTTTTTGTTTATTCATTACCAAAGCCGTTTAACGTTTCGCCGGAAAGGCACGTCTTAAACCACTATATATGACACAAGCTCTTCGTTACCACTATTTGAAGATTGTCATTAATCCCTTGAACATTGGTCCTAGTCTTGATTCACTTCCCTTGACTTCTCTTCACTTTGCCGTTTTGCTACGAGTAGTCGTTTGTCCGTTTCGGTTCTTTTCGATCTTGATTCAACTCGTAATCCTTCATTAAAACTTATTGCCTAGTGCTTTGATGATCCAATGTTATTCTAAAAAGGTTCATGATATATTTTTAAGTATCTTAGAAAAACTTGGTTTTTAAAATTTGGCGTTTTTCATTGATAAAAACCTGCCTCTGTAGGCGGTTCTTTATCTCGGCGGCTCAAACCCGCGGTTTCTTATCGATAAGGTACCGCGGGCTGTAAAGTTTGTCAGAGCGCCAATTTGATTATTTTATTCTTTTTCAAACCAAACCCTCTCTCTCCCAAAAACACACAGCCGACGGTTTACCCTTTTTCCACCATTGTTGAAGCTTCCAAAACATTCAATCACTCAAATTAATTGATTCCAAGTTGTGGGTTTCACTCATCCTTCATCTAACATCATTTAATTGTAAGTATTTTCTTTCAATTTCATCTATTTTATTCTAGGGTTCATCCTTTCATAATTGGGGATTTTTAAAATTGAAATTGAATTAAAACCTTAATAGGAATGTGGGTTGACATGGTTATTTTACTATGATTCCTTAGGTTCATATTCATTAAGATTTCACTAAAACCCACTTGTAGAACAAATCCGAATTTTGGCTAAATGATTTTGGTTAAAAGATGGATTTGAGATGAACCCATGAACAAATAGGTAATAACATTGTTAATGCTTACCTAAAAACCTTGTTTTGAAAAACCAATGTTCTAGTCCATTGTTGATCCAACATAGTTCATATGTTCTTGGTAAATAATGGAATAGCTACATTGTGAACATGAGAATGATATGGATTCAATCCTTTGTTTGTCAAGAAATTGATATAACACATTCTCATATTTTTGATTTTTTTTTATTTTACTTTTCATATGAGTGATTGGAAATATGTTTTTCTTGTTTGTATTTAGGTACTAATCATGCCTTCACAATATCAAAAAGATCATCAATACACTAGACAATACATGCCAAACCTTTCCCAAACCTATGCTTCCCCCCAACATCAAAACACTTTTCCATCCCTTTCTACTCGTTGTTTCCATGAGGGTAGAGTCGTTGACAAGGAAATAACGGGTTATGACTATATCCAATCTATGTTTGAGCTTTCGGGGTTTGATTGCTTGCTCAACATAGAAGAAGATATTTACCCCTTATTCCTTCTTGAATTCTTTAGCACCTACTCCATGCTTGAATACAATGGAGAAATTTTCATTCGTTTCGTGTTGAATGATCAATTGATTCAATACTCCCTCGAAAACTTTGGTGAAATTCTCGGTGTGCCATATGAAGGCACTTGTCGTTTTACGGATAAATGGAGACTTGATACTCTCTTGGAATCCTACGATAAACCTCCAAATGACCTCACCGAAATTGATCTAGATTTCATCCTTGACATCATTTCGAAAGAGCGTGATGGAAACGTTGTGAGAAGCCTTCATTCAAATGTACGAAATGTGAATCGATATGAAGTGCTCTCTAGCGACCTTAAGGATTTTATGGTCCAATGGGCAAATATCCTTAGGGAGAATGTCTTTTGTCTTGGTGGAAACCGAGATCATATCCCGGATTGTATGGTGCATATGTTGAGTTGCATCTTTACATCCACCAAGTACAATTTGGCATTCTATATCGCTCGACGAATCAATTATGCCCTTTCAGAGCCCAAAACAAACCTTCCCTATGCTATGCTTCTTACTCGCCTTTTCAAAAGGGTTGCTCATGATTTTCCCCACCTCGATCTTTCTCGCTTCTACCCGGTTCATCGGGTTATGTTGCCTATTCAAGAGGCATATGCAAGAAAGACAAGAAGTGATCGAGGATCGCGAAAATCCGATCATCAAGAGATGGATGATGAGGACATGGACATGCCAACAAGTGATGGTGATGGCATAGGTACTAGTTCTCACTTCAACTCTTCGAGTAATTCCCACCCATCCTCAAACTCATTCGTGGATGGACTTGAAGACTTAGCTCCCCCACCTCATTACTCCTCTAGTGAAGTACCGGAAGATCTTAACATGGGGCATCTCTACCATGAAAATCTCAGGACTAGAGGTGAATTTCATGAACATCGAGTTGAGTCAAGTAAGGGATTCAAGTATTTGGGGAATATGATCAAGGGATTGGGCAAAAAGAGAAGGTGAAAGCTTTGAAGTATTTCAAAGAATACATGTTGGTAAACATGTAATGTTGAACATTTTTCTTATCTTGGATGTGTATTAACTTATGCTACATGTTTGGATTGTTATTTATTTTGATCCTAAATATTGTTTATGCCATTATGTTTGTGATTTACATAGCTTTGTGCATGCCTTATGATAGTTACCTTCTTAGATTTTGATCAGTAGTTAACTTTGGCTTGTGAATCCTTTGGTAAAAATCTGGGTTAACCAAAATTTGGGATGTGAAATTTTTAAGACCTCTGGTCGCGGTTCCATATCGACCCACGGATCCTAATTGATAAGGAACCGCCGGTCCTAGATAAGGAACCGCCGCCACTGTGTCCGACAGCATCTTTTGCTTTACACTGTTTTCTCAATTTTGTGTAAACACTTCATGATTTTCTGTAATAAACTGCATATTTCCTAAACTAGCTTACCTAAATTCATTATTCACCTAAAATGATTTTAACCCATTACTAGTTTGGATCATCCCCTCACCCATTTAAACCCACCTTGTTAGCCATGTTCTTCACACATCAAAACATCCTTCCCTAACCCTTAAACCATCCTTGTCAACCATTGGTTCCACAAAAACCTCAAACACCCCAAGGAAAACACTTAAGATTATGATTAAGGTACCCAAGCCTAACTCCTCACCCTTTCACACACCCAAAAATGAGATGGTTCCAATCCTCATTTCCTCATCACCTTCACCACCCCTTGCACCATGCAAGACAACATCCACCCATGGCACTAACCACTCCATTGGTTCTACCTCCTCTTCATTCAACTCAAGAATGAATGAGCTCTCTTCACCCTTCACTCCAAGTGCACCCTTGGATGTGACCACACAACCCCAACCAATCCAAAGCATTCCTTTTGTGAATGATTTTGATGACACCTTGGTGACTTCACCATTTACCCCTCCTAACTCACCCATTTCACCAACCTTGGAGAACATACCTCCACACTCACCCATTTCCCCTTTAGGGAACATGCCTCCACTCTCACCCACATCACCCTTGGAGAACATGCCTCCTCCACCTCCACCCAACTCAAACATTCCAATTTTGGGTGTTCCACTTTCCCTCCTTTTGGGTGATCCATACTATGGGTTTCAAGAAACACATGGTCCTAATTGTCCATGTTGTCTTTACAACCACTACATCATCCATAACCTTAGGATGGAAATGTTTGGACTACATAGGAGGTTGCAAGAGTTCTTGCTTGCCTTGTTCTCCATGCCTCCTCCTAGGAGATGAATGATGAAATTTTCTAAATAAATGGTTTTCAACAAAACCAAGCCAAAGAAGACTACTAATCTAGATCTAATGTTAAGCTAGCTTTGTATTAGTTAGTTTTTTCATTTGTCATTGTATTTTCTTCCTTCATGAGTGTTTCATGAAGTTGTTCTATGGATTTAGCTTTATGTGTTCCTATTCTTATGTGCACATTAATCAACTTTAATTTAAAATTAAAATTGAACCTAAATCTATCACAACCTCTAAAAACTTGACTAAAATTGATTCAAAATGATATCTAATTTATTTTGTCACACTTTGTCAAGACATTCTTTGTGAATGTGTTGCTTTTATGCAACCCTAGCATAATTTAGTGCTTATAGAGGTAAAATTCTAAGATTTGCAATTTTTTGAAAAAGTCTTAGTTTTTCTCAAAACCTTGGAAAAACTTGGTTTCAAGTCCACTGCACGCGGATCCTTAAAGCCCCGCGGTCCCTTAAGTGGTAAGGAACCGCCGGTCCCTATAAGGTACCGCAGACAGTAAATGACTTTTGACTCATTTTTGGTCAAAATTCTTTAAACCCTATACCCTGTCAAGATCCCTTGTTTGCTCAATTTGGCTAAACATTCCTTGACACTTCACATTTTGTATTCAAATTCTTACCTTGATTACATTTTACTTATACCCCAACCTTGAGATTTCATTCTCACACCTTCCCAACCTTGAGAATTCATTCTCACACAACCTTGAGATTTCATTCTCAAACCTTCCCAACCTTGAGATTTCATTCTCACACCTTAACAATGCCTAACTCATCCTTTCATAACCTTGACATTTCATTGTCACAACCTCACTCACCCAAAGCTTCCTCATCCAAGCTTTCAAAGAAACCGAAAATCTCGGTTCGACCTATTTGGGTTAAGAAGAATGAACCATCTTCTTCCAAACCACCCAAAAACCCTACCTTCTCTCCAATCAAGTATTGGAATGAGACTTATACCATTAACCCCATCACCGAAGCTAAAGAAAATGTTCCCCACCACCACAATCCTTCAATACCCCTCAACTCAATGATCTTTCAACCTTCCCAAACCTCACAAGGCATTGTGAAAACATTTCCAAACCCATTACCCCTCCACCACCAAACCCTAGGTTTGATGCCATACCCCCATCAACCGATTTTGTGTTGCATCATGGATCCTCGTGTGCTTGTTGTCGATTTCAACAAATTGAACTTGCTCATATGTATGAGAAGTTACATTTTCTTGAATTCCTCCTCACTCGACCTCCTATTCAAGTTTTCGTTCTGGTGGACAAAACTTTGAATGATGCATCGTCGTCTTATTTTTCCAACTAAAGGACTAAATACTCTTGGATTCTTTATTACTTTAGTTGCTTTAGAGTCTTTTATTTTCTAGCAATCTTGGAAAATATCACTATTAGAATAGCTTATGCTTTGTGGTTTATTTTCCATATCTTTTGCTTTAGATACTCATATTATGTGTATGACTATCTACTTTGTTGTGTATTTTCTATTATGTAACCTTTGTGTGTTATCCCTTTAGTTCTATTTTGAGTTGATCATGGTTAATTTTTACAATTGCTTATGGGTGATTCCATCAGTTCTAAACTTTAACCCATTGACAAGCTTATCATCTTCATTGGATTGAAGTTTGATTTTGTCAATTACCTTTTTGGACAAACTTAGCAAAATACTTTCTTCTAATTTGAGATTTCTTCTCTCTCTCCCTCTCAAGTTACTTAGTAGGTAGTGATCATATATACATTGGTGTTTCTTTCCTTTCTACTAACCTTTGTGTAGCATGTCACCTTAGCTCATATACTTGGTGCCCCAAGCAAGGGGGAGCAACCACCAAGGGGGAGCTACTAGCAAAGTTCGATGTTCTTCTAAGACTTGTGCTAACCTTTTTGCTACGACAAATGGGGAGAAATGATAGTGATAAACTCGTTAATAATTCGATATTTTGTGTTTCTACGTAAATGAGTTTATCGTTTGTCGTAATCAAAAAGTGGGAGATTTTTAATGCAAGTAATGCCTAAAAACATTATTAGTGTTAACTAATCTTTCTTAGTTTTGATCACAACAAACTATACAACACATTTAGTATAAAACACAAAACGAATTATTTAACTAACACTATCATCAAGGTAATAATCATATCACTAACCTTTCTTAATCATACTTAGTGATCATCAAAATGATTATCCTTAAAACTCACTTTTGTTAATATGACAAAAGACTTTTTAATAGACTTTCTTTTTTAGAAAATGTTTTATTAAAATGGAAAATGAAAATTTGAAAATAGCATATTCCATATGCTATTAGAATATCCTTTGAAGGCTTCAAATACCTCAGATATTCCCACCCCACTAAAAGACAAAAAACGGAGCGTACTCTAGGGGCGGTACCTTAAGTAGCTAGGCGGTTCCCTAGCGATATGGAACCGCCAGGCTAGATAAGGTACCGCGCCCAGATAGCCGTTATATATCCGTTATACTTTGTCTCCTTTAAATAGTGGGTCAAATCTCATTTTCCAATAAGCCTCTTGGACGTTTTTCTCAACCCCCTTTCTATTTTCTATAGCATAATCATTAGTAAATGATCACTTAAAGTGTTAAGGATGTTTACATATGATTATCCTCTTGATCCCCTCCTTTACCTTGTCTAATGAGAAGATCACTCACTCACTAGTGTTGTGATAAAGATGAATCTATGAGCTAGTCATATTCATCATGATGCCCTTTTGTTTTAGGTCAATCCATTGTATTTATGAATACTTGGACTAGTTGTGTTCATCCAAGTTATTTGTGAATACTTGGATTTGTTGTGTACATCCATTGCATATGTGTTTGCTTGGATTTGTGTTGTGTAAATCCAAGCTACATGTGTGTACTTGGATAAGTCTAGTTTAGTTGTAATAGATTTGATTAGTAGTTCTCACTAAACTATAAAGTGATGTGGTTGTGTCTTGTGAGTTCTTACTAAACTTGAAAGTGATTAGTAGTTGTGTTGTGTGAAGTTCTCACTTAGCTTCAAAGTGAAGAGTCGTGAAGATTGGTTCTAGCTTTGGATTAGAACTCGACATCTAGCCTTGTGTCGTAAAATGGTGAAGTAGGCAACGTCGTGAAGATTGGTTCTACCTTAAGATTAGAACTCGACATCTAGCCTTGTGTCGTTAAATTGTGAAGCAGGCAACGTTGTGTAGATTGGTCCTAGCTAAAGATTAGGTCTCGACATTTAGCTTAGTGTCGGAAAATAATGTAAGCGACGATGTAAGGTTTTCTCCGCCAAGAAGGGAGCTTGTGGATATAGTGGAAATCTCGAGTAGGTGTACTCGAGGAGTGGAGTAGAAACGAGGATAGAGCCTCGTTGTCGAACCACTATAAATCTTGGTGTCTTCCCACTAGGTTGTCTCCATTCTTACTCTTTACTTATTTCATTATCATTACACTTACCTATTATCTTTGCTAGTGCATTTGAATTGAACATAATCATTATGCAACTTAGCTTCAAGCAAAAGATAGTTTTGATACAAACCAAATTGAAAGTAATTTTAATTTGGTTGCCAATCGAAGAGAAACTATTCAACCCCCCTTCTAGTTTCTACAAATAACATGACCAGAACGTCTATTTTATGTCGTAAAAGTCGGAATTATGCGTGGTTTGTGTTGTTTTTGTGTTTTAGGACCAAAAGATGAAAAAGGAAGAAAACATGGGCTATCACGGGCTTTTATCGAAGAAAACGAGAAAAGACGAAGTCAAAAGATCGAGAATGCAAAAAGAACGGAAGTCCAAGACCTATTCTGAAGATTTATCGAAGAAAAAGTCTTAAGACGGAAGTTTAATGAAGTCGAAGAACTCAAGTCTAATAAAAGAAGAAAATTATAAGACAAGTTTAATTTGTATCGACAAATCCCGAGACGACGTCGAGAAAGACAAAGCATTTAAATCGAGTCGAGAAGAAAGAAAGAAGGAAGCAACACATGCACCTTCCCTCCTCCTATAAATACCCTCCTAATGACACATTAGGAGGGTGTTAGTTAGTGTTAGTTAATTTTAGTTCACTTTTCATTTTCGTATTTTAGAGAGAGAAAGTGCTTAACTTTCTCTCACTAGAAAACTTCATCTTTTATCTTTCTTGTTTTAATCAAACCTTTACTTTTAAGATTAATCTTGTCTTAATCTTTGTCTTTTTAATCTTTCTTATTAGTTACAATCTTGTGTTCATCATCTCTTTCACCTTAATTTTCTATTCGACACATAAAGCTTCTTACTTTACGTGTTTCTTGATTCGAATGTTTAAGGTTTTATAAGTTTTGATCATTTGCCTTGCTTATTGGTAACTTATTGGAGTTTTTATTGGCTTATTGTCCTTGAAAAAGTGCTAAAAAGTTGTTTAAAATCGTCCTTGTTCTTGTTCCTAGTTTTTAGGGTCGTCTGATTCGATTTTGCAATTCTCCATAATTGCGAAATCTTGTCTTTGGCTAAGTTGTGAATTTGAATCCTTTGCAATTGCGAAATCTTGTTGTATTTTCTTAATTGCGAAATCTTTCCTCCTTGGCTATTGCGAAATCTTCCTTATTCAACATTGCGAAATCCTTTGTTAAGCCTAATTGTGGAATTATATTTTTAACACAATGCGGAATCTTGCAAAGTAGTTATATTGCGGAATCTTTGAATGTGAGTATTGTGAATTCATAGAATTCGCAATTATTGCGAATTTGAATCATTCTCCTATTGCGAAATCTTGTCTCTTTTTAATTGTGAAATTGTTCCTTTTTTTAGACATTGCGAAATCATGCTTAATTTTCAAGATTGCGAAATTAATTGTTTAATTGCGGAATTATTTCAAGATTTTTGAATTGCGAATTTGTGTTGTTTTAAAGTTGCGAATTTATTTCAATTTTTTTAATATTGCGAATTTAATAGTTTTTGTTTAAATTTAATTTTCAAACTTATTTTTCTCGCCATTGTCTTAAGTCTTGTTTTACTTATTTCGTTTTATTTTTCGTAAACTTTATTTTAATTTGTCTTTTCTTAGTTTCTTTTTAAAAGTGTTTTATTTTATAGTTTTCATTTCTTTATGTTTTAACCTAGCATCATTTAATCTTTTAGAGTCTTTATTTTTAGTTTAATCTTTTCTCGCTTTATTTTTATTTTAATTACTCAACGACGCCTTTTCTTTTAATTTGTTTTAGATAACCCAACCGTTTCTTTTCCACCAAGAACAACTGAGTCGCACTAATTAACGGTAATCAATTCGAAAAGACCGGAACAACGAACTTTCATACGAGGCTAAAAACCTTGTATCAAATGGCGCCGCTGCCGGCTCTTTTCGTTAAGATTAACGGTTTTTAGTGAGAGTCGTGTTGATCTTTGGGACCCGTTCTTTTAGGAACGTTATTTTCAAGCGCTAAAATTTTCAAAAATCCTAAAAAATATAAAATTTTCAAAAATACAAAAACATTAAAAAATTATAAAAAGCATTTCTTTTAGTTTTGCACCAAAAAGATTATATATATATTCTCTGTTTCTTTGGTATCTTTTTATTTTGCAGGTGTATGCGTACTAGATCTTCAAATTATTCTGAGCCCGAGACTCGTGAAGATTTAGATATGGATAGTGTGCATAACAACAATAACAACCCACCTCTACCCAATTTGAATAAAGCTAACAACAACAACAATGTTCCCCTACCTGATTTACGAACAATGGAGGAACTTTGTCAACCAACCATGAACGGACGCGGAGGACCGATTGCGCCAATGCAAATCACGGCTCCTGAATTTTCGTTGAAGCATTACATGATCCAGCAAGTTCAAAACGCTTGCCCGTTTAGCGGATTACCGGATGATGATGCCAACAAACATCTTGACAAGTTCATTACCGTCACCCAAAGCATTAAAATTCCCAGTGCTTCCATGGATTTTATTCGCCTTCACCTTTTTCCACACACTTTATCCCATCATGTCGAGAAATGGTTTGATCGTCTTCCCAAAAACTCAATTCATACATGGAATGACATGACTCAACGCTTTTTGTCGCGCTACTTTCCACCATCTATGGTCACTAGTCTTCGCAACCAAATCAGTGGATTTACTCAAGAACCTGATGAGTCGCTTTTCGATGCTTGGGAACTTTATAATGTCTTGATCGACCGTTGTCCGAACCATAACATGCTCCCCGTCACATTGATTGATACCTTCTACAATGGTTTAACTTTTCGTGATCGTGATACGATTAATGCTGCCGCCGGTGGTACATTCATGAAGAGAAGACCTGAGGAGTGTAGAGAGCTGATTGAGAACATGACCACTCACCACAAAAATTGGGATTCATCTGCATCCTCAAGATCAAACCCGAGAGTCAATGTTTCTTCTACTTCTTCAAACCCTGATATTACCGAAATGTCCCGCGCAATAGTCGAAATGAGCAAAAAGATTGAATTTTTAGCTACTAACCAATTTCCACAAGCTAAAGCTGTAGCCACGTCTTGTGAGATTTGCGGGGATTCTCATTCATACACCGATTGTCCTTATACTCCTGACAATCCGGAAAATGTGTATGCCGCAAACGGTAACTTTTCTATGGGAGGGTATCAAGCACGTCCTCAAGGTGATCGCAATTTGCTTAGTTATCGTTCGAATAACTTTCTTTCACCACCCGGTTTTCAATCCCATAATAGACCACCACCACCTCAATTGAACAACACACAATACCCACCAAGGAACCAAGGCCAAAGAAGTAACTACCAAGGGAATTCTTCTAATAATCAAAGGAATTATAACTCAAATCAAGGAAATTTTAATAGTCAAAATCAAGGGGCTTTTAATGACCAAAACCAAGGGTTTCAAAATAACAACTTTAACCAAGGTTTTAATAATAAAAATGCTTATCAACAACAATATCCAAACCAAGGTTTTCAAAATCAAGGGCAAAACACGAATTCCCCTTCAGTGGACTTGGCTCTTCAAAAGTTGACTGATAAGTTGAGCGAACATGAGAAAATCATGACTGCTATGCATGAATCGAGTGATAAGAAATTTATGCTAATGTTTCAAGCCATTAATCCCCAAGGCCCATCCCAAGGTACTTGATACAAAGATTTTGAATAGGGTTCAATTAAGTTCTTGGTATCTTCTCGAATTGATCATGGTTCAAAGTGCGACTCAGTCGTTCTTGGTATAAAAATAAGAAAGGTTTGGTTGTCTAAAACTAATTAAAAATAAAGACTGGGAAAGATAAAAATTAAAACTTTAAAAAATAAAGGCAAGTAAATAAAACGTAAATAAAGCGAGAAATTAAAGCAATAAAAGTAAATAACGTAAACTTAAAATGCAACTAAAAATAAACTAAGGCAAGGCTTAAAATGTAAACTAAAAGTGCGACTAAGTAAAAAGGCGGGAAAAATAAAGCTTAAAACTAAAGGTATAAAATTACAGAAACTAGAAAAACACTCATTCGGAATCAACCCTTCATTCGAAATAAACATATTCATCCGGAATAATCCTTTATTCGGAATAAAATGCTTCATCCGGAATAATCCTTCATCCGGAATGAATGGCTTCATCCGGAATATTGATTCATCCGGAATAAATCAATCGTTCGGAATAACGGTTCATCCGGAAATTGTTCATCCGGAATAATATGACTGATCCGGAATGTGTGCTTGGTTCGGAACATTTTGTTTCATTCGGAATAAAAAATTAACTCGGAATAATTTAAACAAAAAGCTTCATTCGGAATAACAAAAAAACTGACTCGAAATATTTTTAAAAAACCTTGATTCGGAATTTAGCTACTCATCCGGAATATTGATTATTCTGGATGAACACTCTGATTCAGAATATCAAATGAAAACTGCTGATTCGGAATAACATTCACTGATTCGGAATAATAAAAATCAAAAGCTTCGTTCGGAATACAAAACTCATGCGGAATAACTAATCAAAAACCTTCATTCGAAACATTTTGTTTCATTCGGAATCTGGGCTGTTGAAGAACTCGAAGAACAGTAAAGAACAAAAGGGTGCGAATTAAATCAAATCTAACCAAAATCAACCAAACCATTAAACCAAAACAACCACTAATGATCTAATAACAATCACCAATCAAAACAAATCAACAAAACTAACAATAATAAGCAAATCAATCAAAACCTACTTGATTAAAAATATGAAAACTCAAGAACACAACCATGAATCATAAGGAAAGATTAAGCAAGAAAGGTAGAAGAAGATGAATTAAAAGCTTGATTAAAATGAAAAGATTCAACAATTAAAAACATGGTAATTAAATCTTACCTATTAAATCTTGAGAGAAAAAGCATAAAACTTAGAGAGAAAACATAAAACTAAACTAATCGTACTCTAATCCTAAAACTAACCAACCCTCTCCTAACAAATGAGGGTGGTATATATAGGAGAGGGGAGTGGTTGGTGGCTTCTCCCTTCTTTCTTTTCTTCCGTCTCATCTTTAAAGTCTTGACTTTTAGATCGGGATTTCTTTAAACTCATCTTGAAATTTCTTCATAAATAAGACTTGAGTTCTTTGGCTTTATTAAACTTCCGTCTTTGGACTTTTTCTTTGATAAATCTTTAGAATAGGCCTTGGAATTCCGTTCTTTTTGCACTCTTGATTTCTTGACTTCGTCTTTTGTCTTTTTCTTTGATAAAAGCCCGTGAAAGCCCGTGTTTTCCTTCCTTTTCACATTTTGGTCCTAAAACACAACAAAAACACAAACCACGCATAATTCCGACATTTACGACATAAAATACATGTTATGGTCTCGTTTTCATTATAATTAAGTGGTAAAAGGATGGGTGATTTCACACCTATCAAATCCCCTACACTTGACCATTGCAATGTCCTCATGCAATGCATTAGTCACAAAGCAAGATTACACTTTTCATCATAATCAATCCACATTGGCCTTTATTAAAGAGATAGAAAATAACAAAATAAGAAAAGAAATCAAAGACTTATCTTAGGGTTTTGGAATGTCATGAGTAATTATCATCCTCAAGTTTCACGTTCCACATACCAAGCTTTAAAACGAGATCATTATTATTATAAGTTAGCAAACTAACACGAACTCATGTGGGCCAATTATTCACTTAGACTCCCTTATTCCTAGGTGTATCTCTTATATTTTATTATTGTCTTGAATGATCACGAGGATGCATTGTTGACTTATTTCGATAGTTATTAAGGCTGAAAATAAAGTGGGATGATTTAATCAATAGTTAGCTAAAGGACAAAATCTTTTAAAACTGCTTCTCGGGACCTTATAAAGTTCATATCTTGGCATAACTCGCTTCACGATTTGAGACCTTTCTTGGACCGATATTTGGCAGCGACTTCATACTTCAAATCTTGAGAGACGTTCTTGAAATTATGGTCTTCTCTTCATAATAGGAATTTCTTCACTTGAAGTTTTGAGAGATTCTTCATACTTGGACCACGACTTCTTCATTTTTCTCCAATCATTACTTTGGACTTTGATATACAACGATCCGCCTCCTTTTTGGACTTGGATCTATTTATCCTCATACCTTGTTAGGGCCTTTTTGGATAGACTTCTCCATGATCTTTACGGGAGTATTTGCTTTTCGTCGTGTGTCTCGATCCTTCATATTGATCTTTGATAAATGATTCTTCACATCACTTTGGATCTTTAGCAACAAAATGTAGCCCTCATGCCTTGTTAGGGCCTTTTCGGACTCGCCAATCTTCGCATCCCGCTTCAATAAGTTATGCCTTGGCTATGAACTCTAATCCATACCGAGAAACTTTTAAACGATCTTGGGCTAGAAGCTAAGTAACTTTTCAAATCGTACAACCTTATTTATTGTAGATAAATTTATTAGCAAGCGATGGGAGAATAGGCTTATAATTAACTCACATAAATTCACGAAAGAATACCAAACTTATAATTGACTCTATCATCTCTCGTTCTCCACAGTTTAAAATCTCAAGGAATGAGACTCGTAGATGCTTAGCCTATTAAATCAAAGTTTTGGGTTTTCGAGTCATCTATAGGATCTTGCAAATTCTTAGACTTTTAAGTTTAGAAATCGCATTTTAAAGTTCCCTTGATAAATGACTCTCTAGGATCGATTATAGGAACTTGCAAAAAGTTCTTGTTCTTAACCCGTGAGAGTTAAGACTTTCGCGTTTTAAAGCTCCCTATATAAAAGCCTAGCAAAACATGACTTAAACATGTTAAGGATACTAGCTAGAGTAAACTTAGATAAGTAAACTCGGTTTGAGTCAAAAGATTCACAATGATGAAAATTAAAACCGCTTTATTAAAATTTATTTTAGTAAAGAAAGAAAATAACTATACAAAGGGAAAAACTAATAGGCTAAAATAGATCAAAAATTTTGAAAAATGTTGAAAAAATTGATTTTCCGGTTAAAATGAGGGCAAATACAAGGAAAAGACCACTTAACTTTGATAGAAGTCCCCCTACACTTGATATAAACATTGTCCTCAATGTTTAAGTATGTGGGATTAAACTCCCCTACACTTAGGACATTGTGCACTTTGTTTAAATCTCGCTAAGGAAGAGACAACTAAAGGGATTCCTATTTTAATATTGAAGAATATAAAATAGAGAATCAAAAGAGTTTAGGATAGAACCGGGAAGACGGAAACACAAAATCACGGGTCGTCAAAAGTCATCAAGAGTGTGTCTCTGATGCTCTAATCCCTGCACATGATAAGAAAGAAAACAAGAAACACCAACGGGGCTCCCCCTACACTTATGGTGAAAACAGGTGAAGATAGATAGATAATTGGGTTGCCTCCCAGAAAGCGCTTGTTTATATTAACCGAGTCACGAGCCTGACTCGTCCCCGATATAAATGGTCCATGGGGAAGCCTCGAATGTAATACCGGGATCAAAAACCTTGTCCTCGTTCCCGGAGGAAAATAATAAAGGAGAGGCCGGAGGATTAGTTTTGAAAGGTAGAAAGGTCCTTTCAACATAGGAGAAGTATGTGAAGTCTTGATCCACGGGAGATAGGGTGGGTAAAGGAGACAAATTGTCATCCCCCAAAGACAATGGATGGTCACTATTCGGCAAAGCCGTAAAGGTATCAATTATAGAATTGTCATTGTCACCTCCCGGGTCAAAGCACTCATCCTCATTTCCCGGTATGAAACGAGGAGAGTAAAAGCGATATATCACCCGCTTGGGTGTGCACGCGTTAGGAGGAGGTGGCAATATAATATGAGAAGTATGAGAAAAATTACCTTCCACCTGCGTCCCTTTTTCAGTAGAGTCAAGTCTTTCCACCTCTGCGATAGAAGGAGGCATGGCTAACAAAGGATGCTCATTAATAGCAAGAGAATCAGAGCTATCAATGTCCTCAATCCCTTCGTCAAAGAGGGGATTCACCTCACTAGATATGTAGGCGTCATCAAAATCAAATAAAGGGTTTGAATAAATCTTGAAAGTTTCATTCAGAACGTCTTCATCAGATAGTGACTCGTCATCACTAGAAGTAAAATCATCATCTTGATCAAAAAGAGGATTAGAGAAAGCCAAAGAATCATCTCGCAAAGGGTTGGTGGAAGGAACATCATCATTAAGAGCGACCTGATCCGTAAGCTCCTCAAAAGTTAGCACATCACAAACCTCATCAAAGAATTTATCAAGACCAAAATCACTAATCTCACTTGAAGTATCACAATCCTTAGAGGCATTGGGGATATTAAGAGAAGGAAGTACAATTGCGCTGGGACATTGAGCAGCTAGATCATTCCAAGAAATAGTATTCTCATCGTCATCATCATCATAATAGTATTGACGCACAAGAGGAGGGGTATAATCACTAAGATTAGATACTTGCTCTTGTTGTTGTCGCTCTTGTTGCTGTCGCTTTTATTCCTTCAATGCCTCGGTCAGTTGAATTAAGCCGTCATGAAGTTTCAAAAGAATGGCTTGTCTTTCTTCATTCAGAGTAGTGAGTTATTGGGTAATACGAATTCTCTAAGAGGATTGATGATTGAGGTTGGGGTGTGGGGGCTCACAGTTATGAAAACCAGAATTATAGCACGGATGTGGCTCATAGTAAGTCATCAGTTGAGAAGAATTATAACACGGATTTGGTTCATAATAATCCATCGGTGAAGAAAAATGAGGACACGGATTTGGCTCATAATAAATCATTGGCTGACAATAAGAAGTATCGTGAGGGCCCCCACAATTTTGGCAACATGGGTATGGAGAAAAACCCGGTGAGTTGTGTGGATAGCTATTTCCATTGTCATAATTGTAACCCGGTTCCTGCCCGTGATCATACGGGTATCAAACCGGACACGAAACATGCCAATGAGAATCGCTTCCACAATAGATGAAAGGGGGAATAGGAGGTGGATTAGAAAAGGACGAATTAATCAAGTTGCACGATGGACAAAATCCCAATTGTGAATCGATTGAAATAGGAGGAAGGTCTTTTCCGCATTGCTCGCATGTACACCATTGACATGATTCGTTCCCGTATAATCGTCTCCCACACCCGACGCAATGGACATAAGAATCCATAAAGAAAGATAGATAAGCAAGAAGAATATTTTTGGGGCAAAACTTTGAAAAAGAGATGCTTTTTATGATTTTTCAAATGTTTTTGGGATTTTTGAATATTTTTGACACGAAAAATAACGTTCACAAGTGAACGGATCCCAAAAGCCAACGCGTCTCTCACAAAAAACCGTTAATCTTCACGAAAAGAGCCGGCAGCGGCGCCATTTGATACAAATATTTTGAATAGGGTTCAATTAAGTTCTCGGTATCTTCTCGAATTGATCACGGTTCAAAGTGCGACTCAGTCGTTCTTGGTATAAAAATAAGAAAGGTTTGGTTGTCTAAAACTAATTTAAAATAAAGACTGGGAAATATAAAAATTAAAACTTTAAAAAATAAAGGCAAAGTAAATAAAACGTAAATAAAGCGAGAAATTAAAGCAATAAAAGTAAATAACATAAACTTAAAATGCAACTAAAAATAAACTAAGGCAAGGCTTAAAATGTAAACTAAAAGTGCGACTAAGTAAAAAGGCAGGAAAAATAAAGCTTACAACTAAAGGTATAAAATTACAGAAACTAGAAAAGCACTCATTCGGAATCAACCCTTCATTCGTAATAAACATATTCATCCGGAATAATCCTTTATTCGGAATAAAATGCTTCATCCGGAATAATCCTTCATCCGGAATGAATGGCTTCATCCGGAATATTGATTCATCCGGAATAAATCATTCGTTCGGAATAACGGTTCATCTGGAACAAATTGTTCATCCGGAATAATATGACTGATCCGGAATGTGTGCTTGGTTCGGAACATTTTGTTTCATTCGGAATAAAAAATTGACTCGGAATAATTTAAACAAAAAGCTTCATTCGGAATAACAAAAAAATTGACTCAGAATATTTATAAAAAACCTTGATTCGGAATTTAGCTACTCATCCGGAATATTGATTATTCCGGATGAACACTCTGATTCGGAATATCAAATGAAAACTGCTGATTCGGAATAACATTCACTGATTCGGAATAATAAAAATCAAAAGCTTCGTTCGGAATACAAAACTCATGCGGAATAACTAATCAAAAACCTTCATTCGGAACATTTTGTTTCATTCGGAATCTGGGCTGTTGAAGAACTCGAAGAACAGTAAAGGGTGCGAATTAAATCAAATCTAACCAAAATCATCCAAACGATTAAACCAAAACAACCACTAATGATCTAATAACAATCACCAATCAAAACAAATCAACAAAACTAACAATAATAAGCAAATCAATCAAAACCCACTTGATTAAAAATATGAAAACTCAAGAACACAACCATGAATCATAAGGAAAGATTAAGCAAGAAAGGTAGAAGAAGATGAATTAAAAGCTTGATTAAAATGAAAAGATTCAACAATTAAAAACATGGAAATTAAATCTTACCTATTAAATCTTGAGAGAAAAAGCACAAAACTTAGAGAGAAAACATAAAACTAAACTAATCCTACTCTAATCCTAAAACTAACCAACCCTCTCCTAACAAATGAGGGTGGTATATATAGGAGAGGGGAGGGGTTGGTGGCTTCTCCCTTCTTTCTTTTTGTAACACCCCATTTTGAAAATGGAAATATCACAGTAATTATGGCGTGTCATCAAAGCATACAAGGTAAAATGTCTAAACATTACTTGACCATAAAAAGGAAAATACCGGAATCAAACGTCGGTAGTCCAAAAGTAAAGCTCATCACACACAAACATAGTATAATAAAGGAAAAGGACTAAACAATGTCCAAAGCATAAGTATCATAAGAAAGGAAATGCATAATGTAAAGAAGGCTAGACAGCTTCCAGTCCATATGCACGTACTCTTAGTGTCTACGAGCGTCCCTGAGTACCTGCCGTTTTGGGAAAATAGAAAAGGAAAACGGCTGAGCAAATACGATCAGTGCACGGATGTACAATAAAGCATGAATAGAATAAGCATATAATATTATAATAATAGCGGAAGAAAACTAAGTCCCGAGTAACCTGATTAAGTCTTAATAAAACTGGTTTTATAGTTTGAAAGTCTTATGTTTATCTTATAAAATCTGTTTGTCATATCTTACCATTAGCCAATATAGGTCATGAAAATCCACCGTGCATGAATAATTGGAGGGGTGACATCATCATGCAAATTAGAGGGGCTGCCTCTAATTTAATATACTGGTTTATGGGTAGGAGGGATCAGCTCCTTGTGAAGGATGCAAGGCACACACCACGTTCACCATGTAATCCTGAATAAAAACATGTAACTAGGATGCACCCATACGCCCCACATGATAAATATAAATAAGTGGCCAAAAGCTGAAGGGACGCCACGAGCAATCACTCCGCCGTGGTGAAGTCATAACATCAGTGCCTCTAATGTTATGGTTATGGTACCTCCATAACTAGGTGAAACTGGTCATGCATGTATATGGCTATAGGTAATCTTAATTAAACATAAGCAATCAAACTCATAACTTATACTACGGGAAAACAGTTGGCTGCATACAAAGGAATCCTAATAAGGAAAGAATGTCCATACTGAAAGGACGGGAATCCGTACCTTATGTCCAGTGAACGAGAAAGATGAACTGCGAGAATCCTACTTCCGAATCACTAGTGCTACATAAATACGTACATGAATGAGTATCTGCTTACTAAATGCATAGCTGGTTTTACGTCATGTCTTAGCTTTATTTTATGTGTTCTAACTAGGTTTTACTGTTTAAAGCCTTAACTGTATTAAATCTTATATTTTGTTTAATCTGATTAAGTATTTCTGGTATTTCATGTGTTATTATACTTATTGTGTAATAATAAGTAACTTTCCAAAAATAGCAGGTTTCCTAAAATAGAAAGTTTCCAAAAATAGAAAGTTTCCAAAAATAGAAAGTTTCCAAAAATAGAAAGTTACCAAAAATAGAAAGTTTCCAAAAATAGAAAGTTTCCAAAAATAGAAAGTTTCCATAATTAGAAATAAGCTGGTTAAAATAAGCTAAGTATATAAGCCTAAGTGTTTTTCATGATTATTTTCTAAGTCATATGATATAGTGTATAGTTTAATAATTATTTCATGTAATTTAATTAAACTATAGGTTATAATATTTAATTAAAGTATAACATGTTTTTAATTAAATGAGTTAAATACTTAGGTTAAAATATGTATTATTATATATTAATAATATAACCTAAGTCATGTTAATTAATTAATTATATCCATGGTTTTGAAAATAATTAATTAATTATAAGTCTTAAAAATATAAATACTTAGGTAAAAATAATTTCATGATCACTAATAAATAAATAACCTAAGTCATGTTATTAAATTAATCACATCTTTTATTAATTTAATTTTAACATAAGTTCACAACATAAAAAAAAACTAACATAAACCATGAACCGGATCTAGGCTAGAAAACATGAACCGGACATGAATCGACACCGTACCCCGAACCAACTCGGGGTACCCCATGTTTCCCCTTGCTGCCGTGGGACCCACACGCACTAACCAAGACCATATGGTCTTGGTGGTGGTCGGCTTGGCAAACCGAAACCCCCTCGGGTTCGGTTGCAGCCTGCGGCCAAAACAAACACCCTTTAAAACAACCCTTTTGATTTAATTAATCACCAAAACATGTTAGATCTATGATTAATTATTATGTTTTTATAAAAACATCACATGTTCATAATTAATAAAAGATTAAATTAAAAGAAAAGGTTTAAAAAGGTTTTACCGAATTCGTGGATCAAGAGAACGAAGAACCAACACGATAAATCACTAGAATTCTGAGATCCAAGATCAAGAACCACCTTGTATGGTGTTCTTAGGGTGGCGGCACAAAGAGAAGGAGGAAGGAGGGTTTTTTAGGTTTTTCTTAAAATCTTCTGTAAGTTAATTTGTGTAGTGAAAAATTAATTAACCCCCTTTAGTAAAATTTGACAATGGGCTTGGCCCATTGCCCTTGTTTGGTCGCGGGTAGGGACCCCACATTTCCCGTACCTTTTTCCGTGTCTCGTTATTTAGTTACTCGTTTGTGTTTATTTATGTTCGTGTTTTAATTTTTCTCGTTACGTAAATACCGTGATCCAATATATTTAATTACGCTCGTAATAAATATATATACGCAATTAATAATAGTTCGTGTTTTAATTACGTTCATGATTTCATGATCGCATGTTCGTGATTAATTATTGTTAAATAATTATTACGTGATCGTGCATATAAAATACTTATCGTGTTCTAACACGTACGTAATACGTAAACTCCTAACACGTACTCGTAATCATGCTATATTAGGAAAGTTTTAACTAGTACGTACGATCCTAAGGGTACTATGCATGGTAAAAGCATGCGGGTTTTACAACTCTTCCCCCCTAAAAAGAATAATTCGTCCCCGAATTATAGATAAAGTAAACTGGAAAAGAAGAACATACCCGAATTCAAAATATGAAATGAGGGTAAGAAGCCCGGATAGACTCCTCCGTTTCCCAAGTGGCTTCCCGCTCGGTATGATCCCTCCATAGAATTTTGACGAATGGAATCGTCTTCTTTCTCATGACTCGTTCTTGTCTGTCAAGAACTCGTTCGGGTTCTTCTATAAAAGTGAGATCTTCACGTATCTGTTCCAGTGGATACTGAACCATGTGAAGGGGATGATACTGGTACCCTCTGAGTAAGGACACATGAAACACATTGTGCACATGCGAAAGCTGCAGAGGTAACGCCAATCGGTAAGATACTTCACCGACTCGTTCAATGATATCAAATGGTCCGATGAAACGAGGATTGAGCTTCCCTTTAATCCCGAAGCGTCTAACACCACGTGCCGGCGAAACCTTAAGAAAGACGTGATCTCCTACGTTAAAGTGTAAATCCCTACGATGCTTATCGGCGTAACTCTTCTGACGTGACCGTGCCTCCTGAATCTTCTGCTTAGCTACTGCAATCTTCTCATTTGTCATCTCTATGATTTCTGGTCCTTCGAGTCTTCGCTCGCCAACCTGATCCCAGCAGATTGGGGCGCGACACTTTCTGCCATACAACATCTCAAATGGGGCACATTTGATGCTTGCGTGCCAGCTGTTGTTGTATGCAAACTCTACCAAACAGATGTATTCGTCCCAATCACCCGTCCATTCCAACGCACATGACCTCAACATATCTTCCAATGTCTGAATGGTTCGCTCCGACTGTCTGACCGTTTGAGGATGAAAAGCCGTGCTAAGCTTAAGTTGTGTACCCCAAGCTTTCTGCAGACTTTTCCAAAAGCGCGAAGTGAATCGAGGATCTCTGTCTAAGACGATGCTGGATGGTGCACCGTGGAGTCTCATGATCTCTCGTCTATACGTATCTGCGAGTTTACTTACCGGATCTTCCTTGCGGATCGGTAAGAAATGAGCTGATTTGGTAAGTCGATCAACGATAACCCAAATTGCATCGTGCTTCCTTTTAGTAGGCGGAAGACCGGTAAAAAAATCCATGGTGATTTTGTCCCACTTCCACTCTGGAATATCTAACGGTTGAAGGAGACCGCCAGATCGCTGATGCTCGATCTTAACCTGCTGGCAGGTAAGACATTTGGAGACGTAAGTGGCCACATCCTGTTTCATACCACTCCACCAAAAGTACTGTTTGATGTCATGGTACATCTTAGTCGAACCAGGATGTATCGAGAATGGGGAGCTGTGAGCTTCAGCTAACAAAGCTTCCTGAAGTTCTTGGTCATCAGGAACACAAAGTCTAGTGCCCCGCCATACGATACCATCTGCATCTACTCTGAATTCTGTCTGCTTCTCCAAATTTTGTACTATCGCCCAGATTTCTCCATCATCCTTCTGAGCTTCCTTGATGTTTGATAGTAACTCGGGTTCTACTCTAAGATTAGCCCAGTAACCGTGCTGTCCAGGTACCATGATCTCGATGTCTAGTCGCTCCAAGTCTCTGATGACTTCCTCTTCGATTTTAATGCCGTTGATCATTCCGGACTTCCTGCTAAGAGTATCTGCTACTTCATTTGCCTTTCCGGGATGATACTGTAGATTAAGGTCATAATCCTTCAACATCTCTAACCATCTCCTCTGCCTCATGTTCAATTCACGCTGAGTGAAGATATACTTCAAGCTCTTGTGGTCCGTGAAAATGTCACATGACTCTCCATATAAGTAGTGTCTCCATATCTTCAATGCAAACACGACTGCAGCAAGTTCCAGATTGTACGTGGGGTAATTTTCTTCATAAGGCTTAAGCTGTCGTGAAGCGTACGCGATCGCTTTCCCATGTTGCATGAGAACACAGCCAAGTCCCTTCCCCGATGCATCGTTGTAGATTTGAAATCCACCCGTACCAGATGGTAGAGTAAGAATAGGTGCAGATACTAGATTCTGCTTCAGGTCTTCAAAGCTCTTCTCTCGATCTTCAGTCCAGACGAATTTCTCCCCTTTCCGCATCAGTTTGGTCAATCGTAGTGCTAGTCGGGAAAAGTTCTCCACGAACCAACGGTAATAACCAGCTAAGCCTAAGAAACTGCGGACTTCCGTCGCTGATGTCGGCCTTGGCCACTTAGTAATGGCCTCAACCTTCGCTGGATCCATGGTGATTCCTTCTGCTGATACAATGTGACCTAAGAATGCCACCTTGTCTAACCAGAACTCACACTTGGAGAATTTAGCATACATCTGCTTCTGGCGAAGAATATGTAGTATTGTACGAAGATGGTCTTCGTGTTCCTCCTTGGACTTTGAGAAAATCAGGATGTCATCGTTGAACACAATGACGAATTTGTCCAGAAATTCATGGAAGATTCTGTTCATCAGATCCATGAACACTGCTGGAGCATTTGTCAGGCCAAATGGCATAACTACAAACTCGTAGTGGCCATAACGAGTACGAAAGGCAGTCTTAGCTATATCCTGCTCCTTGACCCGTAGCTGATGATAGCCTGACCTAAGATCAATCTTAGAGAAGTTTTTGGCCCCTTGGAGTTGGTCAAACAGATCGTCAATACGTGGCAGTGGATATCTATTCCGAATGGTAATCTTGTTGAGCTTGCAATAGTCTATGCAAAGACGCATACTGCCGTCCTTCTTCTTAACAAACAAGACCGGTGCGCCCCATGGAGATGCGCTCGGTCGAATGAAACCTCGTTCAGAAGTTCTTGTAGTTGATCCTTCAACTCCTTCAGCTCTATGGGAGCCATGCGATAAGGAGCCTTGGAGATTGGTTCAGCTCCTGGAATCAGCTCGATACTGAATTCCACTTCTCGTGCAGGTGGTATGCCCGGAAGTTCTGCTGGAAACACGTCTTGGAATTCCGACACTATTGGTTGATCCTGAATCGATGGAGATTCAGCATCCATGTCGTGAACCGTAGCTAGATAACCCTCGCAGCCATGTGACAATAGTGCACGCGCTTGCAGGGTGGATATGACTTGTACAGACCGTCCTGGTATGAACCCATTATGAATGTACTCTGGTGCATTGACATCACCAAAGATAACCCGATATGAATGGCAGTCTATGGTAGCATGATACTTGGATAGCCAATCCATGCCCAAAATCATGTCGAAGTCATTCATGTCCAGCGGAAGTGCGTCGACAGGTCGAACCTTATCATCAAATTCTAGGGGAAGACTCTTGTATACATGGGTGATTAATACAGAGTCCCTCAAAGGCGTAGAAATAGTAAGCCTATTTCCTAGTGGCAAGGGAGGCATCCTAATGTTCTTAGCATAAGTAGTAGAAATAACCGAGTGAGTAGCACCCGTATCGAAAAGAACACATGCAGCGCGACCATACATATACAAGATTCCAGTGATGGTACCTATAGACTTGTTGGCCTGGTCTCGAGATGTCGTGTAGACACGCCCGGCAGTAGGAGGCGGCTTGGTATCAGCATGTCCTGATGTACCCTCCATCTCGCCCTTACGGCAATCCTTTATAATATGGCCAGGAAGACCACACTTGAAGCACGCATTAGTATTACGGCGACATGGTCCTAGATGCCTACGGTGGCAAGTAGAGCAGAGAGGATGAGTGTATCCTCCAGCAGGTGCTCTGGCTGGCTGAGGACCAGTGATAGCTGGATGGCTAGGCTGCGAACCTCTTTGGTTCTGGTCCCTACCGTTTCCATGGTTCCTGCTGTTGTTAGAGTGCCCGGTGTTGTTACGGTAATTTTCATTACCGCCACGCCTATCCGTAGCAGAACGGTCGTTAGTCTGACCGTTTCCCTTGGGCTGATGAGGCTGCTGCTGAGTAACCGGCTGAGACCGGTCCCCAGTTTTTTGCCTCTTGTCGGGTCTTTCAGCTTCCCCGAACTCATCTCTCTCCTGCAGCATCTCCAGTTTTCGTGCTGCATCGGCCACTTGTGCTACAGTATTAAACGTAGCACACACCAGATTGTTTGCGACCGATGTGCGAAGAGCCCATCTGAAGTGATGTGCCTGCTCTTCAGGAGTACCTGCTGCCGCACCAAGGAAGCCAGCCAAGCGAAGAAAGCGCTGCATAAACTCGTTGCTATTCTCCCCAGCTCTCTATCGGATCCCATGGTACTCTCTCTTGAGCTTGTCCTGCTCAGCCTTGGGAAAGAACTGCTCCATCACCCTGTCCTTGAACTGAGCCCAAGTCAAACCAGCAACCCACTCGTCACTACCTTCAGACTGCATCAATGCTAACCACCAGTTGAGTACATCGCCTTCGAACCGATAGCATGCCAACCTTGCCTTGTATGCGGGGTCACAACCCATAGCGTTGAAAATCTTCTCGATGTGAGCCAACCAGCTTTCAGCATCGCTGGGGCTATCTGTCTTCTCAAAAGCTCGAGGGCGGAGCTTGTTGAATCTCTCCAGCCATACTGCTAATGTCACTAGAGGAGGAGGGGGAGGTGGCTGATTGTGCTGCTGATTGTTGGCAGCTTGAACTTCAGCCCGGATGTCATTCCTCAATTGAGGAAGCAAGGCTTGCATGACAGCCTGAATTGCAGCATTGAGCGGCTCCTGTTCGCGTGTGAGAACCATCTGACAGTATAACATAAAACATATGATTAAACAGTTCAAAACATAAAATATAAATATATATACATGAAAAAAAAAATTTATACTAAAATTTCACGAGAAAAATTTTATGCAAGAAAATTTTGTGTATGAATGCATGATGCAGTTTTATGAAAACTTTTGTATACTCGAGCCAAAACAAAAGACATAGCGAGGGGACGCCTATGGGTCGGTCCCAAATCTAAAAGTTTCGATAAAACACATGCGACTAAATAGGGTCAGTCCTGTACCAACCATTACTTAGTCAAAAACCCTGCAACAATGACATGTATATGTATGCTTAAAAATGATGAATGCATGAAAACAACTGTCAGTTCTAGGAAGACCGTAGTGACTACCCACTAATCACAGGTCATATTTGATAGCCTACAGGTCGAAGCCTTGGCTCTGATACCATAATTGTAACACCCCATTTTGAAAATGGAAATATCACAGTAATTATAGCGTGTCATCAAAGCATACAAGGTAAAATGTCTAAACATAACTTGACCATAAAAAGGAAAATACCGGAATCAAACATCGGTAGTCCAAAAGTAAAGCTCATCACACACAAACATAGTATAATAAAGGAAAAGGACTAAACAATGTCCAAAGCATAAGTATCATAAGAAAGGAAATGCATAATGTAAAGAAGGCTAGACAGCTTCCAGTCCATATGCACGTACTCTTAGTGTCTACGAGCGTCCCTGAGTACCTGCCGTTTTGGGAACATAGAAAAGGAAAACGGCTGAGCAAATACACTCAGTGCACGGATGTACAATAAAGCATGAATAGAATAAGCATATAATATCATAATAACAGCGGAAGAAAACTAAGTCCCGAGTAACCTGATTAAGTCTTAATAAAACTGGTTTTATAGTTTGAAAGTCTTATGTTTATCTTATAAAATCTGTTTGTCATATTTTACCATTAGCCAATATAGGTCATGAAAATCCACCGTGCATGAATAATTGGAGGGGTGACCTCATCATGTAAATTAGAGGGGCTGCCTCTAATTTAATATACTGGTTTATGGGTAGGAGGGATCAGCTCCTTGTGAAGGATGCAAGGCACACACCACATTCACCATGTAATCCTGAATAAAAACATGTAACTAGGATGCACCCATACGCCCCACATGATAAATATAAATAAATGGACAAAAGCTGAAGGGACGCCACGAGCAATCACTCCGCCGTGGTGAAGTCATAACATCAGTGCCTCTAATGTTATGGTTATGGTACCTCCATAACTAGGTGAAACTGGTCATGCATGTATATGGCTATAGGTAATCTTAATTAAACATAAGCAATCAAACTCATAACTTATACTACGGGAAAACAGTTGGCTGCATACGGGGAATCCTAATAAGGAAAGAATGTCCATACTGAAAGGACGGGAATCCGTACCTTATGTCCAGTGAACGAGAAAGATGAACTGCGAGAATCCTACTTCCGAATCACTAGTGCTACATAAATACGTACATGAATGAGTATCTGCTTACTAAATACATAGCTGGTTTTACGTCATGTCTTAGCTTTATTTTATGTGTTCTTACTAGGTTTTACTGTTTAAAGCCTTAAACTGTATTAAATCTTATATTCTGTTTAATCTGATTAAGTATTTCTGGTATTTCATGTGTTATTACACTTACTGTGTAATAATAAGTAACTTTCCAAAAATAGCAGGTTTCCTAAATAGAAAGTTTCCAAAAATAGAAAGTTTCTAAAAATAGAAAGTTACCAAAAATAGAAAGTTTCCAAAAATAGAAAGTTTCCAAAAATAGAAAGTTTCCATAATTAGAAATAAGCTGGTTAAAATAAGCTAAGTATATAAGTCTAAGTGTTTTTCATGATTATTCTCTAAGTCATATGGTATAGTGTATAGTTTAATAATTATTTCATGTAATTTAATTAAACTATAGGTTATAATATTTAATTAAAGTATAACATGTTTTTAATTAAATGAGTTAAATACTTAGGTTAAAATATGTATTATTATATATTAATAATATAACCTAAGTCATGTTAATTAATTAATTATATCCATGGTTTTGAAAATAATTAATTAATTATAAGTCTTAAAAATATAAATACTTAGGCTAAAATAATTTCATGATCATTAATAATTAAATAACCTAAGTCATGTTATTAAATTAATCACATCTTTTATTAATTTAATTTTAACATAAGTTCACAACATAAAAAAAAACTAACATAAACCATGAACCAGATCTAGGCTAGAAAACAAGAACCGGACATGAATCGACACCGTACCCCGAACCAACTCGGGGTACCCCGTGTTTCCCCTTGCTGCCGTGGGACCCACACGCACCAACCTAGACCATATGGTCTTGGTGGTGGTCGGCTTGGCAAACCGAAACCCCCTCGGGTTCGGTTGCAGCCTGCGGCCAAAACAAACACCCCTTAAAACAACCCTTTTGATTTAATTAATCACCAAAACATGTTAGATCTATGATTAATTATTATGTTTTTATAAAAACATCACATGTTCATAATTAATAAAAGATTAAATTAAAAGAAAAGGTTTAAAAAGGTTTTACCGAATTCGTGGATCAAGAGAACGAAGAACCAACACGATAAATCACTAGAATTCTGAGATCCAAGATCAAGAACCACCTTGTATGGTGTTCTTAGGGTGGCGGCACAAAGAGAAGGAGGAAGGAGGGTTTTTAGGGTTTTCTTAAAAATCTTCTGTAAGTTAATTTGTGTAGTGAAAAATTAATTAACCCCCTTTAGTAAAACTTGACAATGGGCTTGGCCCATTGCCCTTGTTTGGCCGCGGGTAGGGACCCCACATGGGGTTCCCGTACCTTTTTCCATGTCTCGTTATTTAGTTACTCGTTTGTGTTTATTTATGTTCGTGTTTTAATTGTTCTCGTTACGTAAATACCGTGATCCAATATATTTAATTACGCTCGTAATAAATATATATACGCAATTAATAATAGTTCGTGTTTTAATTACGTTCATGATTTCATGATCGCATGTTCGTGATTAATTATTGTTAAATAATTATTACGTGATCGTGCATATAAAATACTTATCGTGTTCTAACACGTACGTAATACGTACACTCCTAGCACGTACTCGTAATCATGCTATATTAGGAAAGTTTTAACTAGTACGTACGATCCAAAGGGTACTATGCATGGTAAAAGCATGCGGGTTTTACACTTTTCTTCCGTCTCGTCTTTAAAGTTTCGACTTTTGGCTCGGGATTTCTTTAAACTCATCTTGAAATTTCTTCATAAATAAGACTTGAGTTCTTCGGCTTTATTAAACTTTCGTCTTTGGACTTTTTCTTTGATAAATCTTCAGAATAGGCCTTGGACTTCCGTTCTTTTTGTACTCTTGATTTCTTGACTTCGTCTTTTGTCTTTTTCTTTGATAAAAGCCCGTGAAAGCCCGTGTTTTCCTTCCTTTTCACATTTTGGTCCTAAAACACAACAAAAACACAAACCACGCATAATTCCGACATTTACGATATAAAATACACGTTATGGTCTCGTTTTCATTATAATTAAGTGGTAAAAGGATGGGTGTTTTCACACCTATCAAATCCCCTACACTTGACCATTGCAATGTCCTCATGCAATGCATTAATCACAAAGCAAGATGACACTTTTCATCACAATCAATCCACATTGGCCTTTATTAAAGAGATAGAAAATAACAAAACAAGCAAAGAATTCAAAGACTTATCTTAGGGTTTTGGAATGTCATGAATAATTACCATCCTCAAGTTTCACGTTCCCCATACCAAGCTTAAAAACGAGATCATTATTACTATAAGTTAGTAAACTAACACGAACTCATGTGGGCCAATTATTCACTTAGACTCCCTTATTCCTAGGTGTATCTGTTATATTTTATTATTGTCTTGAATGATCACGAGGATGCATTGTTGACTTATTTCGATAGTTATTAAGGCTGAAAATAAAGTGGAACGATTTAATCAATAGTTAGCTAAAGGAAAAAATCTTTTAAAACTGCTTCTCGGGACCTTATAAAGTTCATATCTTGGCATAACTCGCTTCACGATTTGAGACCTTTCTTGGACCGATATTTGGCAGCGACTTCATACTTCAAATCTTGAGAGACGTTCTTGAAATTATGGTCTTCTCTTCATAATAGGAATTTCTTCACTTGAAGTTTTGAGAGATTCTTCATACTTGGACCATGACTTCTTCATTTTTCTCCAATCATTACTTTGGACTTTGATATACAACGATCCGCCTCCTTTTTGGACTTGGATCTATTTATCCTCATACCTTGTTAGGGCCTTTTTGGATAGACTTCTCCATGATCATTACGGGAGTATTTGCTTTTCGTCGTGTGTCTCGATCCTTCATATTGATCTTTGATAAATGATTCTTCACATCACTTTGGATCTTTAGCAACAAAATGTAGCCCTCATGCCTTGTTAGGGCCTTTTCGGACTCGCCAATCTTCGCATCCCGCTTTAAGTTATGCCTTGGCTATGAACTCTAATCCATACCGAGCAACTTTTAAACGATCTTGGGCTAGAAGCTAAGTAACTTTTCAAATCGTACAACCTTATTTATTGCAGATAAATTTATTAGCAAGCGATGGGAGAATAGGCTTATAATTAACTCACATAAATTCACGAAAGAATACCAAACTTATAATTGACTCTATCATCTCTCGTTCTCCACAGTTTAAATCTCAAGGAATGAGACTTGTGGATGCTTAGCCTATTAAATCAAATTTTTGGGTTTTCGAGTCATCTATAGGATCTTGCAAATTCTTAGACTTTTAAGTTTAGAAATCGTATTTTAAAGTTCCCTTGATAAACGACTCTCTAGGATCGATTATAGGAACTTACGAAAGTTCTTGTTCTTAACCCGTGAGAGTTAAGACTTTCGCGTTTTAAAGCTCCCTATATAAAAGCCTAGCAAAACTTGACTTAAACACGTTAAGGATACTAGCTAAAGTAAACTTAGATAAGTAAACTCGGTTTGAGTCAAAAGATTTACGGCATAAAATACACGTTATGGTCTCGTTTTCATTATAATTAAGTGGTAAAAGGATGGGTGTTTTCACACCTATCAGTACTCTCCCTTCTAACACTGTGACCAATCCTAGGGCCAACGTTAATGCCATCACTACTAGGAGCGGTAAGATCATCGTTGAACCTTCTTCTTCACCAACTAACCAAGGACCCGAGGTTCCTTCTACTTGTGATATACCACCCGTTATGCCTTCGTCTGCACCTTATGTCCTACCGATACCTCAAGTTTATACCACACCTTCAGTTCCAAAACCGGTCCCTCCACCCTCTACTTCCACCCCTCCACCACCTAAGGATGTGAGTGAGAATTCCATTCCAAAGCCTTCATCTCAACCCAACATACCTTATCCCTCAAGGTTGAGGAAAGAGAAGTTGAAGAACAAGGATGATATTCAGGTTTCTAACCTTCTCAAAATGTTTAAACAACTGAATTTCAACATCTCCTTTGTTGAGGCTCTCGCTCACATGCCTAAATATGCTAAGATGTTTAAGGATCTTTTAAGTGATAAAGAAAAATTGCTCGACATCGCCAATACCCAATTAAATGAGAATTGTTATGCCGTTATTTTGAGAAAACTTCCAGTTAAGTTAGGAGATCCCGATCGTTTTCTCATTCCTTGCAACTTCCCCGGGGTAGAGAATTGTATAGCCCTAGCCGATCTAGGTGCTAGTATCAACTTAATGCCTCTAAGCGTTTGGAAACAATTGTCTCTACCCGAGCTAGTCCCCACACGAATGACTTTGGAATTAGCTAACCGTACCGTTTCTTATCCAGTGGGGATAGCCGAAGACGTCTTCGTTGGTGTCGAGAAATTTACCTTTCCGGCGGATTTTGTTGTCGTTGACTACGAGATGGATCCCCGTGTTCCATTAATCGTCGGACGTCCATTCTTGAGGACCGGTCGCACTATCATTGATGTAGCCGCGGGCGAATTAATCATGAGAGTTGGTGACGACAAAATCGTCTTCAACATGGGTAAACTTTCTAAGCAGCCTTCTGAAAATGAGAGCGTTAATTTCATTGACGTTCTTGATGAGGCTTGTGAAGAACATTTCAAAGACGCTTGTAAAAGTGGTTCTTCTTCTCTACCCATCATTGAGACTGTTGCCTCTGTTGCTCCATCACTAACTCCATTTGGAGAAAGTGATTTCATTTTCAAAGAATTTGAAGCAACTTTGGGAGATGTGGATTTCCAATATGACGATTCTCCCTCAAACTGGGATGAAGACATTCATACCATTGAGAAACTTCTCAATGAGGACCATATTTCTCCACAGTCTCCTAAGGATATCTCTATCGATGAACCGAATTTGACTACGCCTTCCATCGAAAATCCTCCGGATTTAGAGCTTAAGGACCTACCGTCTCATCTCGAGTACGTTTTCCTTGAAGACAACAAGAATTCACCCGTCATCATCGCAAAGGACTTGAAAGAGGAAGAAAAATCTCAACTTATCGCCGTGCTGAAGAATCACAAGAAAGCGATTGCTTGGAAAATCTCAGATATTCGTGGAATTGATCCTCACTTTTGCACACATAAAATTCTCATGGAGGACGACTTTAAACCCACTATTCAAAGCCAAAGAAGGGTGAATCCTAAGATCCATGACGTTATCAAAAAAAGAGGTTATCAAACTTCTTGATGCGGGAATGATCTACCCTATCTCGGATTCACCATGGGTTAGTCCCGTCCATTGTGTGCCTAAGAAAGGCGGAATCACCGTTGTGCCCAATGAAAACAACGAGTTTATTCTTACTCGTCTCGTTACAGGGTGGAGAGTTTGTATAGACTATCGCAAACTCAATGATGCTATGAGAAAGGATCATTTTCCCCTTCCTTTCATGGACCAAATGCTTGAACGTCTAGCGGGTAATGACTATTACTGCTTTTTAGACGGTTTCTCTGGGTATTTTCAAATTCCTATCGATCCTAAAGCCCAAGAGAAAACCACATTCACTTGCCCTTATGGAACATTTTCTTATAAAAGAATGCCTCTCGGCTTATGCAATGCTCTTGGGACATTCCAAAGGTGTATGATGGCTATCTTCCATGACATGGTTGAAGAAACTATGAAAGTCTTCATGGATGATTTCTCAGTCTATGATGATTCTTTCTCTGATTGCCTTGCAAATTTAGAACGCATGCTTAAGCGGTGTGAAGACACTCGCCTTGTTCTAAATTGGGAAAAATGGCATTTCATGGTAAAAGAAGGAATTGTGCTTGGACATAAAATCTCAAAAGCCGGTCTTGAAGTGGATCGTGCTAAAGTGGATGTCATAGCCAAATTACCTCCACCTTCAACCGTGAAGGGTGTGAGAAGTTTCCTTGGTCATGCGGGCTTCTATCGTCGATGCATTCAAGATTTTTCTAAAATCGCTCGCCCGATGACCCACCTCTTGGAAAAAGATACTCCTTTCATCTTTTCCAAAGAGTGTCTTGAATCTTTCAATCTTCTTAAGGATAAGCTTACTAAGGCACCGGTCTTGGTTACCCCTAATTGGGAGCTACCTTTTGAATTGATGTTTGATGCTAGCGACTTTGCTATTGGAGCGGCTTTGGGACAAAGAGTGAACAAACACTTCCAACCAATCTACTATGCTAGCAAGACAATGACAGGGGCTCAATTTCATTATACCACTACCAAAAAAGAGCTTTTAGCTGTAGGGTATGCTTTTGAGGAGTTCCGCCCCTATCTTTTCCTTTCCACCACAATTGTCTATACCGACCATTCCGCGTTAAAGTACTTGTTGACTAAGCAAGATTCAAAGCCAAGACTTCTTTGTTGGGTTTTTCTCCTTCAAGAAATCAACATCGAAATTCGTGACAAAAAGGGAGCGGAAAACCTAGCCGCGGATCATCTAAGTAGACTTGAGGATCCTTATCAAGGGGATCATCCGAATCAAGAGATCAATGACTCTTTTCCCCTTGAGACCTTAATGTCTATCAATTCCAATCTTGATGACACCCCGTGGTTTGCGGACATTGCAAACTACTTAGCGGGTGGTATCCTCATCGAAGGGTTAACATCCCAACAAAAGAAGAAGTTCTTTAAAGATATTAAGACTTACTTTTGGGATGACCCTTATCTCTTCAAACAATGTGCTGATCTGATTATTCGCCGATGTGTTAATGGACCCACAGCTTTAGAAATTCTTGAAGCTTGCCATAAAGGACCCACCGGTGGTCATTTTGGTCCAAATTATACCGCGAAGAAAGTGTTCGACTCTGGATTCTATTGGCCCACCATTTACCGTGACGCTCACTAAATGGTTAAACGTTGTGATGCTTGCCAATGCCAAGGCAAGATCACACATAAAGATGAGATGCCTCAAAATTTCATACAAGAATGTGAAATCTTTGATGTATGGGGTATCGACTTTATGGGGCCGTTTCCATCATCTAAAGGGAACAAGTACATCCTCGTAGCCATTGACTACGTTTCTAAATGGGTTGAAGCGAAGGCTCTCCCTACGAACGATGCGAGGGTGGTTGTGAACTTTTAGAAGCAGCTTTTTGCTCGATTCGGTGTTCCTCGTGCTATAATCAATGATCGCGGGACTCATTTTTGCAACGATCAATTTGCAAGAGTCATGGCTAAGTATGGTGTCAATCACCGTCTTTCCACCGCTTATCATCCCCAAACTAATGGTCAAGCCGAGATATCTAACCGTGGATTGAAGCGAATTCTGGAGCGTACTGTGGGAGAGCATCGTGCCTCTTGGGCTTTCCGTACCGCTTATAAGACCCCGATTGGTTGCACACCTTATCGTCTTGTGTACGGGAAAGCATACCACCTCCCTATTGAGCTGGAGCATAAGGCATACTGGGCCTTGAAGTGGGCTAACTTCAACATCAACAAAGCCGGCGATCTTCGGAAGATTCAACTCAATGAGCTAAATGAATTGAGGAATGAAGCTTATGAGAACTCGTTGATCTACAAGGAGAAGACCAAAATCATCCATGACGCTAAGATTAAGAACCGAGAGTTCCATGTTGGTGATCACATCTTACTCTTTAACTCTCGGTTGAAGATCTTTTTGGGCAAGTTGAAGAGCCGCTGGTCTGGTACATTCACCGTCGCCAAAGTCTTCCCCTATGGCACCATTGAGCTTTCTCAGCCAAATGGGCCCAACTTTAAGGTGAATGGCCAGCGCGTGAAGTTGTACTTTGGTGAGGACATCTCTCATGAGATGATTCCTTCCCTCACCATGTTTCCCTTGAACTAGTTCTGGGTCGAGTCAGGCTCGCGACTCGGTGAACAAAAACAAGCGCTTCTCGGGAGGCAACCCGTGATCTATCCTTTACCGTTTTTATAATAAGTGTAGGGGGAGCCCCGTATGTGTTTGTTGTCTTGTTTCTTCTTATGTGCAGGGATTAAAGCTTTAAAGATCTATTCTCGATGACTTTTGACGAACCGTGATCCCGTGTTCCCGTGTTCCCGGTTCTATCGTAAACTCTCGTGATTCAATATTTCATATCTTATATGTTCACATTGAAATCACTATAGTTGTCCTTCCCTTAGCAAGCTTTAAACAAAGTGCACAATGTTCTAAGTGTAGGGGAGTTTACTCCCACATGCTTAAACATTGAGGACAATGTTTATATCAAGTGTAGGGGGGACTTCTATCGTAGTAAGTGGTCTTTTCCATGAATTTGCCCTCATTTTAACCGGAAAACTTGATTATTCGACATTTTTCAAAATTTTTAATCTATTTTGGCCTAGTAGTCTTTCCTTTGTTAGCGTTATTTACTTTCTTTGTTAAAATAAAGTTTAATAAAGTGGTTTTAAATTTTTCAAATCCGTGAATATTTTGACTCAACCCGAGTTTACTTATCTAAGTTTACTCTAGCTAGTATCCTTAACGTGTTTAAGTCAAGTTTTGCTAGGCTTTTATATAGGGAACTTTAAAACGCGAAAGTCTTAACTCTCACGGGTTAAGAACAAGAACTTTTTGCAAGTTCCTATAATTGATACTAAAGAGTCGTTTATCAAGGGAACTTTAAAATGCGAATTCTAAACTTGAGAAAGTCTAAGAGTTTGCAAGATCCTATAGATGACTCGAAAACCCAAAACTTTGATTTAATTGGCTAAGCATCCACGAGTCTCATTCTTTGAGATTTTAAATTGTGGAGAACGAGAGATGATAGAGTCAATTATATGTTTGGTATTCTTTCGTGAATTTATGTGAGTTGATTATAAGCCTATTCTCCCATTGCTTGTTAATAATTTTAACTGCAATAAATAAGGTTGTACGATTTGAAAAGTTACTTAGCTTCCAGCCCAAGATCGTTTAAAAGTTGCTCGGTATTAATTAGAGTTCATAGCCAAGGCATAACTTATTGAAGCAGGATGCGAAGATTGGCGAGTCCGAAAAGGCCCTAACAAGGCATGAGGGCTACATTTTGTTGCTAACGATCCAAAAGTGATGTGAAGAATCATTTATCAAAAATCAATATGAAGGATCGAGACACATGACGAAAAGAAAAAACTCCCCAAAAGATCATGGAGAAGTCTATCCAAAATACCCTAACAAGGTATGAGGTACTTTTCCTACTTGACGAAAGGGAACGAACTTCGTTTCGTTTCCGGGTTTATGGATAAATAGATCCAAGTCCTAAAAGGAGGCGGATCGTTGTATATCAAAGTCCAAAATAAAGATTGGAGAAAAATGAAGAAGTCGTGGTCCAAAGATGAAGAATCTCTCAAAACTTCAAGTGAAGAAATTCCTATTATGAAGAGAAGACCATAATTTCGAGAACGTCTCTCAAAGATTTGAAGTATGAAGTCGCTGCCAAATATCGATCCGAGAAAGGTCTCAAATCGTGAAGCGAGTTATGCCAAGATATGAACTTTATGAGGTCCCGAGAAGCAGTTTTAAAAGATTTTGTCCTTTAGCTAACTATTGATTAAATCGTCCCACTTTATTTTCAGCCTAAATAACTATCGAAATAAGTTAAACAATGCATCCTCGTGATCATCCAAGACAAAAATTAAAATATAAGAGATACACCTAGGAATAAGGGAGTCTAAGTAAATAATTGGGCCACATGAGTTCGTGTTAGTTTGCTAACTTATAATAACAATGATCTCGTTTTTAAGCTTGGTATGGGGAACGTGAAACTTGAGGATGACGAACTTTCGTGACTGCCAAAACCCCAATGCAAGTCTTTAATTTCTTTACTTGTTTGTACATATTTCTATCTTTTTAGTTTCCTTAAAGTTCAGTATTTAATAAAGGCCAAGGTGGGTTATTTATGTTGAGAAATGTAATCTGTGCTTCAAAAGTAATGCATTGCATGAGGGCATTGCAATGGTCAAGTGTAGGGGATTTAATAAGTGTAAAAACACTTATCCTTTTACCACTTATTTCCAATAATAACATGACCAAAACGTGTGTTTTATGTCGTAAAAGTCGGAATTATGTGTGGTTTGTGTTTTAATTGTGTTTTAGGACCAAAAGATGAAAAAGGAAGAAAACATGGGCTATCACGGGCTTTTATCGAAGAAAACGAGAAAAGACGAAGTCAAAAGATCGAGAATGCAAAAAGAACAGAAGTCCAAGGCCTATTCTGAAGATTTATCGAAGAAAACGTCTTAAGACGGAAGTTTAATGAAGTCGAAGAACTCAAGTCTAATAAAAGAAGAAAATTATAAGACAAGTTCAATTTGTATCGACAAATCCCGAGACGACGTCGAGAAAGACAAAGCATTTAAATCGAGTCGAGAAGAAAGAAAGAAGGAAGCAACACATGCACCTTCCCTCCTCCTATAAATACCCTCCTAATGACACATTAGGAGGGTGTTAGTTAGTGTTAGTTAATTTTAGTTCACTTTTCATTTTTGTATTTTAGAGAGAGAAACTGCTTAACTTTCTCTCACTAGAAAACTTCATCTTTTATCTTTCTTGTTTTAATCAAACCTTTACTTTTAAGCTTAATCTTGTCTTAATCTTTATCTTTTTAATCTTTCTTATTAGTTACAATCTTGTGTTCATCATCTCTTTCATCTTAATTTTCTATTCGACACATAAAGCTTCTTACTTTACGTGTTTCTTGATTCGAATGTTTAAGGTTTTATAAGTTTTGATCATTTGCCTTGCTTATTGGTAGCTTATTGGAGTTTTTCTTGGCTTATTGTCCTTGAAAAAGTGCTAAAAAGTTGTTTAAAATCGTCCTTGTTCTTGTTCCTAGTTTTTAGGGTCGTCTGATTCGATTTTGCAATTCTCCATAATTGCGAAATCTTGACTTTAGCTAAGTTGCGAATTTGAATCCTTTGCAATTGCGAAATCTTGTTGTATTTTCCTAATTGCGAAATCTTTCCTCCTTGGCTATTGCGAAATCTTCCTTATTCAACATTGCGAAATCCTTTGTTAAGCCTAATTGCGGAATTGTATTTTTAACACATTGCGGAATCTTGCAAAATAGTTATATTGCGGAATCTTTGAATGTGAGTATTGCGAATTCATATAATTCGCAATTATTGCGAATTTGAATCATTCTCCTATTGCGAAATCTTGTCTCTTTTTAATTGTGAAATTGTTCCTTTTTTTAGACATTGCGAAATCATGCTTAATTTTCAAGATTGCGAAATTAATTGTTTAATTGCGGAATTATTTCAAGATTTTTGAATTACGAATTTGTGTTGTTTTAAAGTTGTGAATTTATTTCAACAATTTTAATATTGCGAATTTAATAGTTTTTGTTTAAATTTAATTTTCAAACTTATTTTTCCCGCCATTTTCTTAAGTCTTGTTTTACTTATTTCGTTTTATTTTTCGTAAACTTTATTTTAATTTGTCTTTTCTTAGTTTCTTTTTAAAAGTGTTTTATTTTATAGTTTTCATTTCTTTACGTTTTAACTTAGCGTCATTTAATCTTTTAGAGTCTTTATTTTTAGTTTATTCTTTTCTCGCTTTATTTTTATTTTAATTACTCAACGACGCCTTTTCTTTTAATTAGTTTTAGATAACCCAACCATTTTTTTCCACCAAGAACAACTGAGTCGCACTAATTAACGGTAATCAATTCGAAAAGATCGGAACAACGAACTTTCATACGAGGCTAAAAACCTTGTATCATACCACCAGCCGCAAGGCCAGTGGCTGGGTTTGGTCTGTAGATGGTAAAGAAACCCCACCAGCCACAACCCTAAAAGGGGTGTTGGCTTGGTTTGTTTCTGATGATGGCAACACAACCCCAACATGGGTGCGGTTGGCCTATCAGTTGCAACGACAGAGGGGGGGTGTTTGTTCTGGCAGTGGGAACCGAGAGCTTATGCTCTCGGTGGAAGTTGTAGTCGAGCAGGGGAAACAAGCCACTGCCGGTGGCAGTAACATCACTGCCAGGGGGAGACTGGCAGTTAAGGGACTGTTTGGGAAAGGGTTTAAGAAAAACAGTTAAGGGGGTGTTTGGCTGTCATTTTAAGAACAATAAGAGGCTGTTTGGTTCGGCTTATATGTAAACACAACACGGGTTTCATGGGTTTTCATGGGTTCGGTTTACGACAAGTTTTAATAAAATAATACATGGGTTCTGGTTATTATTTTTACAAGTTAATTAGCTTTACATGTATATTAATTTACAAGGTAATTAAATTAATATAACATGACTTATAATTACAAGATTAATTAAATTAATTTAGCATGCTATATATATAATTTAGTTTAGACATTAGGTTAATTATTATTAGTAATAATACATGATTTTAACCTTAGTATTTTATGATTTAATTTAGACTAAAGTAATTAATTAATTGCTAAATCATGACATTTAATTAATTAATTTCTATGACTTAGGTTATATTAATAATAAATATTAATACATGTTTTAACCTAAGTATATTATACACTTAATTTAAGTAAATCATGTTTATATTTAATTAAATCTTATGACCTATAGTTTATTTAATTTACATGTTATAATTAATAAACTATACTATTAATCACATGACTTAGTATATTAATCAGTAAAACTAAGCTTATATTATTTAGCTTATTAATCCAGCTTATTTCTAAATATGGAAACTTTTTATTTTTAGAAACTTATCTATTTTAAGCAGTTAATCTATTTTTGGAAACTTTCTATTTTTGGAAACTTTCTATTTTTGGAAACCTACTATTTTTTAGAAAGTTACTTATTATTACACAACAAGTATAATAAGACAAGAAATACAAGAAATACAAGAAATACAAGTAATACTTAATCTGAATATACAGAATACAAGATAAACACAGTATAACGGTAAAATCAGTACAACAAAACATGAACATATAAAACAAGCTAAAACATGATATAAAAACCAGTTACGTACCCATTAATCAGAATACTTATACATGTATGCTATGTATGTATCATTAGTGAGATTGAAGTAGGACTCTCTTCCATTCGTCTTCTTCATTCACTGGACATAAGTTACAGATTCTCTGTCCTTTCAATAGGAAAATTCTTCCTAATTAGGATTCCCCGTATGCAGGCAATTGTTTTCCCCATTATATGTTTTATATGTTTTGATTACTTATGTTTAATTAGATACCTAAAGCCATATACATGCATGACCAGTTTCACCTAGTTATGGAGGTACCATAACCATAACACTGGAGGCACCAGTGTTATGACTTCACCACGGCAGAGTGATAGCTCGTGGCGTCCCGTCAGCTTTTGGCCATATTATTATTATTTTCATGTGGGGCGTATGGGTGCATCCTAGATTACATGTTTCAGTAGACTATTCAGGTGAATGTGGTGTGTGCCTTGCATCCTTCACAAGGAGCTGATCCCTCCTACCCATAACTTATATATATAAATTAGAGGCAGCCCCTCTAATTTGCATGATGAGGTCACCCCTCCAAGTATTCATGCACGTTGATATTTCATGACCTATATTGGCTAATGGTAAACATGTTAAACAGTTTTTATAAGATAAACATAAGGCTTTTCAAACTATAAAACCATTTTTACTAAGTTATACCAGGTTTTCCAGGACTTATTCATTTCCGCTGCTATATGTTTTACATGCTTATGTTATTCATTCCATGCTTGTATATCTGTGCACTGAGCGTTATGCTCAGCCGTTACTTTCCATTCCATGTCCCAAAACGGCAGGTACCAAAGGACAGACTCGAGCATTTGGAGGGCGTGCATAGGATGTAAGCTACCATAGACTTCTTTTCCTTTTGCCTTCATATATTTATGCTTGTGTAGTCTTTGTTCATTTCATTTACTTTATTTATGTTTTGGGCTTATGTCTGGGAACCGATGTTTGATTCTGGTCTTCCCTATGGTCATGTATGTTTTACTACATATTACCTCGCATGCTTTGATGACACGCCATAATTACGTGTAACGGTCCACTTATAAAAGTGGGGTGTTACAATTATGGTATCAGAGCCAAGGCTTCGACCTGTAGGCTCTAAAACTTGACATGTGACTAGTGGGTAGTCATCAGGAGCTTCCTAAGCCAACGCTTGTTATTCCATGTACTTATGTTTTCAGCACCTTGTTGTTTTAACCATGATGTTTTCATCAGTATTGCTTTTACTAGTATGGACTAAACCACCGTCATCCATACTTAGTTACGTGCCATTGTTTCATGCACGATGTTCCTTATGAATTGTGGCTAATGTGAACTGAACCCAGTAGTTCATAATTGGTCACATAAAATTTTTTCTGTTAAGTTTTGACAGCTGGGTTTCATTTATTTATTCCATGTATCATTGTCGCAGGTTTATGACTAAGTAACGGTTGGTACAGGACTGGCCCTATTTAGTCGCATGTGCTTTTATCGAAACTTTTAACTTTGGGACCGACCCATAGGCGTCCCTCGCTATGTCTTTTGTTTTGGGTAAACTCACCATTGGCGTTTACCCTCGCACATTTAAAGGTTTTTATATACTGCATCATGCATTCATGCACTGTTTTTCATGCATAAAAGTTTTCTCATAATTTCTAGGCATAAAAAAAATCATGTCCCCTCATAAGTTACTATGTTTTTATGTCAAGTATGTTTTCATACTGTCATGGTTAACTTCAGTTTCATGCTGATTATGTTATACACTCCTTCATGTTAGGTTGTTTCATGTTTCTTCATGATGACTTCGTCTTCACGTGATTATGTCTTATGTCTCTTTTGTTGTTTATGCTCTCATGCAAGACACTGTTGGAATTCATTTAAATCCTACTTCCATGATAGTCATGGTTGGTTTTCATTAATCAGGCTTTCAGGAAAATCATCGTTGGAATTCGTTTAACCACACGTTAGCATTTCTCCATGCAACTAGAATGAGGTATATACTGGCATTGCGAGGTTATCATGATGGTCTTTCTAACCGTTTAACCAATTATTTTCCTTTAAATCATGTCAGATGATCGACCCATATCGATCATTTCATGTGCATTTCATGTGTACTCCAAGTACTGTATTCTATATGTTTCACACGTATCATAATCCATGTGTATTTTACTTCTGATACTTCATGAGTATTCACTAGTCGATTCTAAATCATCTCATGCGTATTTCCACTTGTTGATGTTCCACAAGATTATGATGCCGCTCATAACTTGGAGATGTTACTAAATGTTGATGCTATGGATTAGTTGGAGATGCTACGAGATGCTGATGAAGGTCACAACATGGAGATCCTAAAGACGAAGACAAAGGCGTTAGATTGAAGCGGTCGGACGAGATGATGCTTCACCACCAGAGGACTTCCATCACAACCCATGTCCTTATTTTGTCATATGTCACACTTCATCCAGTTGTCTTTCAGTCATATGAGTGGAGAACCGGTACCAGCCAGACACTTAGCTGAATAGTTACATGAATCACAGTCATGAGAATGACTGTCATGAAACTGACAGAAAAGATGATACTAACCATTACTGTGACAACAAATATCCTAACAATCATAACAGAAGCTCCGGCCACGGACGTGATCCGAAATACAAAGGTCATTAGTCCAACCGGTCCTCCAATTCTGGCATAATAACTTAAGAATTTCAGTTTTTTTCGTTTCACATCTCGAGACACATGTCAAGACATCAGTCAAGACACATGTCTCACGTATATTTTCTGAAGACACATGTCAAGACATCATTCAAGACACATGTCATAAGCACTTTTCCTCAAGACACGAGTCAAGACACACGACTCACGTCCAATTTTGGAACATCCCTAAGGAATTCAGGGTACCCTCCAAGGGGTATATCCATTTTATGGTGCCATGTATTAATCATGCCACAAGAATTTCCGTATCATCACCTACGTATCAGTAAGATCTGTCACGATTGCTCGATGACACTTTCATTTCTTGCACCCATATTTCATATATCCATGGCCGTAAAGGACACCATTCGTATCCCCCATGTATACGAAGGTTTTCCTTCAGCCTAATGATGAGATCCAAGCTGCTAACGCATTACCTCGGACAAATGCGAGTTGAATTTAATCCTAATCATAGACTACAAACATCACACCATGTACGATTCATAATTATGTACAGTGATATTCAGGCTCCTGAATACATTCAGTAGGATTTTCCATCAGGAAAATCTGTACAAATTATATATGCTTTACAAGCACGTGCTTTGTTAGCCATGGCTGCTAAAATTTTCTAGCTGTCAGTTAAGACACGACCACTGAAGTTCCTCTTACGCATAACCAGACGATTTTCCAAAATCTTCCCATACATTCCAAAAGAACCTTCAAGGAGAAGGACGGTAACATGAGATTATGTGTCGAATACCGTCGATTTAAAACAAATCACCATCCATAACCGTTATTCTCCTCCATGTATTGACAACATGTCCAATCGACTTTAAGGTATTAATCACTTTTCCAAGATCGGATTTATGATCATGCTGCCAACAGTGACGAGTGAAAGAGCAGGACATTTCCATGACTGCTATTGGTTCACGACTCGGTCATGCTAGATTCATGATTTTGTATTAGTCTCATAAATGCCCAGCAGCATTATAGACTTAATAAATTGAGTTTCCATGAACTCACAAACAAATTCATCAGTACTTTCATCGAGAACAACCTGATTTTTTTTCTCTAGGTCTAGAGAAGAGCAAGAAGACCATATTTGCACTATGTTGCAAATTCTACGACAGGAGAAATTTCACCTTGAAATTTTCCAATATAAACTCTAGTTGATTTCAGTAACACGTTGAATCACATGGATTCTCACGGTTAATCTTACCATGACTCAGCTTATGCATAAAGGTAAGAACCCTACACTACATTAGGTGTTCCAGAAAATCCTACGCTAACAGAAGTCAAATTTCGGAGACTTATAGTTCCGCAAATTTCTATGTATCAAGTTTCTACGAAGCAAGATATAGTTACGTCCATATCTAAGTACCTGACATACCAACAGGCTAAGATAGAACACCAACTGACTAGGATTCCATCATCGGGGAAAAGGTGAACAGAAATGGGACAAGATCTCCATGGATTTTGGTTACTAGATTAACGCAAACTCAGAAGGAGCATGTTGCTATCTGGGTTATTGTCAACGGTTTAATCAAGTCTGCAGAATCTTTACATCCGCAAGGATTTCAGAACCGACAGATTGATCGGACATGTTCCAGCCAAGGCTCATCCGATCACTTGGTAATCCCTCAGCTATCGGGCCAGACGAAGGTTCACAATTGTGCTCCTTATTTACGTTCACGTCCTTGTTCTAATTTCACGACTTGCTTTCACACTCACGTTCATGACACTATTCACGTTCATGATCGTATCTTGGCTTACAATTTTACGTTCATCTTCGTTCTGGGAAGTTTTGCAAGGACTTGAGAGACCAGACCCAAGTTTAGTATAATTCCCTATCCTCAGATATACGTTTCACGTCACATTCCACGTCACATTCCACGTCTCACCTTATAGCGTTTGGCATAACCGCAGTTGTATTCCATGTTCACGATATGTTTCAAATGTCATGTTCATTCCACATTCCTCATCTCACGTTCAAGATATGTTACACGTATCATGGATCACGATATGTTTGCTCATACTACACTCACCATATCTCCACGTATCACGTTCAAAAATTTTCACGTATCATGTTCAAAATTTTTCACGTACTACGTTTCAATCTGTCTCGCGCATCGTTGCTAATTATCAGTTAAGTTAGAGTGTTTTGCACGATAAAGTTTCAGTTACCCTTGCACGTTAATTCTTATTCCCTCGATCAAATTCAGGGGATCCATCTTACGTTGATAACCATGAACTCTTCGTGTTTTCAAGTCAAGGTCAGGAGGACCAAGATTTCTCATTTGTGTCAAGATCTTGTGGAGGAACCGCTCCGAGAGGGAAGCCACTTGGAAACGGACGAGTGCCATCCGGAGTTTATCCTCTCATCCTTCCATAATCAAGTAAGACTCCTTCAGTCACGTCACGTTCCATGTCCTTTTTAAGCTATGTCACGTTTCACGTGACCTTCAATTCCTTTTATCTTGCATACCCTTCCAGTTTGAGTCGGGTATGTTACGTTTCCAGTTACGTTATCTATAATTCAGGGACGAATTATTCTTTTTAGGGGGAAAGAGTTGTAAAACCCGCATGCTTTTAGCATGAACAGTACACTTATGACTGTACGTATAGGATTAAAACTTTCCTTATATAACATGAAAATGTATCACGAATATTAATTACAAGAATTACGTACGTGTTATTACACGATAAGTATTAAATACGTGTTAGTACATGATAATTGTTTACAATAATAATTATAATCACGAACATAAAATCATGAACATGAAATCACGAACAGATAATTATGTACTTACGTATATTATTAATACGGTGAATGTCGTTACGTACAAGTAATTATAATAACATGAATAATTAATAATTACGTAACACGTAAACACGAATAATTAACACGATTATTATACGTATATTAAATCAAACACGGTATGTCTTTACGTACATAGTATTTACGTCTAATAAGTATAAGTGTAACCATGGGAAATTCATGACGTTTTAAACACGAACTACGCGAACATTTTAAATACACGAACACGCGTACGTTTTTATTAAACGATAAATACAAACAAATAGGAAGATGGTTGTTGGGCCGTTTAGACAAGAAAGGGACAAGAAAACATGGGCTCTAGGCCCATTTTGTGTTGGTTCGACTAAAAAGAGGAAACAGACGGGGGGAGTATATTAATTTTAGACAACACATCCCAAACCCTAAAAAAACATATAACATGCCGCCACTTTCTTCCTCTTTTGCTCCTTCTACCGTCGGTTTTCATCACCAAGAACAAGAAAAACATTTGTGGTTCTGAATTCAAGGTCAAGGTGGTCGTTCACAGATTATTCATAAACCATAAGCGAATTCTAGGTAAACGTAATCTCGTTTCTTGTTTGTTTAAAATCTATTAGTCACAAATCTATGTTTAAAGAATTAAAACGTGGGAACTAATAGGACTGTGGGTTGGTGTCGTGTTATCAGTCTACACGTAAACCGAGACTCAAGGGAGTCTCGGTGGTGATCAAATACCACCAGCCGCAAGGCCAGTGGCTGGGTTTGGTCTGTCGGTGGTAAAGAAACCCCACCAGCAGCAACCCTAAAAGGGGTGTTGGCTTGGTTTGTTTCTGACGAGGGCAACACAACCCCAACAGGGGTACGTTTGGCCTATTGATAGGTGTGAAAACACCCATCCTTTTACCACTTATTTCTGGCTAAAACAAGACCAAAACACGTATTTAATATCATTTGTTTGGAATTATGTGTGGTTTTTGTGTTTATTGTGTTTTCAGAGTCTACCGGATGAATATTGAATAAAACATGGGATTGCACGGGTTTTATCGAGGAAAAAGACTCAAGACGAAGTCTATTGTCCAAGAGATGCAAAAGATTTGAAGTCATTGTGCCTATTTGAAGATTTATCGAAGAATAGAGCCAAAGATGGAAGATTCATATATGTCGAAGAACTCGAGTCTATTAAACAAAAGATTATAAGACGAGTTGGAATTATTCACCGACACTTCTAAAAATCTAAAGTCGGAAACGTTTATTTAAAGAAGCGTGAAGACTAAAGAAGAAAGAAGAAAAGAAGCCCGATACCAAAGCCCATTCACAAGCCCATACCACACGCCTATATATAGGACCTTAATTCACAAAAAAATGGACACTTAGTTTTTAGTTAGTTTTTAGTTTTTCATTCTCTCTAGTTTTAGAGAGAGAAAGTTCTAAACTTTCTCTCACTAGTTTTCATCTTTTTCTTTTTCAAGATCAAACATTTGTATTATTTTCCATTAATCAAGTTCAAGTTTTTAGCTTTTAATCTTTAATCTCATTCTTCCTTTCTTTGATTTTGATTGATTTTGGTACAAATCTTGTATGATCCGTGTTGTTCATCAATGATTTTGTGCTTAAAAAGTTAATCTTTTTATGTTTCCTTAAGTCTCTATTTGAATAAGCTTTAAGATCCTTGTGCTTATTGGCTTATTTGTTAGTTTTGCTTATTTATTTTTTATAAGTTTTCTTAAAAAGCTTATCTTTTTATTATTTGATTTATAAGTTTGCTTATTTAAAGTTAGAAAAGTTGTTTTTAGTGCTTATTTGATCAGCTTAATATTGGATTCGAGCTAGTTTTGGGTTTTAGCTTATTCCAATAGCTTATTACCCTAGCACAAGTTTCGGATCAAAGGGATATCGGAAAGGGTTATAAACCCCTTTCCGATTGGTACATTCCGAGCAGACACCCCCCTTTATTCTGATCGTATGATCGGAAAAGGGTTTAGGTTTTTTCCGATTTGCCCTAGTTCACATGTATTCCGATTTGACTTGTTTTGAAGATTCCGATTACACCATGTTGTTCACATTCCGATTGCCTTAAATGTTGAGATATTCCGATTTGATTTATTTGTACAACATTCCGATCAGCTCTTTTAACTCATTCCGATCAAAGTGATCGGAATATATTCCGATTAGTTGTTATTGTTTACATTCCGACAGGTGGAGCTTTGGTTATTCCGGTTGTATTAATTTTGTGGTATTTCGATTGATGCACTTTAGACTTTCCGATTTGGCATAAATTGTTTGTTTAATTTCTCGTTTTTGCAAAGTTTCCAAGAGTTAATTTTATTAAGTGTTCAAGTATTTTTCTCATTTTGTCTTTAAGTTTTCAAGCATTTATTTTTAAACTCGTCCATTTAGTTTAATATTTCAAAAGTTTAATTTCACTCTTCGACATTTACTTTATTGTTATTGGTTCAAAATAGATGAACAAACCAACACCTTTTTATTAACCAAGAACAAATCATTCCACTTAGAACCGTGATCAATTCGAGGAGATACCGAGAACAATCTAGAACCCATACAAAACAAGTGTATCAAATGGCGCCGCTGCTGGCTCTTCTCGTTAAGATCAAAAGTTTTTTGTGAGAACTTGGATTTTGGGATCCGTTCACCGTGAACGTTACTTTTCCACATAAACTTTCAAAAATCCTAAAAAATATAAAATTTTCAAAAATACAAAAAAAAAAAATAAAAAATTTAAAAACATAAAAACCAAAAGTATTTTTGTTTTGTTTTTTCTTTGATAGTTCTTTTACAGGTGTATGCGCACTCGATCAACGTCTTATCAAGAGCCCGAGCCTCTCGATAACTTAGACATGGCCGGTGTACAAAACAACAACAATAACCCACCTCAAAACAATAATAACAATAACAATCCACCTCTCAACAACATGAATAATAACAACAACAACAATGAGCCTCTACCGGATAATCGCCCGATGATTGAACTTCTGCAAGCACATGTAGATGGAAACAATGATCCAATTGTCATACCCGCGTTTGCAGCCAACAACTATGAGCTCAAATCCGGCTTTATCCAGATGGTCTCTGCTCAACCATTCTTGGGGCGTACCATTGATGATCCACATGACCACATCAAGAGATTCTTACAACTCACGAACACGGTCAAATTAAATGGTGTTCCACAAGAGGTAATCCGTTTACAACTTTTTCCCTTTTCTTTAGAGGGACAAGCCCGGCATTGGCTTGCTAAGGAACCGCCACAGAGTATTCTTACGTGGACGGATTTGGAGACCAAGTTTATCAACTACTTTTTCCCACCCTCTCGTACTACCGCTTTGCGGAATGAAATCATTAATTTTGAACAAAAGTACGATGAGTCTTTTAGTGAATCTTGGGACCGTTTTAAAGATCTTTTAAGAAAATGCCCACAACATGGTTTTACCAAAGTGCACCAAATTAATACTTTTTATAATGGTTTAAGCATGAATGACCAAGATTAACTAAACAGTGCCTCGGGGGGTAATCTTTTGGCTAAGACTTCCAATGCTGCTTGGGATATCATTGAGAATAAGTCTCGTGTGCAAACCAAGAGTGTTCGGACCAATGTCGCTAGTGCTAGTACTAGTGACAGCGACAAGCGAATTGACAAAATCACTGCGCTTCTTGAATCGCTTGCTACCCAAACCGCCAGCAACACCAACAGCATCAACGCTAAAAACGCTAAAGACGCTCAAGTAAACGCTGTTAGCCAACCATGTGAGATATGTGGGGGTCCTCACTCTTACACAACTTGTACTTCCACCCAAGACTACCCTTCTGAAAATGTGAATGCAGCATATGGCACCTATCCTCAACCCTCTTATCAAGCTCGTCCTCAAGGTGACCGCAACCTGCTTAGCTACCGCTCCAACAACTATCTCTCACCACCCGGTTTTACTCCTAACAACCCAAACCAACAACAAAACCTCAACCGCCCTCCTCAACAACAACAACAATCTCGTGGACCATACATACCACCTCACAAACAACAAAATCCACCTCAAAGAAACAACCAAGTTTACCAGCAACCTGCTTATCAACCACCCGCATACAATGCTCCTCCCAACCAACCCACCGCATTACACCAAGACATTGGAACCTACATGAGGACTAATGATGTGATCGTGGACAATCTCCAACAGGAAGTGCGCAACTTGAAAGCAGACCTGGTGAAACAAGGAAACGATTTGAGAGCTGACATGAGACACACTTTGGATAGTCAAATGAATGACTTAAAAAACATGATGGCTAGTTTCTTCCAAGGTAATCAACCCTCTTCTTCGGGTACTCTTCCGAGTAACAACGTTGTGAATCCAAGAGGGGAGATGAAAGCAATCACCACTCGTAGTGGCAAAGGTACCAAGGAACCCGAGCTTCCTATACCCCCACCGGTGATTGTGACTAAGGAGAACGAGTCACCTGCTCCTATTCCTCTACCTCCTATTTCCCCAATTCCTCCACCTCTTACTTCTACCCCTCCTCCACCCAAGGATGTGAGTGATCCTTCGACCCCAAAGCCTTCCTCTTCTTCCGATATACCTTATCCATCTAGGTTGAGGAAAGAGAAGCTCAAAAGCAAGGACGATATTCAAGTTTCGAACTTTCTCAAAATGTTTAAACAATTGAATTTCTACATCTCCTTCTATGAGGCTCTCGCTCACATGCCCAAATACGCGAAAATGTTCAAAGATCTTCTTAGTGACTAGGAGAAGCTTCTTTATATTGCTAACACCCAACTTAATGAGAATTGCTCTGCAGTGCTCTTAAGAAATATGCCAACCAAGCTTGGTGATCCGGGTCGTTTCTTAATCCCTTGTAACTTCCCGGGAGTAGAGAATTGCATGGCCCTAGCCGATCTAGGTGCCAGTATTAATCTAATGCCTCTAAGCGTTTGGAAGCAATTATCTCTCCCTGAGCTAGTCCCCACCAAAATGACTTTGCAATTAGCTAACCGTACGGTTGCTTATCCAGTGGGGATAGCCGAAGACGTCTTTGTAGGAGTCGACAAATTCACTTTTCCTGCCGATTTCATTGTCGTTGACTACGACATGGACCCTCGTGTGCCATTGATCGTTGGTCGTCCATTCTTGAGGACCGGTCGCACTCTCATCGATGTTGAAGCCGGTGAGCTTATCATTAGAGTGGATGACGATAAAATTGTCTTCAACATGGGAACGTTGTCTAAACAACCTTATTCAAATGAGAGTGTTAATTGTATTGACGTTCTTGATGAGGCTTGTGAAGAACACTTCAAAGATGCTTGTAAAAGTATTCCTACCTCTCTTCCCAATGTTGAGACCGTTTCCTCTATTGATTCATCACTGTCTCTATTTGGAGAAAGTGATTTCTTTTGGAAAGATCTTGAAGCCACCATGGGAGATGTGAACTTAACTAATGACGATTCTCCCACCGATTGGGATGACAACATGCGTTTCTTTGAAAACCTTCTCCAAGAAGACAATCTTTCTCCACCATCTCCCACGGTAATTGCTATCGATGCTCCGACTTTGAAAACGCCTCCCATCGAAAATCCTCCAGATTTAGAACTTAAAGAGTTGCCACCCCATCTCGAGTACGTGTTCCTTGAAGAAAACAAGAAGTTTCCTGTCATCATTGCGAAGGACTTGAAAGAAGAAGAGAAATCTCGCCTTATCGCCGTGCTTAAAGATCATAAGAAGACAATTGCTTGGAAAATTTCCGATATCCGCGGAATTGATCCGAACTTTTGTAATCACAAGATTCTCATGGAAGATGACTTTAAACCCACAATCCAGAGCCAAAGAAGGGTTAATCCTCGAATTCATGACGTCATCAAATAAGAGGTTATCAAACTTCTAGATGCCGGCTTGATTTACCCTATTTCGGATTCGCCGTGGGTAAGTCCCGTCCATTGTGTGCCCAAGAAGGGCGGAGTAATCGTTGTTCCCAATGAACACAACGAGTTGATTCCCACTTGTCTCGTTACTGGGTGGAGAGTTTGTATTGATTATCGCAAGCTCAATGATGCCACGAGAAAAGACTACTTTCCTCTTCCTTTCATGGATCAAATGCTCGAGCGTCTTGCGGGTAATGACTATTACTGCTTCTTAGACGGTTTCTCCGGGTATTTTCAAATTCCCATCGATCCCAAGGACCAAGAAAAGACCACATTCACTTGTCCCTATGGAACATTTGCTTACAAACGTATGCCTTTTGGTTTATGCAATGCTCCTGGGACGTTCCAAAGGTGTATGATGGCTATCTTCCATGACATGGTGGAAGACACTATGGAAGTATTCATGGATGATTTCTCGGTTTATGGCGATTCTTTCTCTGCTTGCCTTGCCAATTTAGAACGTATGCTTAAGCGGTGTGAAGACACTCGCCTTGTTCTTAATTGGGAAAAATGCCATTTTATGGTAAAAGAGGGCATCGTGCTAGGACACAAGATCTCCAAAGCCGGTCTCGAAGTAGACCGTGCTAAAGTCGATGTTATCGCTAAGTTGCCTCCACCTTCAACCGTAAAGGGTGTGAGAAGTTTCCTGGGTCATGCGGGCTTCTATCGTCGATTCATCAAAGATTTTTCTCAAATCGCTCGCCCGATGACCCACCTCTTGGAAAAAGATACTCCTTTTATCTTTTCCAAAGAGTGTCTTGAAGCCTTCAACTCGCTTAAGGATAAGCTAACTAAGGCACCCGTCTTGGTTAACCCTAATTGGGAGCTGCCTTTCGAATTGATGTGCGATGCTAGTGACTATGCTATTGGAGCGGTTCTGGGACAAAGAGTGAACAAACACTTCTAACCGATCCATTACGCTAGCAAGACAATGACGGGGGCCCAATTGCATTATACGACAACCGAAAAAGAGCTTTTAGCTGTTGTCTGTGCTTTTGAAAAGTTCTGCCCCTATCTTGTCCTTTCCACCACAATCGTTTACACCGATCATACCGCGTTGAAGTACTTGTTGACTAAACAAGATTCTAAACCAAGACTTCTTCGCTGGGTTTTGCTAGTCCAAGAATTTAAAATCGAAATTCGCGATAAAAAAGGAGCTGAAAACCTAGCCGCGGATCATCTCAGTAGATTTGAGGATCCTTACCAAGGGGATCATCCGAACAAAGAAATCAATGATTCTTTTCCCTTGGAGACCTTCAATGTCTATCAACTCGACTGCTGATGAAACCCCGTGGTTTGCGGACATTGCAAACTACTTGGCGGGTGGAATTATCGTTGACGGGCTAACATCCCAGCAAAAGAAGAAGTTCTTCAAAGACATTAAGACTTACTTTTGGGATGACCCGTATCTATTCAAACAATGTGCTGATTTGATTATTCGCCGATGTGTTGATGGACCGGCAGCTTTGGAAATCCTTGATGCTTGCCACAAAGGACCCACCGGTGGTCACTTTGGTCCCAACTACACCGCCAAAAAAGTGTTTGATTCGGGATTTTATTGGCCCACCATCTATCGTGACGCTCACGATATGGTTAAACAATGTGATGCTTGCCAAAAACAAGGCAAGATCACACATAAAGATGAGATGCCTCAAAATTTCATACAAGAATGTGAAATCTTTGATGTTTGGGGTATCGACTTTATGGGGCCATTCCCTTCCTCTAAAGGAAACAAATACATCCGTGTAGCCGTTGACTACGTTTCAAAGTGGGTTGAAGCCAAAGCTTTACCTACTAATGACGCAAGGGTGGTTTGTAACTTTTTGAAATCGCTATTCGCTAGATTCGGTGTGCCTCGTGCCATTATTAGTGATCGCGGGACTCATTTTTGCAATGACCAATTCGCAAGAGTCATGGCTAAGTACGGTGTAAATCATCGTCTTTCCACCGCCTACCACCCACAAACTAATGGCCAGGCTGAAATCTCTAACCGAGGATTAAAGCGAATTCTGGAAAGAACCGTGGGAGAGCATCGTGCTTCATGGGCTGATAAACTTGATGATGCTTTGTGGGCTTTTCGTACCGCATACAAGACTCCGATTGGTTGTACACCATATCGTCTCGTGTACGGGAAAGCATGCCACCTCCCCATTGAGTTGGAGCACAAGGCTTACTGGGCCATGAAGTGGGCTAATTTTGATATCAACAAAGCCGGTGACCTACGCAAGATCCAACTCAATGAGCTGAATGAACTCCGTAATGAGGCTTATGAAAATTCTTTGATCTATAAGGAGAAGACTAAGCTCATTCACGACTCTAAGATTAAGAACCGAGAGTTCCAAGTTGGAGACAAAGTTTTGCTCTTTAACTCTCGGTTGAAAATCTTTTCGGGCAAGCTAAAATCTCGTTGGTCCGGCCCATTCACCATTGCCCAAATTTTTCCATATGGTACTCTCGAGCTCGCTCAACCTAATGGACCTAATTTTAAGGTGAATGGCCAACGAGTGAAGTTGTATTTTGGTGAGGACATCTCTCAGGAGATGATTCCATCCCTCACCACGTTCCCCATGAACTAATTTTGGGTCGAGTCAGGCTCGTGACTCGGATATAAAAAACAAGCGCTCCTCGGGAGGCAACCCGAGTATCTATCCTTTTATGTTTTAACCTCCTAAGTGTAGGGGGACCTATATAGGTGTTTGTATTTTTGTGGTGATGTGATTACAGGGATAAGTGCACTCTTGGAATCTCTGAAGAACCGTGCTCCAGTGTTATCCGAAATCCGGTTCTATCTCTCAACTATCGTGATTCAATTTTCTTCATACTCACATTTGAAATTGATCACTTTAGTCGTCTCTTCCTTAATTTGAGTTAACCAACGTGCACAATGTCATAAGTGTAGGGGAGACTTTTCCCACATGCTTAAACATTGAGGACAATGTTTATCTTAAGTGTAGGGGGGACTTCTATCGAAGTTTTAAGTGGACTTTTCCATGAAAATGCCTTCATTTAACCGGAAAATCATCTTTTTCAACATTTTTCAAATTTTTAATTAACTTTGGCCATTTAGTCGTAATTTTTAATTTTTTATCGTTGCTTTCATATGTATATATCCCGCAATAAAGTCAAAAATATTAATAAAGTGGTGTAGCTAGTTTAGAAGTCTTTGACATATTAGGCCCGTTGCGATTATTTTGACTCAACCCGAATAGACTTATCCAAGTTTATTCTAGCTAGTATCCTTAACCATGTAGACCTTAATTGGTTTATTAGGCTAAGTATCCATGAGTCTCATTACTTGAGATTTTAAATTGTGGAGAACGAGAGATGATAGAGTCAATTATAAGTCGGTATTCCTGCACAAGCTCACTTGGTGTAATTATTTGCCTATTCTCCCATCACTTGCTAATAATTTATCTGCAATAAGTAAGGTCGTACGATTTGAAAAGTTACTTAGCTTCTAGCCCAAGATCGTTTAAAAGTTGCTCGGTAATGATAAGAGTTCATAGCCAAGGCATAACTTATGAAGCAGGGCGCGAAGATTGGCGAATCCGAAAAGGCCCTAACAAGGCATGAGGATTCCATTTCATTGCTGAAGATCCAAAAGTGATGTGAAAAGCATTATTCCCAAAATCAATATGAAGGATCAAGACTCACGACGAAAAGCAATCAGCTCCCATAAAGATCATGGAGAAGTCTATCCGGAAAGACCCTAACAAGGTATGAGGATAAATAGATCCAAGTTCGAAAAGGAGGCGGATCGTTGTATCTCAAAACCCCAATTAGAGATTGAAGAAATAATCATGAAGTCGTGGTCAACAAAGTTGGAGTACCCCTTAAAAGTCTCCAAGTGAAGAAACTCTATTATGAAGAGAAGACCATTATCTCAAGAACGTCTCTCAAGATATGAAGTATGAAGTACATGCCAAATATCGGCCCGAGAAAGGTCTCAAATCGTGAACCAAGTTATGCCGAGATATGAACTTTTTGATATCCCGAGAAGCAGTTTTAAGAGATTTTGTCCTTTAGCTAACTATTGATCAAATCGTCCTACTTTGCTTTCAGCCTAAATAAACTATCGAAATAAGTCCAAAAATGCATCTTCACGATCATTCTAAGACAAAAATAAAATATAAGAGATACACCTAGGAATAAGGGAGTTTAAGCATCTAATTAAGCCATGTGTGTAAGTGTTTGATATGCTAACTTATAATAACAATGATCTCGTTTTTAAGCTTAGTTTGGGGAACGTGAAACTTGAGGGTGATAAATCTTCGCAGCACCAAAGCCCTAATGTAAGTCCTTGATCTCTTTGCAAATTATTTCCATCCTTTTGTTTACTTTAAAGTTTTAATTTCTCTTAGTACTTTCATTTTTGTTTAGTAGTACATTAATAAGGCCAAGGTTGATTGATTATGAGAAAAGTGTAAATGTGCTTTATCACTAAGCATTGCATGAGGGCATGGCAATGGTTAAGTGTAGGGGATTTGATAGGTGTGAAAACACCCATCCTTTTACCACTTATTTCTGGCTAAAACAAGACCAAAACACGTATTTAATATCATTTGTTTGGAATTATGCGTGGTTTTTGTGTTTATTGTGTTTTCAGAGTCAACCAGATGAATATTAAAGAAAACATGGGATTGCACGGGTTTTATCGAGGAAAAAGACTCAAGACGAAGTCTATTGTCCAAGAGATGCAAAAGATTTGAAGTCATTGTGCCTATTTGAAGATTTATCGAAGAATAGAGCCAAAGATGGAAGATTCATATATGTCGAAGAACTCGAGTCTATTAAACAAAAGATTATAAGACGAGTTGGAATTATTCACCGACACTTCTAAAAATCCAAAGTTGGAAACGTTTATTTAAAGAAGCGTGAAGACTAAAGAAGAAAGAAGAAAAGAAGCCCGATACCAAAGCCCATTCACAAGCCCATACCACACGCCTATATATAGGACCTTACTTCACAAAAAAATGGACACTTAGTTTTTAGTTAGTTTTTAGTTTTTCATTCTCTCTAGTTTTAGAGAGAGAAAGTTCTAAACTTTCTCTCACTAGTTTTCATCTTTTTCTTTTTCAAGATCAAACATTTGTATTATTTTCCATTAATCAAGTTCAAGTTTTTAGCTTTTAATCTTTAATCTCATTCTTCCTTTCTTTGATTTTGATTGATTTTGGTACAAATCTCGTATGATCCGTGTTGTTCATCAATGATTTTGTGCTTAAAAAGTTAATCTTTTTATGTTTCCTTAAGTCTCTATTTGAATAAGCTTTAAGATCCTTGTGCTTATTGGCTTATTTGTTAGTTTTGCTTATTTATTTTTTATAAGTTTTCTTAAAAAGGTTATCTTTTTATTATTTGATTTATAAGTTTGCTTATTTAAAGTTAGAAAAGTTGTTTTTAGTGCTTATTTGATCAGCTTAATATTGGATTCGAGCTAGTTTTGGGTTTTAGCTTATTCCAATAGCTTATTACCCTAGCACAAGTTTCGGATCAAAGGGATATCGGAAAGGGTTATAAACCCCTTTCCGATTGGTACATTCCGAGCAGACCACCCCCTTTATTCCGATCGTATGATCGGAAAAGGGTTTAGGTTTTTTCCGATTTGCCCCAGTTCACATGTATTCCGATTTGACTTGTTTTGAAGATTCCGATTACACCATGTTGTTCACATTCCGATTGCCTTAAATTTTGATATATTCCGATTTGATTTATTTGTACAACATTCCGATCAGCTCTTTTAACTCATTCCGATCAAAGTGATCGGAATATATTTCGATTAGTTGTTATTGTTTACATTCCGACAGGTGGAGCTTTGGTTATTCCGATTGTATTAATTTTGTGGTATTCCGATTGATGCACTTTAGACTTTCCGATTTGGCATAAATTGTTTGTTTAATTTCTCGTTTTTGCAAAGTTTCCAAGAGTTAATTTTATTAAGTGTTCAAGTATTTTTCTCATTTTGTCTTTAAGTTTTCAAGCATTTATTTTTAAACTCGTCCATTTAGTTTAATCTTTCAAAAGTTTAATTTCACTCTTCAACATTTACTTTATTGTTATTAGTTCAAAATAGATAAACAAATCAACACCTTTTTATTAACCAAGAACAAATCATTCCACTTAGAACCGTGATCAATTCGAGGAGATACCGAGAACAATCTAGAACCCATACAAAACAAGTGTATCACCTATCAGTGGCAACGGCAGAGGGGGGTGTTTATTCTGGCAGTGGGAACTGAGAGCTTATGCTCTCGGTGGGAGTTTTAGTCGAGCAGGGGAAACAAGCCACTGCCGGTGGTAGTAACATCACTGCCAGGGGGAGACTGGCAGTTAAGGGACTGTTTGGGAAAAGGGTTTAAGAAAAACAGTTAAGGGGGTGTTTGGCTGTTAGTTTAAGAACAATAAGGGGCTGTTTGGTTCGGCTTATATGTAAACACAACACGGGTTTCATGGGTTTTCATAGGGGTGAGCAGAAACCGAACCGCGAACCGCAAAACCACAAAAAACCGTAAAAACCGAACCGCAGAAACCGCACCAAGACAAAAACCGACGGTTTGGTTTTAAGAAAAATGAAAAACCGTAAATGCGGTTCGGTTGCGGTTTTCGCCCGTGATGTAGAGTTTTTGCAACCCTTTAGGAAAAGGAAGGCAAAATAGTGGTAAGCGTTAAGTGTCGGTTTAGGAAAACCGAGCACTAATGACCAAATAAGTTCAAGTTCGTTTTCCAAGGAGGCAAGTGCGTTGTGTGATGAATTGATTAATGGCTTGTGATTATATTGAGAAAAAGAAAATAGAAATGGGGTAAGAAGAGAATGACGGTTACGAAGACGGATTAAGCTAAGACGAAAAGGTCGTTCACGTAAAACCGTAAAAAGATACAAATTAAAAATTTAAACCTAAAAATTAATTAAAAGTAAAAAGTAAGTCTAAAATAATATGAATAAGAATAAAAATCCAACAAAAATATTTTAAAACCTTTTATTAATTAAATATTCAATTTTAAATGCTAATTAAAGCCCTAAAATTAAATATAATTAACAAAATGTCCAAAATATTATTTTATTGAACAAATAACTCACTTATATTATTTAAAGACAAAAAAGTATTTTTCCTAAATTTTAAAAACTATTTTTCTATTTTTAAAACACTTAAAACTATTTTTAAACTAAAATAATTATAAAAAATCATAAAATAATGCTAAAAATAATTTGACAATTTTAAAAATCCTAAATTACTCTAAAGAACAGTAAAAAAAGAAAAAGTTTGAAAAATATAAAATTTTTCACTAGAAGACAAAACAGTTAATAAATAAAACCCTAATTAAACTAAATTAATTATAAAAAATAATTAAAAAGTGAACAGTAAAAACTTTTTACACTAAAAATCTTAAAATGTTTTTCTAAGTCTAATAAAATTTTTGAAATCTAAAAATATTAATTTTCTTCACTAAAAGACAAAAATCAGAAATTAAAAAGTAATTAAAAATAGCAATTAAACCTAAAAAATAGCAAATGAACAGTAACAAAAAAATAAATTAAACTGAAAAATCCAAAATAAAATAAGAAAAATATAGAAACTGGTTGGAAACCCTAATTCCTATTTTTGATCACTAAAGACAAAAAAACAACTTTCTGATAGTGACATGTGACAAGGGTTTTGTCTGTTTGCTCAGCAGTGGTAACAAATGCACAAGCAGGGGGAACTTAGTTCCCACTGTTAGTGTAAATTAATGGTCAATTGACCAATAAGCTTAGGAAAGCTTATTTAAAGCTTTTTCTTGGGCAATAAGGCACCCCTACACTCAGTGGAGTGTAGGGAGTCAGAATATGCTAAAAAACAAACATGTCTTTCACAAAAATCAAACAAAAATGGTACAAGAAGGTGACTGTTAAGCTTTGAGGTTTCTGATGAACAGTAACCTGGTTCAAAAGGCACAAAAGTGGATTTCACTTGGCCATATCTTGCATATAAGCTAACCAATTAACATAAAACTGATTTCAATCCCTTCTTGGACCTAGTATCTAACAGTTTGCAAGATTTGATGAGCAAATTCCAACAAAAAACAGGCAAATCAAGGCACTTGCTGATTTTAGCTACTTTTAACCAATTTTGAACATGCAAACTTGTTTTAAACTCTATCAAACTGAAAGCCAAGTACAGATATCACATAATATCAACCTAATGAGTGTGTTTGAGCTTATTGCAAGCCAAATTCTAACTCCTATTTGAACTAGCATGCAGATCCAAACACCCCTTAACCTAACTATCTATGAAATTCAACTAACAGCTTATTCAAACACTAGCAAATCTTCTCAACACCAACCTAAACATGAACAATAAGCATAAACATGCATGCATAAATCATCAAATTATCAAACAAACAGCTTACTCACAAAACACATTAAGCACATAATTTTCAATCCAAAAGAGAGTTCAGGCTTGTTTACCATGTGGGACCCACATCCAGGCCCCACTAAGGCTGCTGTGCCTTCTCCTTATAGCTTAAAAGCTATGCTAGGCTTATGGGAAGAGCTTGTTTGACTGTGAAAGATGCTAGGTGGTGACTACTGCAGTCAAACCCACCCCAATATATCTTCAAAGGAGAACAAAGATCTTCTTGTAATCTGCAAGGTCAAAGAAACCAACAAGAAAACAAGGTTATCTGATAAACAAACCTATGCAGCTATAAGCTTGACTTATTGGCTAAGCAAGCTTACAGCTTATAGGCTAAAATAAAGAAATTTTGAAAAACTGATTTTTGAATATAAATTTGAAATCCTAGCAAACTTGGAAAACTGAAACTGAAACAATAGCTTATACAAGCTTATATAGCTTATTTGGTTGTCCACCAAATAAGTTGATAAGCTCCTATAATTATCACAGAAAATCAAGGTTTTGGGTTGAGTGTTCTCTCACCAAAATGTTAACTTTCTGAATGAAACTTAACAAAATCAAAAGTGATTTGAGGAACTCAGATTGCTTCAAAAAATACCACCAACTTTTAAAAAATAAAAAGGAATTACTTTATAAATCAAAATACCAACTTTTATAACTTAAAAAGGAATTACAAAATTTTTTTAAAGCAAAATCCGGAACAAGGGTAATGCACAGGTCGCATTCTCCTTATATACTACTTAGGGAAGATTCTAGAAAAGCTGAATAAAATATTACAAGAAAGATAAAACCCCTAAAACCTAATTGGTGAATGTCCAAATCTGCCCTTTGAGAAAGTCTTCAAAAGTTGGTCAATATTCGTCCATGTGACATGCCAGCTGTTAGGAATGATCATAGTCGTTTGTTTTGGCTTTGGGAGGAAGGAAAATATGTGGGTGGTTGATTTGGTCGGGTTTTGGGAAGGTGTGAACAATGACGGGTGCAGGGGTGGTCTAAAATGGCCACATGGGTGTGTCTGGGGTTAAAGTAAAGGTGGGGTTAGGATTAAGTGGATGTTAATTACTGATCTGGAGAGCATCTCTTAAAACCCCTTTGATTAGAATGGATTTGGTTTTAGGGTTTATATGTTTTGGGGAGGTCATGAACAACTTCTTTAATCCGGTTTAGGGGAATAATTAGTGTTTCCCTCCATTTAATATAAATATTAAATCGGTTTAAAAATGGGAGTGGGGTGTGACTGGATAGATGAGGTGGCAAGGAGATGGTGATGTGTCAATGGCTAAGTGGTGGATTGAAGTTTGATGTCCGGGCAAAAGTAGTACCTTAACTCCCATACTCTCTTCAAATAAAGAATGGCAGCTTAAATTCCCAAATCCCTTTGTAAACATCTTTGGGCAGTTTGTCATTTTTGGCACAAGGGTTTTATAAACTTTGAATAAGGACTAAAAGTGCAATAAATGCAATCTTCAAGGGCTTTTCTTGTATACTCTTGGAAATTTAGGGACCTCAATGTTTATGAGTTTTACAAGGGTATAAATTGCCAAGTCTTCCAAAGTTGAGGGACCATTCTTGCCAATCTTCAATTCTTCAAGGACCATTTTGGAAATTCAGGATTCGGGTCCGGTTCATTGTGCGGCTTCGTTTCCCGTGTTCGTTTTTTATTGATTCTTGTGATCTTTTTGTCATTTCTTCAATATCCGTACCTGAAATACACAAGCAACAAACACGAGCATATATTTGGCAGTTTTAATGATATTTAATGCATTTTAAGCCCAATTTGGACGATGAGACTATGTATAAAAGCAGTCTCATCACTCCCCCATACTAAAGCATTGTCGTGCCCTCACGCAATGCTAGAATAAAGTATCATAGCACCTCCAAAATTCATTTTTATTCACTTTATTGAAATGATAAACTAGCTACACTACTACTATTGCTACTACTACTTGCGTTTTAGACATAATGTATGATTTTCATCGCAAAATAGGACGTTTAGGTTCATAGAATAAGAATACGTGAATGCTTCGTTAGAAATAATTTCATCGTCCTCGATTTTCACCCTAATTCCATGCCAAACGTGCAACGAGATCATTGTCATTATAAGTTAGTAATGCTAACACTGCTCATATGCCCTAGTCACGTACTTATCCTCCCATTATTCCTAAGTTGTATCTCTTATATTTTATTTTGTCTTGAATGTTTCACGAGGATACATTGTTTGACTTATGCGATAATAGAGATTTAGGTCTAAAAATAGAGTCCTAACGGTGTAACCAAGACCATCAAATCAATAACCCCTCCTAATAGACAACGATGTTAAAAAATTAAGTTGACAAGAAGAATCGATAAACACGGTTTTATAACGGTTTTGAACATGAGACTTATTACCAAGACTTTTATACGCCCCCTAACGGAAGGGCCTTATTATCTTTGGTTTACCTCCATCTTTTATTCAACTTCGCCATAAAGCTTTTATTATGACTTCGGTCTTGCCTTGCCTTTTATTATCCGCCTCATCGGTGGTTTCATTAGCCAAAGACGTATATCCTCATGCTAAGGCGAATTTTGGATCTTTAAAGCTTCGAAGATTAAGGCTTGATTCACTTTCAATTTTGCATAGATTTTTCGGCCTTGTGAGGCTTCAAATTGTTTGCTAGATTTAGGTGAGCACTTGAAATCTTATTATTGGGTGAAGCTTTCGATTATTCGGGTTGCCAATACTTCAAAACCGTGACGCTGGCGATACCTTAATGTCTTCCTAATTTAATTTCACGGAAGCTACTAGAAAAGATTAGAAACCCAACAATCCCAACTAAACTGCTAAGTCAATATTTATTAAGCAAAATATATTTACATGCGAAGGGAGAATAAGCAAACAACGAGAACACATGAGTTTTTGAAAGAATACGAGTACTCTACGTTTAGCATAGTAACTTATAATTAACCCTATCATTTCTCGTCCTCATTTAAGAGACTTAGCCTAATGTGTAGTTAAGGAACCAAATCTAAGTGCTCACCACACACGGTCGAGTCAAAAATTACTCTTATTCTCACCATCGGAAAACCTACATTCGTGTCTTCAAACACTTATAAAATATGAGAAAAATTTCGGCCATTTTTAGCCTTATTTTGCAACAAAACGATAAACAAAAAGATAAACTTTGGAAATCGTGAAGGTTTGGCAAGGCAAGTATCTATTCACCCCCCATACTAAAGTTAAACATTGTCCTCAATGTTTCGAGTCTAGGGGTGCAAATACCCCCATACTAGAGACGTAGTCGAATGCCTAATCTAGCATGGAAAAGGTGTAACCAATAAATTAATAGCCGTTTATGAAGTGTGCTAAAAACCTATGGTTAGAACATCAAGGATATATCATTTGGATATTGAGAAAGTCTTCAAAGCAAACGAACGAGTGCTCCTATAAAACGAACACGAGAGGCTCCAATCGTGAAGATCATGATCTAAAAACCACAATGCACAAACAACCACGGAACAAAGGTTGGAAGGGCACAAATCCCCTCACATTAAACTAATTAGAAAGCAATAATATGTACATGGATAAGCATGGATCTCCCCCACGAGGCACCTTGTTTTTGATAACCGAGTCAAAAGCTCGACTCGAATCCCCAAAAATGTGATCATTTAGGGATTATCTTGGTATGGTCAATTTTTAGTGGGGCTTACATGATAAACAAGGCCCAAAAACAACCGGTAATAAGGACTAAGTCCTTTGATGGTGCAAAATACCGGGATCGAAGATGGCATTCTCGTTTTCATTAGAAAAACAAATCAACACCACTTCATCGTGTGTCAACACAAACCCAAAGGGTTTAAAGAAAATAGACGAGAAGAAATAGAAGGGTGGGACAATGGGTAAGTCATAAAAACATTGAGCTACTCGAGGTAGACTCGCACCAATCAAATAGAAAGATTTTCCATTTATTGCATCGGTGGAAGACCGAGATTTCCCTTTATAAGCAATTCCGGGATCAAATATCTCGTCCTCGGTGGAGAAAGGGGAGGGAACATAAGGGGCTTCCCCCACATTAAGTCCACACAAACCATCGTCAAAAGGAAAAGATGAGCTTGTAGTACTCAATACACGTGGTGATGACGGAGTTAGAATTGTAGAAAAATCTTTTAAATCCAGTTTAAAATCTTTTCCTTTTTCATATTTTAAACTCTCCTTATGAAAACCCGACTTAATTATGTCAAAAATATTTGGTGTTTCTAAAGCAATGTTAGTCACACTAAAAATTCTCACATTTGAAAACCGTTTTGGTAAAGGTGGTGGTAAGTTCTCAAAACGTTTGTCAACTAAGAAAACTTCCCAATCGGGATCAACATATTCATCATCCGAAGAATCATTCGTGATTGGAATCGTAGGCTTAACACTCTTAACCTCCACCGGCGGAGGGGACGAAAAATCGTTTTTATCATCAACTCCTAAAACTCTTTTTGAAATCTTTTTGCAAATGTTTTTGATGGGACTAACATTGTTCAAAGACGTGATAGAATACACATGAGAAAGTGTGGAGTTTTGAGTTGCATTTATGACGAGTTCTTCCTCATTGAAACGAAGAGTGATTTTCCTAGCATGCACATCGATAAGTGCTCTCGAGGTATCCAAAAATGATCGACCTAAAATTAAAGGAACTTTAGGATCGATGGGAATATCAACAACAATAAAGTCTACGGGATAGTAGAACTTTCCAACTTTCACGAAAACGTCCTCGGCTACTCCACAAGCTAGAATCGTCGAATGATCGGCCATCTCTATTGACATTCTTGAAGGAGTGAGATTGGGAAGATTGAGCGACTTAAAAATCTCAAGAGGCATCAAATTAATACTAGCACCAAGATCGGCCAAGGCGTAGCATTCTTCCATATCTTGTATAGCACATGGGATTAAAAACTTGCCGGGATCACCGAATTTTTGAGGTATGCGGCTAAGAAAAACCGAAGAACAACTAGATTTTTGCAATTTCTCTTTGTTATTCAACATACTTTTGAAGTTCGCGGCAAATCGAGGCATCATGACCAAGGCGTCGGCAAAACTTATATTAAAATGCAAGTCACGAAACATTTTCATAAAAAGTTCAAATTGATAATTATTTCGTTCTTGTGCCTTTTCCTTGTTTCGTCTTGAAGGGCAAGGTAAGGGGTGTGGGTTGGGGCATAGGCAAAGGCCTTGGAATCTCGGGTTCCACTATTGGTGTTGGTTCAACCGTAGGTGTGGTTTGAGCGGTACTTCGTGGGCTTGGAATTTGCTCCTTTTCTACCACCACCTCGGGTTCTTTCTCTTTTTCCTTCTCCATAGAAGTACTTGGACGAGAAGTGGGTTATTTGAAAGTTTTACCACTACGAGTAGTAATAACCTTCAATTCTCCTTTCGGGTTCACGATGGTATCACTAGGAAGACCACCCGAAGAAGAAGGTTTACACATGATACCTTCAAACATTTTTCCCATTCGATCTTCAAACTTAGATTGCCTAGCATCCGCTTTTAACAACTCTTGCTTAATCTCATGTTGACCTTGCTCCATTTTTTGTTGATTTTGTTGGAGTCGTTGGAAATTTCCTTCCATTTTATTAGCATGAGTCTTAAGTTCATTAGTAAGTTCATTTTTAAGCTCGTTTTTCAACTCGGATCTTAAGCTAACCATTTCACGTTGCATATTATCAAACTTAGCATCGTTTGCTTTAGCATAATTCAAAAATTCTCCTTGAAGATTTTTGGTGTGATCATTTTGAAAACCTTGTGTGGTAGTTTGAAAATCACGGTTTTGGTTTTGGTTTGAAATTTGCCCATTCCACTTTGATAATTACCCTTGTTGTAGCTACGTTGATTGCCTTGATAATTACCACCTTGATTGTTGTTTCGATAGTTATTAGCATTTTGATTTGGTGGAGCTTGATTTTGGCGGGAACCTTGACCGTTTTGGTTATAAGTTCCCGTGGCTACAAAAGCATTCGAAGTGTTACCATCCGCGGTAATGCACTCGGAAAAATCATGAGCTCCACCACACGAAATACAACTCTTAGCAACCGCTTTAACCGAAGCGAAATTTGAAGCTTCTTAAGCTTTCCAATGGGACATAAGTGTCGAAAACCTATCGAAAAACCGATTCTCCTCATTTGCTTCATCTTGCAAGGCATTAATGCAATGAGACGATGACGAACCCAAATTGGCAACACTCGGTGTGTTACGAGGGCTATAAACCTTAGACCTATTTTCAATGATTTTCAAAGCCTCTTCGGTTGTTTTGCACAAAAAATTACCACCCGCGGCGGCATTTAAGTAATCTCGTTCATGATCATTAAGCCCATTATAAAAAGTGTCAATTTGATGTAATTCGGAAAAATCATGGTGTGGACATTCATGTAACATTTCTTTAAACCTTTCCCAAGCCATTGAAAAACTTTCATTAGATCTTTGTGTAAATCGTGAAATCTCGTTTTTCAAATGTGTTGTTTTAGATGGTGGAAAAAATTGATTCACAAATTTAGAAACGAGATCAGCCCACGTCAAAATCGAATTTGGGGGTTCTTTCTCGAGCCATGTCTTGGCGGGTCCATCTAACGAGTATGGAAACAACATCATTTTAATGGCATCGTGTGGTACATCCTTAAACTTGCTTGTCGCAGTGAGACGATTAAATTGCCTAATGTGATAATGTGGGTTGTCTTTGTCGTGTCCGCGAAACTTGTTTGCTTGAAGCATAGACATTAAACCCGTCTTGATCTCGAAGTTCTCCGCAAGGATGGCGGGAATCACAATGGCCTCTCCAAAACCCTCGGTGGGTGCTTGAAGCAACTCCATCATAGTACGATTAGCCATGATAGCTTCTTGTTCTACAACGGGTTCCTCACTTGGAGTCTCTTCACTAGAAAAATTAGGAGTAGGTGTTGCCTCCTTTCGGTTTCTACGTTTACGTGCACGTTTTGCTTGATTGCGAGTAAGCATAAACGTCACGTACAACGAGGGGATGAGCAAAGAAGATTCTTTTTGGTGTTTTTAACTTTTTCAATTTTTTTGGATTTTTGATTGTTTTTACTTTTTTTGGATTTTTGGAATTGTATTAGGTAGACAAAAATCTACAAATCTCCTCCTTAATCAAATCTCTCGATTAAAGAAGCCTCAAGGAATGAAAATGATCACGTGAAGTGAACGCCTTCGATGACTTTAGAACGTTGGTGGAACACCAAAACGTTCAAGAGGGTTTAATCAATGGAAACCAAGAAAATATATATGATATGTAATAATACTTTGGGCGGCAAAACCCTCGATTAGCCTTCAATATCAAAATACGCACAAGCAAGCGGAGGAAATGAGGCGGCGCGAAGCACTTAAGAGCCTTTTTCCTTTAGGTCGTGAAATACAACCGCCTTATACCCACCTTATAGTTTGTATTTTTTAAAATCGAGCTTCACGAAAGTATTTATCTATTTTTGCCTTTTTCTTTGGTTTGAGATTCGAATACAATGATTGGGTAATGACCTCCCAAGTCAAGGTTGTGATTTCTCACGTATTTGGAGTACTTGTGAATTTATTGTTCTACGTATACAATATAGTAATAGTATTCACAAAAAACGAAAAACCGATAATACGTATTAGTAGAGTGCTACTAATACAAAAACTTATTATGGCTATATAAAAACAACAATGCCAAATCAAAACACAACAAGCCTCCCCGGCAGCGGCGCCAAAATTGATGTAGAGTTTTTGCAACCCTTTAGGAAAAGGAAGGCAAAATAGTGGTAAGCGTTAAGTGTCGGTTTAGGAAAACTGATAGGTGTGTAAACACCCATCCTTTTTACCACTTAATTACAATAATAACCGAGCCAAAACGTGTATTTTATGTCTTTTATGTCGAAATTATGCGTGGTTTGTGTTTTTGTTGTGATTTAGGACGAAATTGTGAAAAGTGGAGAAAACACTGGCATTTACGGGCTTTTATTGAAGAAAAAGATGAAAGATGAAGTCGAGAAGTCAAGAGTGCAAAAAGAACGGAAGTCCAAGACCAATTCTGAAGATTTATCGAAGAAAAAGTCGAAAGACGGAAGTTTACCAAAAGTCAAAGAACTCGAGTCTTAATTATTGAAGAATTAAAAGACGAGTTTAAAGAAATCCCGAGCCATAAGTCATTAAAACCCAAGATTAGCAAAAGATTAAGAAGGGGAGGACTTAATGGTGCAATTAAGAAGAAATGAAGGAGGGGAGGAAGCTTCCTAATCCTCCCCTATATATAGTCATTAGCATTTTCATTTTTACACTTGTTGGCTAAGGTGACAATTAGTCTTCCACCTTTATTTTTCTTGCACTTTAATTACTTGTCCATTTAATTACCTTGTCTTGCACCTTATTTACCATTTAATTTCAAGTAAGTGTTTTTAATTTTGTTGCTTTAATCTTTATTTACATTTGATCAAGTTTCTTTTCATCAATCTCATTCTACTTTTCTTCTTTTTGGTTCGGCTTAATTTCGGATTAAGCTAGCTTTTGCTTAATCCATTTGCTTATTTTACTAAAAAGTTTATCTTTTTACATTTATCTAAGTTTTTGTATGAGATAAGCTATAAGTTTGACAATCTTATTGGCTTGTTTCGTACTTAGCTTATTTGATTCTTCTTAAGTTTTCTAAAAAGTTTCATCTTTTCAAAAGTTTGCTTCTTTAGTTTGCTTATTTTGTGTTTTGAAAATTTTTAAATTTAAGCTTATTGTGTTTTTCTTAATCTCGATCTAAATTAAGTTTTGTTATTAGTTTATAATCAAAAGTGTTTCTTTCGCATTTGCTTATTTGTCTTTTTGCTTATTTAGTTTGCTTATTCTGCTTTTAATCTTTCCATCGTAACTGCTTATAACCCCAGTACGATCCAACAAGTGCGATCGCATAAACCTTAAGGGTTTCTACTTGCGATCCATTGTTCCGATCAAGGACTAGGATCACAGTACGATCATACTCCATAATCCCCACCACGATCACTCACTGCGATCATGGGTAAGATCATAGAGTACGATCCGTGTTGCGATCGCTTGGTCAAGATCACCCACTGCGATCCACTTTGTTGCGATCGTGGTGGAGTGCGATCCATTCACTACGATCGTGGTTGCGATCGGGAGTACGATCCACCTTTTGTTACCATCGCATTGAAGTGCGATCGTGGGCTACGATCACCAAGTGTGATCTAGACTGCGATCAAGCTACGATCCGAGTGCGATCTAACCACTTCATTGGTTGCGATCGCAGTACGATCGGATTCATTTCCTTGTTTTGTTTTTGCTTTATTTCAAATTTTGTTTTTCCCTCCTTTTTAATTGATTTATTTTTAAGTTTTCATTTTATTACTTTATTAAATTTAATTTTCGTCACATTTTTATTTTAAGTCATTCAATTAAATTTACTTTTCAAAAGTTTTAATATTACACAAGTTAAGTTTTAGTTAGTTTAGATTTAATTTAGTGCCATTTACTTTTAGTCTCGCTTTTAAATTCCCGTCATTAATTGTAAGATTAGATTGTAGATTTATCTTAATTGGTTTTGCACTTTTAATATACTACAACGACACAACTATTTGTTCCACCAAAGAACAGTTGAGTCACACATAGAACCTAGATCAATTCGATTAGATTGGTACTACGATAATTTTTAACCTAAGTAAATCTAGTTATCAAATGGCGCCGCTGCCGGCTCTTTTCGTAAAGATTAACGGTTTTCTGTGAAAGACGCGTTGCTTTTTGGGATCCGTTCACTTGTGAGCGTTATTTTTCTTGCACAAAAATTCAAAAAACCATAAAAAATTAAAAATTGATAAAAATCCATAAAAATTAAAAATTTCAAAAATCCAAAAAGATTTTATTTTTAATTGTGTATATATATTGTCTTTGTGTTTGGTTTCTTTTTCTTTTGCATTTTCAGGTGTATGCGTACTAGATCTTCTAATTATCAAGAGCCCGAGACTCGAGAAGATTTAAGTATGTCAGGTGTTAACAACAACAATAATCCACCGCACCTCAACAATAACAACAATAATCTTCCACATCCCGATCTTCGGACGATGGAGGAGCTTTGTCAACCTACCATGTTTGGACGAGGAGGACCGATTGCACCGATGCAAATCAATGCTCCTGAGTTTTCGTTGAAGCACCACATGATTCAGCAAGTGCAAACAAATCCTTTCCGTGGATTGCCTGATGATGATGCCAACAAACACCTCGACAAGTTCATTACAATCACCCAAAGCATGAAGTTGCCTGGTGCCACAATGGATTTCTTCGCCTACAACTCTTCCCACATACTTTATCACATCATGCCGAGAAATGGTTTGATCGTCTCCCGAAGAATTCTATTCACACTTGGGATAACATGACTCAACGCTTTTTGTCGCGCTACTTTCCACCATCCATGGTCACGAGCCTTCGCAATCAAATCAGCGGTTTCATGCAAGAACCCGATGAATCTCTCTTTGATGCTTGGGAAAGATATAATGTCTTGATTGATCGTTGTCCAAACCACAACATGCTCCCTGTGACCTTAATAGATACTTTCTACAACGGATTGACTTTTCGTGATCGTGATACGATTAATGCAGCCGCCGGTGGCACATTCATGAAAAGGAGACCCGAGGAGTGTAGAGAGCTAATTGAGAACATGACTACTCATCACAAAAACTGGGATTCCTCTGCTTCTTCAAGGAACAACCCGAGAGTCAATATTTCTTCCACCTCAGCAAACCCTGATATGACCGAACTCACACGCATGATGACTGAAATGAGCAAAAGTATCACGCTTCTCGCTTCAAACCAACAACAACAACAAGTTAAAGCGGTTGCTAATCCTTGTGAAACATGCGGCGGTCCTCACTCATACACCGATTGTCCTTCTACACAAGGAAATCCGGAAAATGTGTATGCAGCTTATGGTAATTATTCACCGAAAAATTACCAAGCTCGACTTCAAGGGGATAGAAATTTGCTGAGTTACCGGTCCAACAATTACCTTTCACCCGGTTTTTCTCCTCAAAACCAAAACCCCGCCAACAACTACAATAGAAGCAAACAAATCCCACCAAGAGCTTCTAATCCTTATCACCCACCCACTCAACAAGCCCCACCCATTAACTCCGATGTTGAAGCCATCATGAGAACCTAAGGTGAGAAAATCAAGAATCTTCAGAGCCAAATTATCAATCTGAAAGGAGATATCACCAAGCAAGGAAATGAGATAAGATCCGAGCTTAGAGATAATATCCAATCCTCCTTCAGCAATCAAACCAATGATTTGAAGAATATGCTTGCTAGTTTCTTGCCCGCAACTCAACCTTCTTCTTCGAGTTCTCTACCTTCAAACACCGTCACCAATCCGCGAGCAAATGTGAGTGCTATTACTACTCGTAGTGGAATTACCATTGTCGATCCACCAATCCCACCCCCATCATCTACACCTCCTCCACCACCATTTATCCCTACTCCTCCTACACCTAGTATTAGTGCACCATTACCGTCTCCGCCTCGTCATGACGATGTACCTAGGAAGGACCCTTCAACATCTCAACCTTTACCTACTACACCTGCACCTTCACCACCCAAACCCAATATCCCTTATCCCTCTCGTTTAGGCAAGACCAAAATGCTAACCAAGGATGACGCTGAAGTGTCACGCTATGTGAAGATGATCTCTCAAATGAACTTAAACATTAGCTTTCTTGAGGCACTTGTCCACATGCCCAAATTTATAAAGCATTTAAGGAATTGCTTAACAAGAAGGAAAAGTTGATTGAGCTTGCCAACACACGCTTAAATGAAAACTGCTCCGCAGTTATTCTTAAAGAACTTCCAGAAAAGCTTGGAGATCCCGGTCATTTTGTGTTGCCTTGCGTTTTCAACAAAACTGAAGATATTACTGCCCTAGCTGATCTCGGGACCAGTATTAATCTTATGCCTTTGAGTGTTTGGAAAACACTATCATTACCCGACCTCACTCCAACGAAGATGACTCTTGAACTTGCAAATCGCACTCTCACTTACCCCGTTGGTATAACCGAAGACGTGTTCATTAAAGTTGGCACATTTACTTTCCCGGTCGATTTTGTCGTTGTTGATTATGAAATGGACCCTCGTATTCCTTTAATACTTGGTCGGCCATTCTTGAGAACCGGACGAGCTCTAGTTGATGTTGCCGAAGGTGAGTTAATCTTAAGAGTCGGGGATGACGCACAAGTGTTTAAAATGGGAAAGCTTACAAGTAAATCCTTTGGAGGCAGAGAATCAATGAATATGATTAATGTGCATAATGACTTTGTTGTCTACAACAATCTGCTATTCGATTCTTGCATCGATAATCCACTTTTTCATGATGATATGGATGATTCTCACTCCAATGTGGACGCTTCTTCCATTTATGATTCTCCAGCGGTCTTTGATGCTTATGATGATGATTCTAGCTCAGACTCGGATGATTATGATGACCTTACTTCTGAGTATCCCAAGCTGCCCACATATGATGATTTTGATGAGGCCGATACTCTTTCGAGCGATTCTTCACATGCTGAAGATCCTCCGCCATCACTCGATCCTACTTTGGATGATTACTCATTTGAGGAAGATTTCTCTACGTTTCTCAATACTTACTTCCCTCATGAGAGTGATGCACCTCCTTTGGACTTTGAAGATTATCGTCTTGATCCTACTTTGGATTTGAAGCACATTCTTTCAAAGGAGAAGAAACCGGTCGACACCAATATCCGCAGCACATATGATTTAACACCTCTTTGTCCCCCTTCTGAGGACGAGGTTGTGCTTCTTCGCGGATCTTCTTCACACTCTGCTGAGCCTGAGTGCTATTTTCCCTTAAAGGAAAAGGTGTTCGACCCCGGTATTGAAATCTTTAAGCCATCTCAGTATCCACCTGATGAAATAAAAGGAAAAATCTTTGGAAATATTGAAGACATGCTTGCACCTCACCATACTTGCTCCCACCGTGCTCCATCACTGCTTAAGGGAACCTTGCCTATTCTTCTTTGGCTTGCCTTGTTTGCCTTAAGCTTGTGCTATTTGATGGACGAAAACTATGTCTTTGATCCTGGTGGATATGTTTCATGCTTCTTCCTATGATGATCAAGGTCGAGTCAGGCTCACGACTCGGTTAACAAAAATCAAGCGCTTCTTGGGAGGCAACCCATGCATCTATCTTTTCGCTTTCTTTACCATAAGTGTAGGGGGAGACCCGTTGGTTTGCTTTCCTCTCCTCTCTTCTTAATCAGGGATTCGAACGCTAAATGATCCACTCTTGATGATTCTTGACGACCCGTGATTCCGTGTTCCCTTCTACCCGGTTCTATCCTAAACTCTTTTCGATTCACTATTTTATATTTTCTAATATTAAAATAGGAATCTCTTTAGTTTTCTCTTTCTTAGCGAGATTTAAACAAAGTGCACAATGTCCTAAGTGTAGGGGAGTTTACTCCCACATGCTTAAACATTGAGGACAATGTTTATCATAAGTGTAGGGGGACTTCTATCGAAGTTAGTGGTCTTTTCCTTGTATTTGTCCTCATTTTAACCGGAAAATCAATTTTTCGACATTTTTCAAAATTTTTGATCTATTTTGGCCTATTAGTTTTTCTCTTTGTATAGTTATTTTCTTTCCTTATTTGAATAAATGCTTAATAAAGTGGTTTTAATTTTCAAACGTTGTGAATCTTTTGACTCAACCCGAGTTTTCTTATCTAAGTTACTCTAGCTAGTATCCTTAACATTTTTAAGTCAAGTTTTGCTAGGCTTTTATATAGGGAGCTATAAAACGCGAAAGTCTTAACTCTCACGGGTTAAGAACGAGAACTTTTCGCAAGTTCCTATAATTGATCCTAGAGAGTCGTTTATCAAGGGAACTTTAAAACGCGATTTCTAAACTTGAAAAAGTCTAAGAGTTTGCAAGATCCTATAGGCGACTCGAAAACCCAAAACATTGACTTAATAGGATAAGCATCTACGAGTCTCATTCCTTGAGATTTTAAACTGTGGAGAACAAGAGATGATAGAGTCAATTATAAGTTCGGTATTCTTTCGTGAATTTATGTGAGTTAATTATAAGCCTATTCTCCCATCGCTTGCTAATAAATTTATCTGCAATAAATAAGGTTGTACGATTTGAAAAGTTACTTAGCTTCTAGCCCAAGATCGTTTAAAAGTTGCTCGGTATGGATTAGAGTTCATAGCCAAGGCATAACTTATTGAAGGGAGATGCAAAGATTGGCGAGTCCGAAAAGGCCCTAACAAGGCATGAGGGCTACATTTTGTTGCTAAAGATCCAAAGTGATGTGAAGAATCATTTATCGAAAATCAATATGAAGGATCGAGACACACGACGAAAAGCAAAAACTCCCCAAAAGTCATGGAGAAGTGTATCCGAAAAACCCTAGCAAGGTATGAGGATAAGTTGATCCAAGTCCGATAAGGAGGCGGATCGTTGTATATCAAAGTCCAAAATAAAGATTGGAGAAAAATGAAGAAGTCGTGGTCCAAGTATGAATCTCTCAAAACTTCAAGTGAAGAAATTCCTATTATGAAGAGAAGGCCATTATTTCATGAACGTCTCTCAAGATTTGAAGTATGAAGTCGCTGCCAAATATCAGTCCGAGAAAGGTCTCAAATCGCGAAGCGAGTTATGCCAAGATATGAACTTTATGAGGTCCCGAGAAGCAGTTTTCAAAGATTTTGTCCTTTAGCTAACTATTTATTAAATCGTTCACTTTATTTTTGGCCTAAATAACTATCGAAATAAGTCAAACAATGCATCCTTGTGATCATTCAAGACAATAATAAAATACAAGAGATACACCTAGGAATAAGGGTGTCTATGTGAATAATTGGCCCACATGAGTTCGTGATAGTTTACTAACTTATAATAACAATGATCTCGTTTTTAAGCTTGGTTTGGAGAAAGTGAAAACTTGAGGATGATGATTATTCATGACATTTCCAAAATCCAAGGTATGTTTTTAATTTCTTTACTTTTAATGTTTATAATTTTCTATCTCTTTAATAAAGGCCAACGTGGATTGATTATGATGAAAAATGTAATCTTGCTTTGTAACTAATGCATTGCATGAGGACATTGCAATGGTCAAGTGTAGGGGATTTGATAGGTGTGTAAACACCCATCCTTTTTACCACTTAATTACAATAATAACCGAGCCAAAACGTGTATTTTATGTCTTTTATGACGGAATTATGCGTGGTTTGTGTTTTTGTTGTGATTTAGGACGAAATTGTGAAAAGTGGAGAAAACGCAGGCATTTACGGGCTATTATTGAAGAAAAAGATGAAAGATGAAGTCGAGAAGTCAAGAGTGCAAAAAGAACGGAAGACCAAGACCAATTCTGAAGATTTATCGAAGAAAAAGTCGAAAGACGGAAGTTTACCAAAAGTCGAAGAACTCGAGTCTTAATTATTGAAGAATTAAAAGACTAGTTTAAAGAAATCCTGAGCCATAAGTCATTAAAATCCAAGATTAGCAAAATATTAAGAAGGGGAGGACTTAATGGTGCAATTAAGAAGAAATGAAGGAGGGGAGGAAGCTTCCTAATCCTCCCCTATATATAGTCATTAGCATTTTCATTTTTACACTTGTTGGCTAAGGTGACAATTAGTCTTGCACCTTTATTTTTCTTGCACTTTAATTACTTGTCCGTTTAATTACCTTGTCTTGCACCTTATTTACCATTTAATTTCAAGTAAGTGTTTTTAATTTTGTTGCTTTAATCTTTATTTACATTTGATCAAGTTTCTTTTCATCAATCTCATTCTACTTTTCTTCTTTTTGGTTCGGCTTAATTTCGGATTAAGCTAGCTTTTGCTTAATCCATTTGCTTATTTTACTAAAAAGTTTATCTTTTTACATTTATCTAAGTTTTTGTATGAGATAAGCTATAAGTTTGACAATCTTATTGGCTTGTTTCGTACTTAGCTTATTTGATTCTTCTTAAGTTTTCTAAAAAGTTTCATCTTTTCAAAAGTTTGCTTCTTTAGTTTGCTTATTTTGTGTTTTGAAAAGTTTTTAAATTTAAGCTTATTGTGTTTTTCTTAATCTCGATCTAAATTAAGTTTTGTTATTAGTTTATAATCAAAAGTGTTTCTTTGGCATTTGCTTATTTGTCTTTTTGCTTATTTAGTTTGCTTATTCTGCTTTTAATCTTTCCATCATAACTGCTTATAACCCCAGTACGATCCAACAAGTGCGATCGCATAAACCTTAAGGGTTTCTACTTACGATCCATTGTTGCGATCAAGGACTAAGATCACAGTACGATCATACTCCATAATCCCCACCACGATCACTCACTGCGATCGTGGGTAAGATCATAGAGTACGATCCGTGTTGTGATCGCTTGGTCAAGATCACCCACTGCGATCCACTTTGTTGCGATCGTGGTGGAGTGCGATCCATTCACTATGATCGTGGTTGCGATCGGGAGTACGATCCACCTTTTGTTACCATCGCATTGAAGTGCGATCGTGGGCTACGATCACCAAGTGTGATCTAGACTGCGATCAAGCTACGATCCGAGTGCGATCCAACCACTTCATTGGTTGCGATCGCAGTACGATCGGATTCATTTCCTTGTTTTGTTTTTGCTTTATTTCAAATTTTGTTTTTCCCTCCTTTTTAATTGATTTATTTTTAAGTTTTCATTTTATTACTTTATTAAATTTAATTTTTGTCACATTTTTATTTTAAGTCATTTTATTAAATTTACTTTTCAAAAGTTTTAATATTGCACAAGTTAAGTTTTAATTAGTTTAGATTTAATTTAGTGCCATTTACTTTTAGTCTCGCTTTTAAATTCCCGTCATTAATTGTAAGATTAGATTGTAGATTTATCTTAATTGTTTTTGCACTTTTAATATACTACAACGACACAACTATTTGTTCCACCAAAGAACAGCTGAGTCACACATAGAACCTAGATCAATTCGATTAGATTGGTACTACTATAATTTTTAACCTGAGTAAATCTAGTTATCAAAAACCGAGCACTAATGACCAAATAAGTTCAAGTTCGTTTCCCAAAAAGGCAAGTGCGTTGTGTGATGAATTGATTAATGGTTTGTGATTATATTGAGAAAAAGAAAATAGAAATGGGGTAAGAAGAGAATGACGGTTACGAAGACGGATTAAGCTAAGACGAAAAGGTCGTTCACGTAAAACCGTAAAAAGCTACAAATTAAAAATTTAAACCTAAAAATTAATTAAAAGTAAAAAGTAAGTCTAAAATAATATAAATAAGAATAAAAATCCAACAAAAATATTTTAAAACCTTTTATTAATTAAATATTCAATTTTAAATGCTAATTAAAGCCCTAAAATTAAATATAATTAACAAAATGTCCAAAATATTATTTTATTGAACAAATAACTCTCTTATATTATTTAAAGACAAAAAAGTATTTTTCCTAAATTTTAAAAACTATTTTTCTATTTTTAAAACACTTAAAACTATTTTTAAACTAAAATAATTATAAAAAATGATAAAATAATGCTAAAAATAATTTGACAATTTTAAAAATCCTAAATTACTCTAAAGAACAGTAGAAAAATGAAAAAGTTTGAAAAATATAAAATTTTTTCACTAGAAGACAAAACAGTTAATAAATAAAACCCTAATTAAACTAAATTAATTATAAAAAATAATTAAAAAGTGAACAGTAAAAACTTTTTACACTAAAAATCTTAAAATGTTTTTCTAAGTCTAATAAAATTTTTGAAATCTAAAAATATTAATTTTCTTCACTAAAAGACAAAAATCAGAAATTAAAAAGTAATTATAAATAGCAATTAAACCTAAAAAATAGCAAATGAACAGTAACAGAAAAATAAATTAAACTGAAAAATCCAAAATAAAATAAGAAAAATATAGAAACTGGTTGGAAACCGTAATTCTTATTTTTGATCACTAAAGACAAAAAAAACAACTTTCTGATAGTGACATGTGACAAGGGTTTTGTCTGTTTGCTCAGCAGTGGTAACAAATGCACAAGCAGGGGGAACTTAGTTCCCACTGTTAGTGTAAATTAATGGTCAATTGACCAATAAGCTTAGGAAAGCTTATTTAAAGCTTTTTCTTGGGCAATAAGGCACCCCTACACTCAGTGGAGTGTAGGGAGTCAGAGTATGCTAAAAAACAAACAAGTCTTTCAAAAAAATCAAACAAAAATGGCACAAGAAGGTGACTGTTAAGCTTTGAGGTTTTTGATGAACAGTAACCTGGTTCAAAAGGCACAAAAGTGGATTTCACTTGGCCATATCTTGCATATAAGCTAACCAATTAACATAAAACTGATTTCAATCCCTTATTGGACCTAGTATCTAACAGTTTGCAAGATTTGATGAGCAAATTCCAACAAAAAACAGGCAAATCAAAGCACTTGCTGATTTTAGCTACTTTTAACCAATTTTGAACATGCAAACTTGTTTTAAACTCTATCAAACTGAAAGCCAAGCACGGATATCACATAATATCAACCTAATGAGTGTGTTTGAGCTTATTGCAAGCCAGATTCTAACTCCTATTTGAACTAGCATGCAGATCCAAACACCCCTTAACCTAACTATCTATGAAATTCAACTAACAGCTTATTCAAACACTAGCAAATCTTCTCAACACCAACCTAAACATGAACAATAAGCATAAACATGCATGCATAAATCATCAAATTATCAAACAAACAGGTTACTCACAAAACACATTAAGCACATAATTTTCAATCCAAAAGAGAGTTCAGGCTTGTTTACCATGTGGGACCCACATCCAGGCCCCACTAAGGCTGTTGTGCCTTCTCCTTATAGCTTAAAAGCTATGCTAGGCTTATGGGAAGAGCTTGTTTGACTGTGAAAGATGCTAGGTGGTGACTACTGCAGTCAAACCCACCCCAATATATCTTCAAAGGAGAACAAATATCTTCTTGTAATCTGCAAGGTCAAAGAAACCAACAAGAAAACAAGGTTATCTGATAAACAAACCTATGCAGCTATAAGCTTGACTTATTGGCTAAGCAAGCTTATAGCTTATAGGCTAAAATAAAGAAATTTTGAAAAACTGATTTTTGAATAGAAATTTGAAATCCTAGCAAACTTGGAAAACTGAAACTGAAACAATAGCTTATACAAGCTTATATAGCTTATTTGGTTGTCCACCAAATAAGCTGATAAGCTCCTATAATTATCACAAAAAATAAAGGTTTTGGGTTGAGTGTTCTCTCACCAAAATCTTAACTTTCTGAATGAAACTTAACAAAATCAAAAGTGATTTGAGGAACTCAGATTGCTTCAAAAAATACCACCAACTTTTAAAAAATAAAAAGGAATTACTTTATAAATCAAAATACCAACTTTTATAACTTAAAAATGAATTACAATATTTTTTTTAAAGCAAAATCTGGAACAAGGGTAATGCACATGTCGCATTCTCCTTATATACTACTTAGGGAAGATTCTAGAAAAGCTGAATAAAATATTACAAGAAAGATAAAACCCCTAAACCCTAATTGGTGAATGTCCAAATCTGCCCTTTGAGAAAGTCTTCAAAAGTTGGTCAATATTCGTCCATGTGACATGCCAGCTGTTAGGAATGATCATAGCCGTTTGTTTTGGCTTTGGGAGGAAGGAAAATATGTGGGTGGTTGATTTGGTCGGGTTTTGGGAAGGTGTGGACAATGACGGGTGCAGGGGTGGTCTAAAATGGCCACATGGGTGTGTCTGGGGTTAAAGTAAAGGTGGGGTTAGGATTAAGTGGATGTTAATTACTGATCTGGAGAGCATCTCTTAAAACCCCTTTGATTAGAATGGATTTTGTTTTAGGGTTTATATGTTTTGGGGAGGTGATGAACAGCTTCTTTAATCCGGTTTAGGGGAATAATTAGTGTTTCCCTCCATTTAATATAAATATTAAATCGGTTTAAAAATGGGAGTGGGGTGTGACTGGATAGATGAGGTGGCAAGGAGATGGTGATGTGTCAATGGCTAAGTGGTGGATTGAAGTTTGCTGTCTGGGCAAAAGTAGTCCCTTAACTCCCATACTCTCTTCAAATAAAGAATGGCAGCTTAAATTCCCAAATCCCTTTGTAAACATCTTTGGGCAGTTTGTCATTATTGGCACAAGGGTTTTATTAAACTTTGAATAAGGACTAAAAGTGCAATAAATGCAATCTTCAAGGGCTTTTCTTGTATACTCTTGGAAAATTAGGGACCCCAATGTAATTTATGAGTTTTACAAGGGTATAAATTGCCAAGTCTTCCAAAGTTGAGGGACCATTCTTGCCAATCTTAAATTCTTCAAGGACCATTTTTGAAATTCAGGATTCGGGTCCGGTTCATTGTGCGGCTTCGTTTCCCGTGTTCGTTTTTGATTGATTCTTGTGATCTTTTTGTCATTTCTTCAATATCCGTACCTAAAATACACAAGCAACAAACACGAGCATATATTTGGCAGTTTTAATGATATTTAATGCATTTTAAGCCCAATTTGGACGATGAGACTATGTATAAAAGCAGTCTCATCAGCCCGTAAAACCGAACCGCAAAATCGAACCGCATCACACAATAATTATTTTATACTGAAAAACATTACATCGACTATTTTATACGAGTTATAAGACTTCTAGTGCATATTATCATTGATATTCATATAAGTTAGTAGTAAAGTGTTTGTTAGATTCAATTTATGCATTGTTATAACCAAAAAATCAATATTTTAAACAAAAAACTGCAAAAAGCCACAAATATTATATAAGTCACAAGTAATGGTTTGGTGCGATTAAAAACCGCAAAACCGTAGAAACCGCAAAAAAACTGCAAAATCGAAACCGCGGTTTTTGGTTCGGTGCGGTTTCTATTTTTATAAAAACCACAAATGCGGTTGCGGTTCGGTTTTAGTTAAAAACCGCACCAAACCGAACCATGCTCACCCCTAGGTTTTTGATAGGTGTGAAAACACCCATCCTTTTACCACTTATTTCTTGCTAAAACGAGACCAAAACGCGTATTTAATGTCATTTGTTTGGAATTATGCGTGGTTTGTGTGTTTGTTGTGTTTTCAGAGCCAACCGGATAAATATTGAAGAAAACATGGGATTGTACGGGTTTTATCGAATAAAAAGACGAAAAGACGAAGTCTATAGTCCAAGAGATGCAAAAGATTTGAAGTCAATGGGTCTATTTGAAGATTTATCGAAGAAAAGGACCAATGATGGAAGATTTACATATGTCGAAGAACTCAAGTCTATTAAATGAAGAAATTAAAAGACGAGTTGGTTTTATTCGTCGACAAATCCCGAATCGAAATCGAAAACGTCAACTTTTCTGAAAAGACGAGAAGACTAAAAGAAAGGGAGAAAGCCCACTCACCAAACCAAGCCAAGCCCTATAAATAGAGACTCCCTTCACATTTTCAAGACTAGTTTTCATTTTTCTGTTTCTTTTCTTCCTAGTTCGTAGGAAACACCATCACCATCAGGGTGTTTAGTGATTTTTATTATCTCTTGATCTTGTAAGTTTAATCTTTCCTTTTCATTGTTAAAACCTTAATCTTTTAATATAATTTTTCATCCAATCTTTTTCTTCTTGTTCTTACTGATTCTTAAGTTCTTAGCTTTTATTTTATTGAGTTTGATCTTCAAAAGTAAGTGGGTTTTATGTTTTTTTTATTTGGATTGATGTTTATCATTAGTGGATGATTAGTGGTTAAATTGGTTTAAGTTTTGGTTAAAAACTTGGTGGATTTTGGTTAAATTCGTGATCAAGTTGTTCCCCTGTTCTTCGTTCTCCTTACTGTTTCAAATCCCCAGATTCCGAATAAACTAATCATTCCGAATCAAGGATTTGAACATATTATTCCGAACCAAAGGTTTCTGTTTTTTATATTCCGGATCAAGCTAGTATTCCGAATGAGCCTTATTGCTTAAAATATTCAGAATCGAAAGTTATTCCGAATCAGTTGTTCATTCGGAATAATCAAAATTCCGGGTGAACAATATATTCCGGATCAAGTTTTATTCCGAGTAAACTAATTATTTCGAATCAAGCTTCTTATTAATTTATTCCGGATCAGTGTTGCTTTTGAATATTCCGAATAAACATTCCGAATAAGCACCTAGTTTTCATTTATTCCGCATCAGTTAAACATTCCGAACCAAGGTCTTTTAAAATTATTCCGAATCAGTGTTCCTTTAATTATTCCGAATCAGTGTTCTTTAAAATTATTCCGAATGAAGTGTTCCTTTAAGTATTCCGAATAAACTTATTTCGAATCAACTTATTCCGAATCAACACAACATTCCGGATCAACCATTTTATTCCGAGTCAAGCTTTTTGCCAAATATTCCGGATGAGCAAGGTTATTCCGGACGAAGGAACATTCCGGATGAGCAATATTTTCCAAATGAAGGAAGTATTCCGCATGAGTGAGCATTCCGAGTGAAGGGGTTTTCTGCATAGATTTATTATTCCGCATGAGTTTTGAATATTCCGAGTAAAAGATTTTATTCCGAATCAGCTGTTTTTCTCAGTTGAGGTATTTTACTGTTTTAAGTTTTAAGTTTAATCCAGCCTTTATTATTATTAATTGCTTTTCGCATTTACCTTTTAAGTAGATATAGATCAAAATCTCCCCCTTTTTAGTTACCAAGAACAACAATTCCACTTTGAACCGTGATCGATTCGAGAAGATACCGAGAACGAAACAACGACATATATAATTGGGTACGAGCAACACAAAGAAAGATCTTGCAACAAACCTTTTTATTAACTAACTAAAAATCAGTTATTAGTTTTCATGGGTTCGGTTTACGACACGTTTTAATAAAATAATACATGGGTTCGGGTTATTATTTTACAAGTTTAATTAGATTTATATGTATATTAATTTACAAGGTAATTAAATTAATAAAACATGACTTATAATTACAAGATTAATTAAATTAATTTAGCATGCTATATAATTACTTTAATTTAGACATGACTTAGGTTAATTATTCTTAGTAATAATACATGATTTTAACCTAAGTATTTTATGATTTAATTTAGACTAAAGTAATTAATTAATTGCTAAATCATGACATTTAATTAATTAACTTCCATGACTTAGATTATATTAATAATAAATATTAATACATGTTCTAACCTAAGTATGTTATACACTTAATTTAACTAAATCATGTTTATATTTAATTAAATCTTATAACCTATAGTTTATTTAATTTACATGTTATAATTAACAAACTATACTATTAATCACATGACTTAGTATAATTAATCACTAAAACTAAGCTTATATTATTTAGCTTATTAATCCAGCTTAATTATCAATATGGAAACTTTCTATTTTTAGAAACTTATATATTTTAAGCAGTTAATCTATTTTTGGAAACTTTCTATTTTTGGAAACTTTCTATTTTTAGAAACCTGTTATTTTTTAGAAAGTTACTTATTATTACACAAAAAGTATAATAATACAAGAAATACAAGTAATACTTAATTTGAATATACAGAATACAAGATAAACAAGTATAACGATAAAATCAGTACAACAAGACATGATCATATAAAACAAGCTAAAACATGATATAAAAACCAGTTACGTACCCAGTAATCAGAATACTTATACATGTATCCTATGTATGTAGCATTAGTGAGATCGAAGTAGGACTCTCTTTCGTTCTTCTTCTTCGTTTACTGGACATAAGGTACGGATTCTCCGTCCTTTTAGTATGGACATTCTTCCTTATTAGGATTTCCCGTATGCAGCAAATTGTTTTCCCTAGTATATGTTTTATATGTTTTGATTGCTTATGCTTATTTAGATACCTAAAGCCATATACATGCATGACCAGTTTCACCTAGTTATGGAGGTACCATAACCATAACACTGGAGGCACCAGTGTTATGACTTCACCACGGCGGAGTGATAGCTCGTGGCGTCCCGTCAGCTTTTGTCCATATTAATATTATTTTCATGTGGCGCGTATGGGTGCATCCTAGATTACATGTTTCAGCAGACTATTCAGGTGAATGTGGTGTGTGCCTTGCATCCTTCACAAGGAGCTGATCCCTCCTACCCAAAACTTATTTATATAAATTAGAGGCAGCCCCTCTAATTTGCATGACGAGGTTACCCCTCCAAGTATTCATGCACGTTGATATTTCATGACTTATATTGGCTAATGGTAAACATGTTAAACAATTTTTATAAGATAAACATAAGGCTTTTCAAACTATAAAACCAGTTTTACTAAGTTATACCAGGTTTTCCAGGACTTATTCATTTCCACTGCTATATGTTTTACATGCTTATGTTATGCATTCCATGCTTGTATATCTGTGCACTGAGCGTTATGCTCAGCCGTTACTTTCCTTTCCATGTCCCAAAATAGCAGGTACCCAAGGACATACTCGAGCATTTGGAGGACGTGCATAGGATGGAAGCTGCCATAGACTTCTTTTCCTTTTGCCTTCATATATTTATGCTTGTGTAGTCTTTGCTCACTTCATTTACTTTATTTATGTTTTGGGCTTATGTCTGGGGACCGATGTTTGATTCCGGTCTTCCGTATGGTCATGTATGTTTTACTACATATTACCTTGCATGCTTTGATGACACGCCATAATTACGCGTAACGGTCCACTTATCAAAGTGGGGTGTTACACTCTTGCTCATCTTTTAAAAAAAAATAAAAAATAAATACACCAGATGTGTTTAGACGTCACAAGATGGGTGGGTTGGGCTTAACTTGATACGTGTAACCTTCAAATCCAGTTTATATTTACTTAACGCATTAGTAACAATTAATAGAAGATAATGTACATAAATGGTTTCAAGTGAAAGCTTATATCACCAACATAAAGGGATAAAGAGAGAGCTAAATTTATCAGAAGTCACGTCTGTTAGGTTTGTCCAAAGGTAATACCTGTACGTTTTAGTTGAGTCCTCAAGAAATTTTCTTAACTTTTTCTGTGTTTTTTAAAAGATCGGTTACTTCATAGGTAAGAAGCGCAATCTTGTGTTGTTCTTCTTTACCACCACCAAATCATCACTAAATTCTCATATATTAGTTCAAAATATTGGAGAGTGTATACATTTACAACTTCTGTTATGTTTTGAAGAGTACTAACAAAATTGAGGTAGAGTGAACTAATCACTTTGCTGATAACAGGAAGTTGTTAACGGGTCGGGATAGTTAAAAATTTTGTACTCATGAAACATGCTGGGCTAGGGCTTTCAGATACTTTCTTTAGATGATTACAAATAGAAATATATTATGACAATGACAAGGACTAGGCCGATTATAATATGGATGTTATAACAAATGATGGTATATTAGACTTGTGATAATAAATTATTTAGGTCTCCAATTTGAGTTAAGACATAGGATAAACATGTATTTAATTTTCTTATGTATGAACTAAATATGTTTAATTTTGCATAATCAGTTGCTGCCTTGGAATAAAGTAAAATATCATCCCCTAGCAAAGCGGGTTGTGTGCAGACACTTGCTGGAAGTTTTTCTAGGGATGAAAATATAACATAAGACCAACCAAGATCATATATACTGAGAGTGAGTTTATTGCACACTAATAACAAATAAGAAGCAAAAGTAGTATTGTTTGACGATGGAAGGTTCTAAAAAGTGACCTCGGATATTTAGTGGTCATCCTATGATAATAATGATGTTGGAATATGATTAGAGCTTCCTTCTACAAAAGCAGAAGATCGATTGGCGAGAGATAATCTTTGGTCTGTGACCCAAGAATTGTTTTGTGTTATGGAAAGAAAAAAAGGTTGGCGATATGAAAAACCCTTATAAAAAAACCCGTCATAACCAAGCAATAATTATACAATCAGACACAATAAGGTTTGATAAATCGAACAACCATAAAAGCTTTATGCATGAATTTTTTGCTAAAAGTCTTTTACACTTTCTTTATTTTTTTTTCTGTACACTCAAATGTACTTTGCTATATACCCCCTCTTTCATGCTAATAGTGAATCAAATTGATTACTATTTCAGGTACATCATTTTATAATGAAAATTAAAAGGTTACTTCCTTATATTTCTTGGAACCTGTAAAACCCGTATTTAAAATCCTCGAATATTAAATACGCGTTGTCTCAGCTTTAACTTTATTAAAATGTAAACAATAAATACGCAGTCTCAGTTAATGTAAATACTATAACAAAATAATTATTCAGAAAATATTACGTATGTACTATTTATTATACATAAATAATTAAACGTTAACAGTAATTTACGCAGCCTCAGTTTTATTTAAAACGATACGTAATTAATTATTTCAGAAAAATAATAAATAGGAATTAGTCAAGTATTATGTAAGTAATAATTATTCAGGAAGATAAATAAATATGTGACAGATTTGAATACACGAACACGCAAGTTATACGAATTTAAACGAAGCGAATCGAAAACGAAATCTTATGAATTACTTTATTGGGCCGCGGTTTTAGAGTATATAGCAAATAAAAAAAATAAAAAAAAGAAAAGAAATGGGCCTCCTAACCCAACCCATTTGGGTAAATAAAACATATACGGGGAAACCTATTTTGCACAACCAGTAATAAAAAAAAAAGAAAGGGGCGTAGGGTTCTACCCCTTTGTAACTGCCGACAAAAAAAAAACAAAGAAGGCCGTCAGATAGAAATTTAGAACAATGGATTCAGGTTTTGATTCGTTCATCATAGAGGTTGTGTGTTACCTCTCATCCTAAAACATCAGACTAAGGTAAATTATATGATCCTTCCTTTTAGTGCATTAAAAACCGATAATTAAAATGAGAATACACGGGGGTGGATTGGATCACATTATCGTGTTAATAAACAGTGGGGTTTTGATGTTGTACACGAAAAACCGAGAGCATAAAGCTCTCGGTGGTGGTTCTTTTGCCCAGCCGTGAGCCATCAACCCCAAACAGGGGAGTAAATGCACAGCAAGGGTGTTTGGTTCGCGGTTAGAGGGTGTCGGGCTGTTTGGGTTTAATGTGACCGAGACCAGCTCTTGGTGGTTTCAGCCTTGCCCAGCCGTGACCCACACAGGGGTGGCTCGGGCTGTGATCGACCCAACACTACCAAACAAACCCAAACGGGCTGTTTAAGAAATAAGGGTGCGTTTGGTTACTTTAACAGTGGGAAAGATATAGTAAGCAGTGGGAAAAGCATATAGAAAGCAGTGGGAAGTTTAGACATAAATATAGTAAGTTTTAAAACGAGATTAGTGACAGTTTTGCGACATAATTTTCTGTCGCAGGACTGTTTATTGACAAGTTTTGATTTTCAGTTTTATTGACAGTTTTTGCGACAGTTTTACTGTCGCAGATTCAAATAGACAGATTTTATATACTTTTTTGATTTGTTTAGTGCGGCCGAGAAGGGGTATCTCGGTAGGCTCGGGACATAATTATAATAAATAAAAGGAAGATTTTTGTATTATACCTTTTTATTGGTTGTGTTATAAATGTTTTAAGTTGCATTTTAAATAAATTAATATAGATAGTTTTAATATTTTAAAAGGGTATAATTTTATAATATGAATTAAATTGTTTTAGAAACCTTTTAATTAAAAACCTTATGTATTAACGAGTTAATTTTTATAGTATGAAATAATGTTAGAACACGTTGGTATCATAATCGTTAGTAGATCGTTAATATATTATAAAGAATTATTATAAGATCAGATTCATCAGTTAAAATACGTACAGATTTCCAGAAATAAAATAAATAAATGAGAAGCCAATAAGATTAGTAAATTTAATAAAGATCAGATAACTTATTCGCGTATATTATTATTGTAGCTTCTGCGAAGCCCGAGTAGAGTTCGTTCAGTCTTCTTTCAGTCAGTTACTGGACAAGAGGTACGGATTTTCCGTCCTTTCAGTAAGGACTTTCTTTTCTATGCATGATTAGGATTCCCCATCTTCAGCCAAATGTTTTTCCCCAGTACATGTTTAAGCTTATCAGTAATCATGATGTTAACTAAATAAATTGCCTGAGCATTATATACAAGCATGATTAGTTTATGTACTAGTTACGGAGGTACCGTAACCACTACACTAGAGGCACCGGTGTCGTGACTCACATGCAGGAGAGTGATATCCTGCATCGTCCCACTCAGCTCAGCTTGGCCATTTTATCAGTATTATTAGTGGGGCATATGGATGCATCCTAGGCTTATATGTGTTACAAGTTATCAGGGTGAATGTGGTGTGTGCTCTACATCCTTCACATTGGAGCTGATCCCTCCACCCAGCACAGTATTTAGAGGTCACCCCTCTACAGCATGACGAGGTCACCCCTCTAGTTATTCATGCAACGTTGTTACAACACATGACCTATATAAGCTCTGGCAATTAAAATACAGTAAATGCATGTTTCAGTTTTAACAGATAACAGTTCAGCTTTATTATTTTATAAATCAGGCTTTACAGATTATGCACAGATTTCCGCTGCAACTTTACTTATTAGTCTTACAGCTCCAATATTTTATCATCTATTTCATTTCAGTAATTCCTTATCATGCTTCATATCCGTTCACTGAGCGTTATGCTCAGCCGTAGTTCCCTTTCATGTTCTAACGGCAGGTACACCAGGACGCTCTTAGGATTCTGAGAGCATGTGCATTTGGATGGAAGCTATCCAGACTTCTTACTTTATGCATTTCTTACATTATTCTGCTATGTGGACATTGTTTAGTCCTTTCCTTCAGTATTTTTAATTTTCATGTTTAGACCTACTTATGTTTGGATTACCGATGTTTGATTCCGGTAACTCCTTTATGGTCAGTTAATGTTTTAGGACATTAACCTTATGCTTTGATGACACGCCATAAATACACGTAACGGCCCACTTATCCAAGTGGGGTGTTACAGAACCTCTCTCACGTGGCATCGTGAACAAGTATGTAATGGCTGCTATTTTGCTGTAGTAATGAGAACTTGGCCAGAGATACATACTTGCGCCTATTGATGGATGAACAAGTTGTGTCTTTATCAACTTAATAGCAACCTTCAAAAAGGTTAGCACTTACGAATAATTACTTTCATTTATCATCTTATGAGTGTATTATTTTAGTATTGTTGTCCATCTACAACATTTTAACTAAAAGAGACATTGTATGCATCTCAAACTTCTTTGATATTATATTTTTAGGTGTTGGTTAGGATATCTAGGATAATTACAACTCAGTGAAGAAATTCGAATTTGGATTGAACCAAGATCAGGTATATGTGTGCGCGAACTATGCAACTATTAAAGACGAGTTTATTGGTGCAATTATTCTCTTTTTCGTAAACAAGGGTGTTCATCTGATCCTTTTTTCTAAAGAGTCTGCCGATACATTATATCAGCTCACCCGATTTTGTAGACTAAGTTTGATGACCGGTTTTGTGGACCAGGTCTGAAAAATTATGGCCCAAATACTTCTTAAACCCTATTGGCAACATCTGTACCAACACTTTGTGTTCATCATCAACTATTTACATATTTGGTTTTACAAACTGAGAACAAGTATGGAAAGTATGTCTTTTTGATTTTCAAATTAAGTTTTAATCGATATTGAATGGATCACTATTAATGCGTCGTTGCTCAGGTAAGAGAATATATCCTACATGATGATCATGTTGATCTTTCATCAATTAAGATGGACTCCCCAATAGGTCAGTAGGTATTCACACCCTTTTGCTTATCTTTATAGAGTCCTATTGATGCATGTACCGATACAAGAATTTCTTAGATCAAATCACGAAATAGAGTCCTTCTTTGAGGTAATAATATCATGATTCTGAATTGTTATGTCGCCTAAGGTAATGGAGCACTTGCATATGGATATGACTTCAAATCAGTATGTCCGCATCAGTTAACTAACTTTTATGTAGTTAAAGTTGTATTTTAGACGTATTAAATTATATATATCAAGTTTTTTTTCTTTTTGCAGTTTACATATAAAAACCTACTTCAAAAATAAGCTAAAGGCAAGACTATTATTCCGTTTGTTCTGTCTTCTTGCAAACCCTTCCAAAATTATATTTAACTTCCTCACTCTTGACAAGGTAACTATGCCTTGATCTAATGAATTAAGGTCTAAAACTTCGTCAAACTGCACTTGCACGATCTACTCTTGCATTTAGATTTAGGAATTCATAATTACGGAGATTTTATATTTTTGCTCCACTAAAATCGACATGCCTGCTCTCATCATGAATTATTTTGCTATTTTATGTATCTAACGAATTTGAATCTTCAGGCTTGGTAGAAGATTGAAAGTATCATTTATTTTTGTTGGCATTTGCAAGGTTTATGAACTTTGGAACTGGGATGAATACATGCTGCTAGCCTAAGGTTCTCTGGCTGGACACAATATCATATTAATGATACTATGGTTGATTTCATGAGTTGCGAAGGCAAAAACAATGGTTCATTTCGTAGAATAGGAGTAAAAACAAATGCTTTGCCTCGAGGCTACAACAATCAAAAAATCCATTACGCGGATCCCTAGTGAAGAACGGAAAGAGAGGATAAAACTTTCATTGTTCCTTTGTCTATTTCAATAAGAAGAGCGACTTTAAAATTCCATCTTTACTTGACCCAGTTTACTAATGTGCCCTGTTGGCTGAGGGTGTCCATAGCTCTGCATTTGTTCAAGGAATTCTCTTCTAGCAGGTACGTGGATTTCAACTATAGTTTTTCAGTAACCTTCGTAGAAACTGATAATTGGAAGATTCTATTCAGGGTATAGATACTTGTGAAACGAAAATGGCTGATTGTATAAAAATAATGGGTTTAGAATGTTTCTGTTGTCCTGGGATGTTTAATGCCTTATCTGGCATAGGTGATGGTGGATAGCTTGATCACACTACTGGAAACAACACATCAATATTGTAACGGGTAGAAGACTGTCGTGATAAAAAGTTACTAATTTGTGCCAGAAAGTTGTGTGCCTTAGTTGTGTTTGGATCGGAATGCCCTGTAATACATTATTTTTGTTATATACAATGTTAATTATTGGCGACCTCACTCTGACTTTTTTTGCAGGTACCAAATTCTTCACATGGGACTTTAGGAGTTGTAGCCAGTAGTGCATAACGTTTTTCTCCTACTCCAACTGCTCAACAAGATAATCCATGAAGCTTGCCAATAGTATATGTAACAGGAAGAACGAATTATGTTGCTTCCGCTCCATAACCCGCAGGATCATGTAGCATAGTTTCTCTCTTAACTTTCTCTATGACAAGGTTTAAATGGGTAGAGATCCCCAACCCAGTGCACCTGTAACACCCCACTTTGATAAGTATACTGTTACATGATAATTATGGCGTGTCATCAAAGCATGCAAGGTAATATGTCCTAAAACATACATGCCCAAAAAGGAAAACCAGAATCAAACATCGGTTCCCAAACATAAGCCCAAAACATACATAAAGTAAATGAAATAGGAAGGAAAAAGCAAGTGTCCAAGTAAGCATAAATATATGAAGGCAAAAGGAGAAGAAGTCTAAGGTAACTTCCTTCCTATGCATGTGCTCTCAATGCTCAAGCCTATCCTTGGGTACCTACCGTTTTGGGACATGGAAGAAAATACGGCTGAGTAATACGCTTAGTGAACGGATATAATGACATGATAAGAATAACTAAAACATAAGTAAATGGTAAGAAATGCAGCGGAAAATGTGTAAGTCCTAGAAAACCTAGAATAAGTTTATAAACTGGTTTATAACTAAGAATTATGATATTTATACATGTAAATGTAATTTAAATGCCAAAGAGCTCATATAGGTCATGATATATATCAATGTGTATGAATACACAGAGGGGTGATAATACAGGGGTTTTACCTAGTAAGAAAATTATCAGTTCGTTGTTGTGAATTGATAACTGGTTAACTATGCGACTCAGCTGTCTTTTGGTGAGAACAATAGACTTGTCGTTGTAGTGTAATTAAATTGCAAAGCGTAAAAGTAAATAACGGTTAGTTAAATCTAAACTAATTAAAACTTAAATTGTGCAATATTAAATCTTTTAAAAGTAAAATGATTAAATGACTTGAAATTAAAGCGTGGAGAAAATTAAAATTTGACAAAGTATTAAAATGTAAACTTAAAAATTAAACAAGACAAAAAAAAATATAAAAACAAACCTACCGGAATACACCCGTCGGAATCCGTTCGGAATCCGATTGGAATGTACTCGTCTGAATGCAATCGGAATGCTTCGTCGGAATCCTGTCAGAATACAACTCACCAATCGGAATGAAATCAAATACATCCCTATCGGAATGTGTATCGGAATCCCCTATCGGAATGCAACCTAAAGGGATCTCATCGGAATGTGGTACCTAGGTCCCATCGGAATATCACTCAAAGACACCCCTGTCGGAATGTCCAATAGGAATACTTGTTGAATCTGGAAACCCTTTTCCGATGGTAGATCGGAATCCCCGTCGGAATGCAAAACCCCTTTCCGACGGGTAGTAATCGGAATACAGTAGAAAATCATAAATAAGCACAACAAAATAAGCTACGAACCAAATAAGCACTCAACTTAAAACTTAACTAAAACACATAATAGAAAAGACTAATAAGCTAAAATTTAAAGACTTTTGAAAACACTTTAATGAAAAAGATATACGAAAACAACTTTTATATAAAAATAACTTTTATTAAAACTTAAGTAACTTTTAGATAAACATAAATAAGCTATAAAATCAATAATCCCAAACAATCAACAACATAAAAACATGAACATAAATCAAATAAGCAACACAATAAGCAGATAAACAATAAGATTAAAGCATGAAAGAAAGGTAGAATGAGAGATAAACCATAAAAGTAAAGATTAACAATAATTAAAAGGAAACTTACTTGAAATTAAAGGTATTTAAGGTGCAATACAATTAAGTAAATGACATGTATTTAAATGACAAGTAATTAAAATGGTGGAAGAACTAGTGTCACTCTAGCCAACAAGAGAAAATGAAATGAAATCTAATCTATTTATATGAGGATTAGGGAGGTGCTTAGGAAGATTCCTCCCCTCTTTCTTCTTTCTTTAATTGCATCATTAAGTCCTTAATCTTCTTAATTCTTTGACTTTAATGACTTTGTCTCGGAATTTCTTTAAACTCGTCTTGTAATTCTTCAATAAATTAGACTTGAGTTTTTTAGCTTTTAGTAAACTTCCGTCTTTTGACTTTTTCTTCGATTAATCTTCAGAATTGGTCTTGGACTTCCGTTCTTTTTGCACTCTTGATTTCTTGACTTCGTCTTTTGTCTTTTTCTTCGATAAAAGCCCGTGAATGCCCGTATTTTCTCCCCTTTTCACATTTTCGTCCTAAATCACAACACAAACACAAACCACGCATAATTCTGACATTTACGACATAAAATACACGTTTTGGCTCGGTTATTATTGTAGTTAAGTGGTGAAAAGGATGGGTGTTTACGCACCTATCAAATCCCCTACACTTGACCATTGCAATGTCCTCATCAATGCATTAGTTACAAAGTACGTTTACATTTTTCATCACAACCAATCTATATTGGCCTTTATTAAAGAGATAGAAAATTATAAACAAGCAAAGAAAACAAAGACTTACCTTAGGGTTTTGAAACTGTCATGAATGATCATCATCCTCAAGTTTTCACTTTCTCCAAACCAAGCTTAAAAACGAGATCATTGTTATTATAAGTTAGCAAACTAACACGAACTCATGTGGGCCAATTCTTTACTTAGACTCCCTTATTCCTAGGTGTATCTCTTATATTTTATTGTTGTATTGAATGATCACGAGGATGCATTGTTGACTTATTTCAATAGTTATTTAGGCTAAAAATAAAGTGAGACGATTTAATCAATAGTTAGCTAAAGGACAAAATCTTTTAAAACTGGTTCTCAGGACCTCATAAAGTTCATATCTTGGCATAACTCGCTTCACGATTTGAGACCTTTCTCGGACCGATATTTGGCAGCGACTTCATACTTCAAATCTTGAGAGACGCTCACGAAATAATGGTCTTCTCTTCATAATAGGAATTTCTTCACTTGAAGATTTTAGAGATTCTTCATATTTGGACCACGACTTCTTCATTTTTCTCCAATCTTTATTTTGGACTTTGATATACAACGATCCGCCTCCTTTTTGGACTTGAATCTATTTATCATCATACCTTGTTAGGGTCTTTTCGGATAGACTTCTCCATGATCTTTTGGGGAATATTTGCCTTTCGTCGTGTGTCTCGATCCTTCATATTGATTTTCGATAAATGATTCTTCACATCACTTTGGATCTTTAGCAACAAAATGTAGCCCTCATGCCTTGTTAGGGCCTTTTCAGACTCGCCAATCTTCGCATCCCGCTTCAATAAGTTATGCCTTGGCTATGAACTCTAATCCATACCGAGCAACTTTTAAACGATCTTGGGCTAGAAGCTAAGTAACTTTTCAAATCGTACAACCTTATTTATTGCAGATAAATTTATTAGCAAGCGATGGGAGAATAGGCTTATAATTAACTCAATAAATTCACGAAAGAATACCAAACTTAAAATTGACTCTATCATCTCTCGTTCTCCACAATTTAAAATCTCAAGGAATGAGACTCGTGGATGCTTAGCCTATTAAATCAAAGTTTTGGGTTTTCGAGTCGCCTATAGGATTTTGCAAACTCTTAGACTTTTTCAAGTTTAGAATTCGCATCTTAAAGTTCCCTTGATAAACGACTCTCTAGGATCAATTATAGGAACTTGCGAAAAGTTCTTGTTCTTAACCCGTGAGAGTTAATACTTTCGCGTTTTATAGCTCCTTATATAAAAGCCTAGCAAAACTTGACTTAAACACGTTAAGGAAACTAGCTAGAGTAAACTTAGATAAGTAAACTCGGGTTGAGTCAAAAGATTCACAACGTTTGAAAATTAAAACCACTTTATTAAAAATTTATTCTAACAAAGAAAGAAAATAACTATACAAAGGGAAAACTAATAGGCTAAAATAGATCAAAAATTTTGAAAAATGTTGAAAAAATTGATTTTCCGGTTAAAATGAGGACAAATACAAGGAAAAGACCACTTAACTTCGATAGAAGTCCCCCTACACATGAGATAAACATTGTCCTCAATGTTTAAGCATGTGAGAGTAAACTCCCCTACACTTAGGACATTGTGCACTTTGTTTAAATCTCGCTAAGAAAGAGACAACTAACGAGATTCCTATTTTAATATTGGAGAATATAAAATAGTGAATCGAAAAGAGTTTAGGATAGAACCAGGAAGACGGAAACACGGAATCACGGGTCGTCAAAAATCATCAAGAGTGGATCATTGAGCGATCGAATCCCTGAATAGATGAAGAGAAGAAATAGCAAACACCAACGGGTCTCCCCTACACTTAGGATAAAGATAGCTAAAAGATAGATATTTGGGTTGCCTCCCAAGAAGCGCTTGATTTTTGTTCACCGAGTCGTGAGCCTGACTCGACCTTGATTAGCATAGGAAGAAGCTTCAAAAACATCCACCGGGATCAAATACATAGTTTTCGTCCATCAAATAGAACAAGCTTAAGGCGAACAAGGCAAGCCAAATAAGAGTAGGCAAGGTTCCCTTAAGCAAAGACGGAGCACGGTGGGAGCAAGGGTGAAGAGGTGCAAGCATATCTTCAAAAGTTCCAAATATTTTTCCTTTTATTTCATCAGATGGATACTGAGATGGATGAAGAGTATCGATACCGGGGTCGAACACCTTTTCCTTTAGGGGAAAATAGCACTCAGGCTCAGTAGAATTTGAAGATGATCCGCCAAGAAAATGCACAACCTCGTCCTCAGAAGGTGGACAAAGAGGTGTCAAATCATACGTGCTGCAGATGTTGGTGTCGTCTGGTTGCTTCTCCTTTGAAAGAATTTTCTTCAAATCCGAAGTAGGATCAAGACCATAATCATCAAAGTCTAAAGGAGGTGCATCACTCTCATAAGGGAAGTATGTATTGAGAAAAGTAGAGAAGTCTTCCTCAAATGAGTAATCATCCAAAGTAGGATTAAGCATGGATGGCGGAGGATTCATCATGAGAAGAATCACTCGAAAGAGTATCGGCCTCATCAAAATCATCATAAGTTTGTATGTCGGGATACTCGAAGTAAAATCATCATAATCATCTTCATCAGAACTAGAATCATAAGCATCAAAGATCGGTGGAGAATCATATATGGGTGAAGGTTCCAAATTGGAGAGAGAATCATCCACATCATCTTGAAAAAGTGGATTATCATTGCAAGACTCGAATAGAGGATTGTTGTAGACGACAAAATCATCAAGCACATTAATCATATTCACGGATTCTCTTCCATAGGGTTTGCTTGTAAGCTTCCCCATTTTGAACACTTGTTGTTTATTCCCGACCCTTAAATTTAATTCACCTTTGGCAACATCAACTAAAGCTCTTCCGGTTCTTAAGAATGGCCGACCAAGTATTAAAGGAATACGAGGGTCCATTTCATAATCATCAACAACAAATTCGACCGGAAAAGTGAATGTGCCAACTTTAATGAACACATCTTCGGCAATACCAACGGGGTAAGCGAGAGTGCGATTTGCAAGCTCAACAGTCATCTTTGTTGGAGTAAGGTCGGGTAATGATAGTGCTGTCCAAACACTTAAAGGCATCAGATTTATACTGGCCCCGAGATCTGCTAGGGCACTAAATTCTTTGGTTTTGTTAAAAATGCAAGGCAACACAAAACGACCAGGATCTCCAAGTTTTTCCGGAAATTCTTTAAGAATAACTGTAGAACAGTTTTCATTTAAGCGTGTGTTAGCGAGCTCAACCAGCTTCTCTTTCTTGTTAAGCAATTCCTTGAATGCTTTGACAAATTTCGGCATGTGGACAAGTGCTTCAACAAGGCTAATGTTGAAATTCATTTGAGAGATCATCTTCAAATAATTCGACACTTGAGTGTCATCCTTAGTGAGCAAGTTAGGCTTGTCCAAGAGAGAATGATATGGGATGTTGGGTTTATAGGTGGAAGGTGGGGTTGGTGAAGGGTTCTTCTTCTTGGGTACGTCAGTAAGAGGTGGAGACGGTAATGGTGTACTAATACTAGGTGTGGGAGGAGTAGGGATAAATGGTGGTGGAGGAGGTGTAGATGATGGGGGCGGGATAGGTGGTCCTACTAAAGTAACTCCACTACGGGTAGTAATAGCACTCACATTCGCTCTCGGATTGGTGATGGTGTTTGAAGGTAGAAAACTCGAAGTAGAGGGTTGAGTGGTTGGTAAGAAACTAGCCAGCATATTCTTCAAATCATTCGTTTGATTGCTGAAGGAGGATTGTATATTATCTCGAAGCTCGGATCTAATGTCATTCCCTTGCTTGGTGATATCTCCTTTCAAATTGATAATTTGGCTCTGCAGATTCTTAATTTGCTCTCATTGGGTTCTCATTAAGGCTTCAACATCTTGATTGATGGGTGGGGTTTGTTGAGCGGGTGGGTGATAAGGATTAGAATCTCTAGGTGGGATTTGGTTGCTTCTAATGTAGTTGTTGGTGGGGTTTTGGTTTTGAGGAGAAAAACCGGGTGAAAGGTAGTTGTTTGACCGGTAACTCAGCAAATTTCTATCCCCTTGAGGTCGGGCTTGGTAATTTTCCGGTGAATAATTACCGTAAGCTGCATACACGTTTTCCGGATTTCCTTGAGTAGAAGGACAATCAGTGTATGAGTGTGGACCGCCGCATGTCTCACAAGGATTGGCTACCGCTTTAACTTGTTGTTGGTTTGTAGCGAGAAGCAAGATATTTTTATTCATTTTGGCCAAAATGCGGGTGAATTCGGTCATGTCGGGGTTTGCTGAAGTAGAAGAAACATTGACTCTCGGGTTGTTCCTTGAAGAAGCGGAGGAATCCCAGTTTTTGTGATGAGTAGTCATGTTCTCAATAAGCTCTCTACACTCCTCGGGTCTCCTTTTCATAAATGTGCCACCGGCGGCTGCATTAATCGTATCACGATCACGAAAAGTCAAACCGTTGTAGAAAGTTGTTGGAAATACGTTTTTACGTAGAAGATTCGGTCACTCCGACAATATATTAAGTTGTAGCTCGTAGTCTAGATATCTTTTAATTAACTAAACAAGGAAAAGCCCGGTCCATGCTTGTATTGCCGACCCAAATGTAAGCCCAAGCCCATCTTATGGGCTTGGTATATAAACCCTCTCTATTGATGGAGAGGGTGGTGATTTCATTTTGAATAACACATAATTCTCTTAAACTTTCTCTCTCTAGAAGTGTGAAATCCACCATCTTTCTATCCCTTTCTCTCTCTAAAACATAAGTATAGATTTACATATCCTACAATTGGCATCAGAGCCTCGGTTCAATCCTTGGATCGTGTTTTTGTTTCGATTTGGTGGTCTAAATTTTTTTTGGGTCTCGTTCTATAATTTTTTGTTCTGAATCTATCATTCTCTTGTCACTGGTTATGTTTATATCCAATATTCATAATTTTTTTGTCCTTGTCTGTTAACTTGTTGTCACTCTTGTATGTCATCAGTCGATGGTTTCTTTTTTGTTTTACTGGTTTCATCAAAACAGATTCATCTTTTCAAGTCCCTGGTTTTATATCTTGTCATATCTGGTTTTAGTGGTCCCCAACTGGTAACAATTCACGGTCATATCTGCTGGTATTCACATATCTCTGGTCCAATAGTTACATTTTCAGATCTGTCCTGGTTATGGGTTCTTTTGTTTGCATTTTTTTAAGATGAAGATAAGTTTTACCCAGAAAAACACAGATCCTGAAAATCAGGAAAAAGTACCGTTGGATAAGACACCAACCAAGAGAAACTTTATCTGTTGCATATGGATCTTTGTGGACCTATGCGTGTTGAAAGTCTTAGTGGAAAAAAGTACATCCTCGTCATTGTCGATGATTACTCTCGGTTTACATGGGTGAATTTTCTTAAAGCAAAAAATGAGGCACCTAAATTCATCATCGGATTTCTCAAGATGATTCAAGTGCGTCTCAACACTACTGTCCGACGCATTCGTGTAGATAATGGAACCGAATTTGTGAATCAAATTTTGCGTGATTATTATGAAGAAGTTGGCATTTCTCATGAAACATCCGTTGCTCGCACTCCACAACAAAACGGTGTCGTTGAAAGGCGAAATCGCACACTTATGGAAGCTGCTCGAACGATGTTAATTTACTCAAAGGCTCCATTGTTTTTATGGGCAGAAGCAGTATCTACAGTAGTGTACACCCAAAACTGGTCACTAATTCGTAAACGCCATGGTAAAACACCTTATGAGCTTCTCCATGGAAAAGTACCAGATTTATCATATCTTCATGCATTTGGTTCTCTTTGCTATCCAAATAATGATGGTGACAATTTGGGAAAACTTCAACCAAAGGCTGATATTGTTATTTTCATTGGATACGCACCCGCAAAGAAAGCATACCGAATCTACAACCGTAACTCTCGTAAGATCCTTGAAACTATGAATGTTGATTTTTACGAGCTGACAGCAATGGCTTCTGAGAAAAGCAGCTCCGAACCCGCACTTCATGAAATGGGACCCAGTAACATTAGTTCTGGTCTTGTCCCAAACAACCCTACTTCATCATCATTTACACCACCTTCTATGACTGAATGGGATACGTTGTTTCAACCGTTCTTTGATGAATTCTTTACTCCTCCAACTATTGTTGCTCCAGAACCTGAGGTAATAGCTCCGGTAACCGAAGTTGTCGCTCCAGCAACCGAAGCACAATCAGACACATCTACACCTACAATTGGTCAAGATATACCATCAACAAGTAATTCTCAAACAACACATGTTTCAACTACCCATGTCATGCCTATTGATGATGAAGAGGATGATGATGATCACGATTTGGAATTCGCTCAAATGCGTGAACTTCCATTCTTTGGTGTACCTATTCCCGACCCTAATCAAGCCGGGTCGTCCACCTCAGAGGAAGCTCCTTCTACAGTTTACTCCAATCCACGGATTCGTGAACATGACAGCAAGTGGACAAAGGATCATCCTAAAGATTCTATTATTGGTGACCCTAATCGTCCGTTATCCACACGAAGTCAGTTACAAGAAAGTGCAATGTTTTGTCACTTTGATGCTTTTCTCACTGAAGTTGAACCTAAGACATGGCAACAAGCTTTTACTCAATCATGTTGGATAGAAGCTATGCAAGAAGAACTTAATGAATTTATACGTCTTGAAGTATGGGAACTTGTCCCATGCCCGGATCAAGTGCAGTTACTCAATTTGAAATGGGTTTACAAGGTGAAACTCGATGAGTTAGGCGGAATACTGAAGAACAAAGATCGTCTAGTAGCTCGTGGATACAAGCAATTATTGGGCATCGACTTTATGGAATCCTTTGCACATGTTGCCCGTTTGGAAGCTATTAGACTATTCCTCGCTTATGCAGCTCACATGAATATGATCGTCTATCAGATGGATGTGAAGACGGCATTTCTTAATGGTGAACTCAAGGAAGAGGTCTATGTTCAACAGCCGGATGGTTTTGTGAATCCTAATATCCTAATCATGTGTACAAGCTTAAGAAGGCTCTCTATGGGCTGAAGCAAGCTCCACGCGCATGGTATGATCTATTATCACAGTTCCTCATTACGCAAGGCTTCGCTAAAGGCAAGGTGGATCCCACGCTGTTCATTCAGAAACGAGGTAAAGATATGATTATGGTACAAATATATGTTGATGATATTATATTTGCAGCCTCGACCCAAACCTTATCGGATGAGTTTGGGACACTCATGTCTTCCAAGTTCAAGATGTCAATGATGGGCAAGGTATCATTCTTCTTAGGTCTTCAGATATCTCAGAGTCCTAGAGGCATCTTTATCAATCAATCCAAGTATGCCCTTGAATCGCTAAAGAAGTATAAGATGGAATCTTGCAACCCCATGGATACTCTAATGGTGGAAAAAACTAAGCTTGATGCAGATCCACATGGAGTTTCCGTTGATCCGACACTTTATCGTGGAATGATCGGTACTCTTCTGTATATCACAGCTAGTCGACCAGATCTTTAGTCTGCTGTATGTATGTGTGCTCGGTATCAAACTCGACCTACTGAGTTACACTTGGCTACTGTGAAGCGAATCTTTCGATATCTTAAAGGAACCATTAATCGGGGACTTTGGTATTCGAAGGACTCTTCGATTGCACTTATGGCATATGCAGATGCGGATCACGCGGGTTGTCAGGATACAAGGTGTAGCACGAGTGGAACTTTGCAACTACTAGGAGATCGACTAATCAGTTGGGCATCGAAAAGGCAGAAAAGCGCTGCAATTTCAAGTACGGAAGCAGAATACATAGCTATGTCCGGTTGCTGTGCTCAAATTCTTTGGATAAGATCGCAATTAACCGACTATCGTCTAGGTTTCAACAAGATTCCGATGTACTGCGACAACAAAAGTTCAATTGCCTTATGCTGCAACAATGTTCAATTCTCCCGGTCGAAGCATATTGACATTCGCTACCACTTCATCAAGGAGCAAGTGGAAAATGGAGTGATCGAGCTTTACTTTGTCCGATCTGAGTATCAATTGGCGGATATTTTCACGAAGGCTTTAGATCGCGCTCGAATTGAATTCTTGGCTGACAAGCTAGGAATGAGAACCTTCTCGCCTGAGACTCTAAAGGAATTGGCAGATGAAGCGAAAGAATAGTGATGGTAAACTATTCTCCGTATCCTTGGTGATCATCTGTATATATTGTTTATATTTTTATCCACAAAAGCAAAATACAAAAATATAAAACCATATAAAAACCATAAAAATTGAAAAATCTAGAAAAATCCAAAAATATTTTTTACTTTATTTTTCAAAGGCATGTCTTTTGGTACGATAATATTTACGGCCTTAGAAATGTTGATTAATATTGACACGACGCCATAAATAGAGTTCGTACAAAAGTTATAAATATTTCATAAAACATGCCTAAATGGCTTGTAGTTATTTCTGACTGCAACCCGGTTTTCATATTAAAGTCAAGTATTTCTTATGAAAGCTTTGGCTCACAACGGGAATTAATTTTCTCGGGCAAGGTTTACTTTAAAACCTTGTAAGATCAAGTTTACTTTATAACTTGGTCTCACACAAATCTATGTACGTTTCAGTGCATTTATTTGTTAAAACAAGAGAAGTCTTGTTTCTATGAAGTTATCATCTCTACAACCATAGCTATCTACAATTGGTATCTACATACTCGACGATGCGACAACTCAACCGACGACTACAGCTCTTTCAATAGAACACGGGTCAACAATTGAGGGGGAGCAATTGTCAAGCATTCAGAATCTACGATGTCGAACGTGCCAAGCTCACTAACTGGTGTCAAGACAACAATACCAATCGTACACGTGGTGTCAAGAGATGACTTCAAACATGACGAGGCGACCAACATATGCTGCCAAGAACCATTTGATTTTTTCATATGATGTTCTCATCTATCAGGTCCAACCTTGTCAATTCTTTTTTTAATATGGTGAATATGTGATCATGTTACAAATCGGTATCATATCTCATACATTTGATATCATGAAGATAACACGGACTTGCATTTTTCTTCCCAAAACCTTTGTTAAAACTTCATTAAATCAATTGATATTAAAAACATCGATTGAATATTTTTAATATGGGGGAGAAAATGTGATTTAATATGGGATATTACCACAAATGGTTTGACTTAACGTGATGGCTCATCTCGACATATGCGAAATGTTTTCGAATATCGTGGCATATGTTAAGGGGGAGCAAAACGGATTTGCATATCAAAATGGATTTTCATGGTGACATATACTTACCCAAAACCCATTTATTTCACGACGATGAAGATTGTGGTGACATAAGGATGGTAGGATAGTGTGAGAATCCGTACTTTTTCCAGCATTATTTTATTCTTTTTATTCGTGCTTCTTGAATTTTCCAACGTATTACGTTTTCTTGTATTGCTATATGTAAATCCTGAGATTTTTAAATTATACTTTTTAAGTATTTTTCTGATCATTGATAAATATTTTGTATGGAATTATAAAATCTTTATTTTATTTTTCCATATTTAATTTAAATCAAAGTTTTTGATTTAAAATCACCCGCGTGCGTTTTACAACGAGTTTATTCAAAATCAATGTACAACGAGAATTCCCAGTGATCGCGATATCGACGGATGCCCAAAATATTACGTTTATTTATCGATTGTTTTGATAATTAATATTTTCGATGATTTCGTTTTAATTACGTAATAAGTCGTGTCGAGAAATCGTATAATCATTTTTATGATGCATTGTAACTTTTGAAAAGTATTTTTACGAAACCCGAGCCCCGTAAATATTTTCAATATTTACCAATAACCATTTTCTACCCTTTAAAACTATTAATTGTTTTTAAGTCCACAAGTTTCAAAATTAGCAATATTAGCCCCTCCACTTAACTAGCCATATAAAAGCCCATTTTACTTCCACTTTTACACACACTCATGCATTTAAAAAAAACAAATTCTCTCCCTCCCCCTCTCACTTTTGCCGTCACCACCACCACACAAACACCACCAAATCTTTATCAACCACCATGATCTAATCAAAACAAAAACAAGACCACATCTTAGAATTCAATGGTGATTCTAATGATATCAAAATCATGAACATGCATCAATATTTGAAGAACTTATGATTTCATGGTTTGTATGATGTTTTAATCATCATGCATGTGTCATTTTTGGTAAGATTATGTTGTTTTAATCCTTAAAAGTCTCGTTTTTAATCTTTAATTTTTTTAGATTTTACATGCAAGTGTTTTTAGGAGTGTTTGGGTGATGGGTATGATAGTATAGTGATCCTAGGGGTATGGGAATGATTGGTTTTGAATGAAAAATGGATTTGTCATGTTTTCTAAAATGCTATTTTGGGACAGCAGCCTTAAACAGTATGTTTCGTGGGTTTAAGGTCTGTGAAAGACTGATATTATTTGATATTGTTGTAGGGTTTTCCGAGACAATCGTTTTGGTATAAGATACAGCTTCTAAGTCATTACGAGTCAAACGTTATGCTAGTTTTAGTTTTCGTGTACCGGGAGACGCAAGTCGGCACAATCCGAAATTGTGGCTGATTTTTGGTCGACTCTCGGGGACTTTAGGCTTGGTAAGATAAATGTATCTACTGGTTTTCAAACGTTACAAACTGAGTTTGATGAGTCTAGTAGTGGTTTCAAAAGACGGATTGTCGAGTTTGTACTTTTAAAGCGGTCTAAACGGTTTTACAAAACAAGTGCACAAATCTGTCCCAAATTTGAAGTCGAGTAAAGTGTCGAGCTGATGGATTTTAAAGTATGAACTTTGGCTCAAATTTTGGTGAGGTCTTATACAGGTTATAGGTGACCTTGACACCAAATTTTCATGTAAAACGGACATGTCTAGATAGGGTAGATCGGTGTGTACATTCGGGGTGTACTTGCTTATTTTTATTTCGGACACTTAGTTCAATGCTTGTGTTGCGTGAGTTTGAGTGTTCACCATCGGACATGGTGACTTACTCAAGTACTTAGTCATTATATAAATTACTTAGCTACTGTTCCAAATAAGGGTAAAGGATAGTTTGACTTGCGTTGACTTGGCGTCGTATGACGGGTCATTTTCAAGTGTTCAAGTGTTTTAACGTGTAGTGTTGGAATAAATGGTTAGTATGAATTCATTTGATTCGTGTCAATGGTTTTGAAACGTGTATACTTTGAAAACACTTGAGTCATGTTATATTTGGTATATATATCGATATTGAGTTCGAGTCTTAACGCGCTCCTTATTGTGATAGGTTGCGGTTTTCGTGTTTTCCCCGGGCATCCATATCGTCGGTGATCGTCTCACTACATTGTTTCTACTCAGTTGCTGAGTACCGTGATTGACTTACCACGTGGCTAAGGTGAGTTCATAGCCCCATTTTTACTTGTACATGGTTTCTAAACGCGGGGTGAGAATATACATGGTGGAACACAACCATTTAACTACTGTGTGCTATCCTCAACTTGTATGCTATCCAGAAATTGTATGCTTTTCAGAACCTGAGGATTTCCAACTGATTTTCATTGATATTATTGCTTTTTAGTCTAGCCTTAAGTTACCTCTCATTGATCATGAACCGTTAATTAATCCTGCTACCAAGCGCGAATGTTGTGGGTGGATCCATCGGGATTGACTATCCCCGTCCCGATTACCTTGACGCACTAATATTTGTTTATTTCACTTGAGTATTTAGGCTGAATACTGACTAGAGGAACTTACACTGAGTTAAGCTTCGGTTCGTGAACTAAACAGCAATAATAATGTTTCGGACTATGGTTAATGATCATAACCATCCTCCATACTACTTGTTTTACAAATGAATGCTTGTGTTCCACATCCTTATTACTAAACCTATGAATATCACTCAACTTTATGTTGACGATTTTACATGTTTAATCTCAGGTATTATTACTTAGCTTGCTTAGATGGGAGCCCGCAGGATATTATCGCAGCTTGGAGGTTTCTGTGGTGTTTGTGAAAGATTTGTTATATATAAACTATCAGGAGTTTATTCAATCTTTTGGGCAACTTATTGTTATAAATCGAGATGAAATAATATAATTTTCCGCTTTTAAAACTCTGGGACCTATGTTTAAAAACTCTGACCTTTTATGATGTAATGTACATGTTTTATTTCGTCAGCTTTGTATGAACTGTAATTCATTGTTTCTTGTACTATGACGTGTTACCCCCTCGTTGCCTAGTTGTTCCATGTCAGATTTTGGGGGTCTCACAGATTGGTATCAGAGCGATGGTTATAGAGAACTGAGTCGTTTTCAAAACTTAGTCTATAACCGAAAAGTTCAAATATTTCATGTTTTAAGTGTCAATCACAGAATCTGTCAAAGTTGTTCGATATTTGCGCGTGTAACTCTCTAATCCTTATTATTTACTTTTAATTATCGTTATAGTATTTCATCTCTTGATTTCATGTTGAAATATTACATTACCTTAATGACGATAATTACTATGTCTTTTCAAAGCCTATGTGCTTCATGAATTATCATTGAATGTTGCTGTGATCACATCTGCCTATACTGTACTTCTTGAACTCTTGTTCTTGTGAATTGATCTTATTGCAATGATTTTATATCGTTATGACGTTACATACTTGTATTCAGAGCGCGTATGCTGCCGACTTTTCATGCTCATTTTCTGAGTATTATTGCTCTTTCATTTATGCGTGATACGACTGACTTCATATGCTCGTTCGTTTTGAACCGTCTGTTTTTCTCAACTCACTGCTACATGTTGTGCATACTCTCGTGATACCTTTGTTCGGAATTGAAGAAGTGTTGTTTTCGATGAAACTTCTGATTTTCATTCTTACTACCGTGCATGTTGCTTTCATTGTTTATTTCCTTTGAAATGTCTATTTAGATATGTAGATTTTCTTTCCGACTATTGTGATTGAATGTCTTGGAAAATAGTCTATAGACCATTGTGTAGCTCAATGTGTCTCCCAGAAAGACTAAAGGACATCGTGTGAGTCACACATCTCGAAGAATTCGTTGAATCAGTGCTGAATAATATCTTGGGTTTTCATAATCTTGATTGACCTTTACTTCACCGTTTTACACGACAATTTTACATGGACTACATCTTATTTCATTGACCATTCTACTTTTAGACTTCGAATTTCAACATCCGTTGTACCTTGAACACATGATCGTCATTTATTATGTGACGATTGTTTGGTATACGATCCTACTTGTATCCTCCCTTTTTCATTAAACCTCCTCGCCTCAGGAGTGTGATTTGTTTATATTTTGTTTCTTTCTCGGTATGTCTTGTGATTTTGGAAAATCACACCGCCAGGAGATTTTCCTGCATTGCATCTTGCAGCCGAAGAAACGGATGTCATGCGTCGTTTTTTATCTCTCAGATTTTCGTTGGTATTCTTGAACCATTTCTATACTGTGTTTTCTCTACATGATTAATTATACAGTTTATCTTCTTTCGTCTTTATGGAATCCACAATTCTTGTGTGTACATTAATTCTGAGTCATTATGAATTTGGATTTAATTTCAAGCTGTGTCGAAAAATATACTTTGTATAGAAACTTTACAGGAAGTTTAACAGTGTCGAGAAAATATTTTTTTAACTTTAGACATAAAAATATATATTTCTACTTGTTGAGACGTCCGTTTAGGACATGAAATTTGGCCAATAAACATTAAAATCGAGCAGGTTATGCTCATTTGAGATTGTGAAAATTTAAGAACTTATTTTTGCGTAGTTCTCAAATATCGTTTTGCTGACATATTTAATGCAAGGGCATTTTCGTCCATTTTTATTCCGTTTCAAGTCTCGGGTAAAACTAGAAAGTTGGTCAAAACATTGTTTTACATCGAAATGCATTAGACTTAGAGTCTTAGAATATTGTTTAATGAGTTAATTGGTCTAGTCAAACCCAAAAGTCAAAACTGATAGACTTTAAAAATATGATTTCAAGCGTTTTGAGTTCGTTGAGCTCGTAAAACTTTAACTAATGATATTTTGCAAACTAAAAACAAGGATTGCGTTTGAACAAGTATAAAATAGTAACTTTGAGTTCGGTCATACATGTACATAAATCTTGAACTTTTAGAAACCAAGTGATTTGACAAACTGATGTTCTACTTTCTTTAAAGTGTATTTTTGTCAAATAAATCACGATGTGCACATACGGATTCCTTTATCCTTTCATTTATATATGACTTATTTGTCATTTTATATTGTCGTCCTTTGTTTCTATCGTACCACTGATTTGGACCGAAAATTGAAGTTCTTATATTCGTCGTTCTTTATCATCTCGACACGTGTCTCCTAACGATTCCTGCTAAACCCCTTGAAACCTTATCACCTTGTAACCATTTCGTTGACTGTCTTGAACTACTCCTTATTTCCCTCTTGTAACCTACTCGCTACTTTATAAACTATTGTCATGTTACCATGTAACTCAAACTGGTCCTGTTTGCGAATCATTTTACAAAAGGTTTCATTTGGGCTTTCTTAAATAATTGAATGCTATCTTACAAAATTAATTTATATTAATTTTACAATGTATTCTCACCAGTTGTTCTACATTGGTCTTGTTAAGAATTCTTGTAACAATAAAATGGTTGATTTAATTATGTAGCCAATAACTTAGTGGCGAAAAGTTTCATATGTTATTTTGATTCCTGTTTTTACAAATCTTATTATATACATATATTAAATCATATGATATGTAATACTGGTTTGACGAAGATGAGCATCGCATTGCTAGTCCTAAATTATGCATGGCCTGATCACCTATGTTTAATTTAGAAGGAGCCATGCAAGGCCAAATAGTAGTCGCCTTAAATAATTGACAAACAATCAACTTTTTAATTATGTTCTTTAAAAAGTTAGATAAAGCAAAGTTTTAAAAACTTTTACATCTTATGCAAGTAGCAACAGTTTGCAACACAGACACATAATACCATATCTTTTCTTGAACAACGTACATGCCTCAAGCACATATTTCCTTACTCAACGACCTTTGTTTTACCTGTTACCTCATCATCCTCATGATACGATTTACGTTACCATTTGCCTAAATCCTTACCATTGATGCCAGACTTGAAAGTTTCAACGTTGTTATGCTTCTACATCGATCGAACTTCTCTATCTCTTTTGGTAGACCTTCGAAACATCTCTGGACGCGTATTATGATCTAAGACTGATATTGACCAATGATTTCGTGTGTCCGTCATTATGTGTGTTAGACCCTATCGTCTTGAAATTCATTCGTGTGAACCATGTATTGATTTTGCCTTTCATTGTTAATGTTGTTCATCTTACTGAAACTCCTCTCAAGTGACTTCTTAAGAATTTTCTTTGATTCGAAAATTCGTTATGTGGCTTTTCCCTTTCGATCGTATTTCGACCACCGAGAACTTAATAAGCCGTTATTGGTGACGCCAACCGCACTCGTGAATTAATCTTGTTGAATCCTTTGTTTCTTAATCTTTTTATCATTGACGCGTCTATTTTATCACGTTTATTAAGAGTTGATACGTCTTCCGTTTTATTCCCTCGTGCTATTGCTTGTATACTAATTGTTGATCGATATTCGTTTCATAACCGTTTGCTATTTTGTCACTTTCTGAAAACCAAAATCTGTTACGTGTTTATCGTTTGATATCTTAAACACTTTCTTGAATTTCTAAAAGTTATTATTAATTTTTAAGAACGTTTTATACATTTTATCAAATGTTTAAATTATCAAAATAACTGTATCAAGTTAAGTACCTGATCTATATATCCTCTTTTGGAAATTTACCTAGTGTTTCAAAGGATATCAACTTGTATCTTTTAAAGTAATTGATTTTATCATACTTTACTTTCAACCTAATGAAATTATTAAATTAATTTATAATTTCTAACGATTATTCTAAATAACTTGGAAAAACCTGATTTTCTCTAATGATCACGATAAAACTGAGTTTTAATGATAATTTCATGTAGTCACCTAAAAGTTCTTAAGCCGATCAGGATAACTATTTTGAACTGTTCTACTTTTGCTTTGAAAATTCTGATCAAGAAAAAGATTTGACAACTTTTTACCCACTCATTTTATATAGAGTTTGATTTTTAATCACTACACCTGGTAAAATTTTCTTTTAATAAAGAAAACATTTAAAACTAAGTTTTAAAGTAATACCAAAATACTAGTCAACTGATTTTGACAGCCTATATTGTGAATGATCATATGTAATTCATTTTTTTCCTTCTAATTCTTTTGAAACTGGATTATTACGTTTTAAGATTGTCACGTTTTATAGTTGCACGATTTGCGACCCTTGTTGATTTACAATCTTGGTTCATTTTATCGCACTTTGCCTGTTAAAGCGATTCTTGTGTTCATTCTTGTTAATTTATCACACGTATTTCTGACAACTCTATCTCTTGATGTATCTCCGTATTGAAAGATCGATATTCTAATCCGAGTTCGAAAAAGTTATACGAAAAGGAGTTAAGAAACTGAAGCATAGCGAATTCTAACCGTTAAGATTCGTCGTGGTACGGAAATTTACCTGGGAAGCAATGAATTTTGTTCTACACTTTGTACCTCCTCTTGTTTGCATCTTCTACTGTTTTCAGGAGAACTCTGGGGACCAGAGTTCTTTTAGGGAGGAAGACTATGAGAACCCGTACTTTTTCCAGCATTATTTTATTCTTTTTATTCGTGCTTCTTGAATTTTCCAACGTATTACGTTTTCTTGTATTGCTATATGTAAATCCTGAGATTTTTAAATTATACTTTTTAAGTATTTTTCTGATCATCGATAAATATTTTGTATGGAGTTATAAAATATTTATTTTATTTTTCCATATTTAATTTAAATCAAAGTTTTTGATTTAAAATCACCCGCGTGCGTTTTACAACGAGTTTATTCAAAATCAATGTACAACGAGAATTCCCAGTGATCGCGATACCGACGGATGCCCAAAATATTACGTTTATTTATCGATTGTTTCGCTAATTAATATTTTCGATGATTTCGTTTTATTTACGTAATAAGTCGTGTCGAGAAATCGTATAATCATTTTTATGATGCATTGTAACTTTTGAAAAGTATTTTTACGAAACCCGAGCCCCGTAAATATTTTCAATATTTACCAATAACCATTTTCTACCCTTTTTAAAACTATTAATTGTTTTTAAGTCCACAAGTTTCAAAATTGGCAATATTAGCCCCTCCACTTAACTAGCCATATAAAAGCCCATTTTACTTCCAGTTTTACACACACTCATGCATTTAAAAAAAACAAATTCTCTCCCTCCCCCTCTCACTTTTGCCGTCACCACCACCACACAAACACCACCAAATCTTCATCAACCACCATGATCTAATCAAAACAAAAACAAGACCACATCTTAGAATTCAATGGTGATTCTAATGATATCAAAATCATGAACATGCATCAATATTTGAAGAACTTATGATTTCATGGATTGTATGATGTTTTAATCATCATGCATGTGTCATTTTTGGTAAGATTATGTTGTTTTAATCCTTAAAAGTCTTGTTTTTAATCTTTGATTTTTTTAGATTTTACATACAAGTGTTTTTAGGAGTGTTTGGGTGATGGGTATGATAGTATAGTGATCCTAGGGGTATGGGAATGATTGGTTTTGAGTGAAAAATGGATTTGTCATGTTTTCTAAAATGCTATTTTGGGACAGCAGCCTTAAACAGTATGTTTCGTAGGTTTAAGTTCTGTGAAAGACTGATATTATTTGATATTGTTGTAGAGTTTTCCGAGACGATCGTTTTGGTATAAGATACAGCTTCTAAGTCATTACGAGTCAAAAGTTATGCTAGTTTTAGTTTGCGTGTACCGGGAGACGCAAGTCGGCACAATCCGAAATTGTGGCTGATTTTTGGTCGACTCTCCGGGACTTTAGGCTTGGTAAGATAAATGTATCTACTGGTTTTCAAACGTTACAAACTGAGTTTGATGAGTCTAGTAGTGGTTTCAAAAGACGGATTGTCGAGTTTGTACTTTTAAAGCGGTCTAAACGGTTTTACAAAACAAGTGCACAAATCTGTCCCAAATTTGAAGTCGAGTAAAGTGTCGAGCTGATGGATTTTAAAGTGTGAACTTTGGCTCAAATTTTTGTGAGGTCTTATACAGGTTATAGGTGACCTTGACACCAATTTTCATGTAAAACGGACATGTCTAGATAGGGTAGATCGGTGTGTACATTCGGGGTGTACTTGATGATTTTTATTTCGGACACTTAATTCAATGCTTGTGTTGCGTGAGTTTGAGTGTTCACCATCGGACATGGTGACTTACTCAAGTGCTTAGTCATTATATAAATTACTTAGCTACTGGTCCAAATAAGGGTAAAGGATAGTTTGACTTGCGTTGACTTGGCGTCGTATGACGGGTCATTTTCAAGTGTTCAAGTGTTTTAACTTGTAGTGTTGGAATAAATGGTTAGTATGAATTCATTTGATTCGTGTCAATGGTTTTGAAACGTGTATACTTTGAAAACACTTGAGTCATGTTATATTTGGTATATATATCGATATTGAGTTCGAGTCTTAACGCGCGCCTTATTGTGATAGGTTGCGGTTTTCGTGTTTTCCCCGAGCATCCATATCGTCGGTGATCGTCTCACTACATTTTTTCTACTCAGTTGCTGAGTACCGTGATTGACTTACCACGTGGCTAAGGTGAGTTCATAGCCCCCTTTTTACTTGTACATGGTTTCTAAACGCGGGGTGAGATTTTACATGGTGAAACACAACCATTTAACTACTGTGTGCTATCCTCAACTTGTATGCTATCCAGAAATTGTATGCTTTCCAGAACCTGAGGATTTCCAACTGATTTTCATTGATATTATTGCTTTTTAGTCTAGCCTTAAGTTACCTCTCATTGATCATGAACCGTTAATTAACCCTGCTACCAAGCGCGAATGTTGTGGGTGGATCCATCGGGATTGACTATCCCCGTCCCGATTACCTTGACGCACTAATACTTGTTTATTTCACTTGAGTATTTAGGCTGAATACTGACAAGAGGAACTTACACTGAGTTAAGCTTCGGTTCATGAACTAAACAGCAATAATAATGTTTCGGACTATGGTTAATGATCATAACCATCCTCCATACTACTTGTTTTACAAATGAATGCTTGTGTTCCACATCCTTATTACTAAACCTATGAATATCACTCAACTTTATGTTGACGATTTTACATGTTTAATCTCAGGTATTATTACTTAGCTTGCTTAGATGGGAGCCCGCAGGATATTATCGCAGCTTGGAGGTTTCTGTGGTGTTTGTGAAAGATTTGTTATATATAAACTATCAGGATTTTATTCAATCTTTTGGGCAACTTATTGTTATAAATCGAGACGAAATAATATAATTTTCCGCTTTTAAATCTCTGGGACCTATGTTTAAAAACTCTGACCTTTTATGATGTAATGTACATGTTTTTATTTCGTCAGCTTTGTAGGAACTGTAATTCATTGTTTCTTGTACTATGACGTGTTACCCCCTCGTTGCCTAGTTGTTCCATGTCAGATTTTGGGGGTCTCACAGATAGGTTAAGTCCTATGATTCTTCTAGAACCGGAGGAATCTTCCCAAGGACATTCCATAGCTAGAAATAGTCGTCCTTAGAAAGTTGGAGAAAGATTGTGAACGTAGCTGAATGCCAACCAAGTACTTAAGTTAGCACTGGAACAATCAAAACAAGGTGCTAGTTATGACGTATTGGTAAGAATTGAAGGGGTTGAAGAATGAAAATGAATTGTAAAGATAAAGGGTGTAAAGAAAGAAGCCCTCCTTACAACTTTAGGCAGAAACCGAGTCAATACATATGCTATTGAGATCATTTTTAATGATGCTTGATATTGAAGATAAGACATCATGGAGCCAGTGATGCAAAGCACAACCCATCCCAGCTAACTCAGATATCTCTCAAAAGGTATTTGTTTTAATCACACAGAGACAACACGTTATCTAGTGATTTATTCACTCCGAATAAATTGGTATTGAAATGGTGGCACTCCTCTCCAGCCTCCGATCACTAAAATCCAAAATGCACGATCGAGTCTAGAGCCATTTGAGATCATAAAATATCTCATTAGGACACACTTCCATATTTCCTTGCTTCTTCACACACTGTGAAAAGTAAGAAAGATTTTAAGAGTCCTACGCAAAATCTTCATGATCTTGCCTGAACATCCGAGTAATACGAAAGTATTTACAATGAAGATGGAAATCCTTCTTGAGCGAACATTAAAAAGCTCATGGTAGGTGACTTGTACGATTCTTAATGAATCAAACTTGTGATAACTGGAAAGCAACAGTGGTTTAATTCTTAACCAAATTTAAACACGTTCCAGGCCTCTACGCAATATCTTAGTGATCTTGCCAGAACACTCAGAGTGATACCTTAGTGTTCACAGTGATGAGTGGAAATCCTTCTAGTGTTAACCTCAAACAGCACTTGGTAGGTAACTTGCAAGATTCAATATGAATCAAGCTCGTGACAACTGGAAAGCAACGATGGTGCGATTATTTAATGAATCAAACTTGTTCCAGGAATCAGAATTGACGGCATCAATCATGCGGATAATTTTATCCAAATGATTCACTCTTTACGTTCGCAGTCAGCTTTGGACGGTCGAGTAAAGAGAACGGGTTTACCCGCGAAATCTTGTCAAGGAGATTTTTTAATTAAATCTACCTGCCACAAGTACGATATTTTATATCGTCCAACGGTCTTCACCGACCGGAGGTAAAATGCTACCGAATTAGAATGAAATGTTCAAAGCCATTTCGTTCGTGTCTACTTATCTTGCGGCATTTGAAGACGGTGGCATCGCGGGATCCAAGAAGAAGTCGTCCCCGCATGCTTATACTTTATGCACTTAATACCTCATCTAATTCAAGAAAGCCTAAAAGTTAAGTCTTCCGCTGTATCGAACTCTGAAGTTTTCAAGAATTACGAAGGTATAAGTATGTGGGACATGGTATCACGAGGAGGCGAAGATCACAAGTGATGGATGCACAAGATCAAGGCAAGAGATTAATGCTAAAGATTGATATCAAAGATCACATCAGCATGTTCACCAGAAAAGAAAAAGAAAAGAAAGACGAAGACTACGAGCTCAAGACAAGCATAATATGCTAGGTTTATTTTATTATTGTAACTCGGGTGACGCCCTTGTTTGGAGTGACCTCCCTTAGGGGGAGATTGTAGGAAATACGTTTTTACGTATTTAGGAAGATTCGGTCACTCCGACAATATATTAAGTTGTAGCTCGTAGTCTAGATATCTTTTAATTAACTAAACAAGGAAAAGACCGGTCCATGTTTGTATGGCCGACCCAAATGTAAGCCCAAGCCCATCTTATGGGCTTGGTATATAAACCCTCTCCATTGATGGAGAGGGTGGTGATTTCATTTTGAATAACACATAATTCTCTTAAACTTTCTCTCTCTAGAAGTGTGAAATCCACCATCTTTTTATCTCTTTCTCTCTCTAAACATAAGTATAGATTTACATATCCTACAAAAGTATCAATTAAGGTCACAGGGAGCATGTTGTGGTTTGGACAACGATCGATCAAAACATTATATCTTTCCCAAGCATCAAAGAGAGATTCATCGAGTTCTTGCATGAAACCGCTGATTTGATTGCGAAGGCTCGTGACCATGGATGGTGGAAAGTAGCGCGACAAAAAGCGTTGAGTCATGTCATCCCATGTATGAATGGAATTCTTCGGGAGACGATCAAACCATTTCTCGGCATGGTGTGATAAAGTATGTGGAAAGAGTTGAAGGCGTAGAACATCCATTGTGGCACCGGGCAACTTCATGCTTTGGGTAATAGTAATGAATTTGTCGAGGTGTTTGTTGGCATCATCATCAGGCAATCCACGGAATGGGTTAGTTTGCACTTGCTGGATCATGTGATGCTTCAACGAAAACTCCGGAGCCGTGATTTGCATCGGCGCAATCGGTCCTCCTCGTCCAAACATGGTGGGTTGACAAAGTTCCTCCATTGTCCGAAGATCGGGCTGTGGAAGAACATTGTTGTTGTTATTATTGAGGTGCGGTGGATTATTGTTGTTGTTCACACCTGCCATAGCTAAATCTTCTCGAGTCTCGGGCTCTTGATAAGTTGAAGATCTAGTACGCATACACCTGCGAAAGCAAAAGAAAACAATACCAAAGAAATAGACAATATATATACAATAAAAATAAAATCTTTTTGGATTTTTGAAATTTTTTAATTTTTATGGATTTTTAACAATTTTTAATTTTTATGGGTTTTTTTTGAAATTTTTAAGCAAGAAGATAACGCTCACGAATGAACGGATCCCAAAAAGCAACGCGTCTCTCACAGAAAACCGTTAATCTTTAAGAAAAGAGCCGGCAGCGGCGCCATTTAATACAGGGGTTTTACCTAGTAAGAAAATTATCAGTTCGTTGTTGTGGTCTATTCGAATTGATAACTGGTTAACTATGCGACTCAGCTGTCTTTTGGTGAGAACAATAGATTTGTCGTTGTAGTGTAATTAAATTGCAAAGCGTAAAAGTAAATAACTGTTAACTAAATCTAAACTAATTAAAACTTAAATTGTGAAATATTAAATCTTTTAAAAGTAAAATGATTAAATGACTTGAAATTAAAGCGTGACGAAAATTAAAATTTGACAAACTATTAAAATGTAAACTTAGACAAAAAAATATTAAAACAAACCTACCGGAATACACCCGTCCAAATCCGATCGGAATCCGATCGGAATGTACTCGTCTGAATGCAATCGGAATGCTTCGTCGGAATCCTGTCGGAATACAACTCACCAATCGGAATGAAATCAAAGACACCCCTATCAGAATGTGTATCGGAATCCCCTATCGGAATGCAACCTAAAGGGATCTCATCGGAATGTGGTACCTAGGTCCCATCGGAATATCACTCAAAGACACCCCTGCCGGAATGTCCAATCGGAATACTTGTTGAATCTGGAAACCCTTTTCCGATGGTAGATCGAAATCCCCGTCGGAATGCAAAACCCCTTTCCGACGGGTAGTAATCGGAATACAGTAGAAAATCGTAAATAAGCACAACAAAATAAGCTACGAACCAAATAAGCACTCAACTTAAAACTTAACTAAAACACGTAATAGAAAAGACTAATAAGCTAAAATTTAAAGACTTTTGAAAACACTTAAATGAAAAAGATATACGAAAACAACTTTTATATAAAAATAACTTTTATAAAATCTTAAGTAACTTTTAGATAAACACAAATAAGCTATAAAATCAATAATCCAAAACAATCAACAACATAAAAACATGAACATAAATCAAATAAGCAACACAATAAGCATATAAACAATAAGATTAAAACATAGAAAGTAAGGTAGAATGAGAGATAAACCATAAAAGTAAAGATTAACAATAATTAAAAGGAAACTTACTTGAAATTAAAGGTATTTAAGGTGCAAGACAATTAAGTAAATGACATGTATTTAAATGACAAGTAATTAAAATGGTGGAAGAACTAGTGTCACTCTAGCCAACAAGAGAAAATGAAATGAAATCTAATCTATTTATATGAGGATTAGGGAGGTGCTTAGGAAGCTTCCTCCCCTCTTTCTTCTTTCTTTAATTGCATCATTAAGTCCTTAATCTTCTTAATTCTTTGACTTTAATGACTTTGTCTCGGGATTTCTTTAAACTCGTCTTGTAATTCTTCAATAAATTAGACTTGAGTTCTTCGGCTTTTAGTAAACTTCCGTCTTTTGACTTTTTCTTCGATAAATCTTCAGAATTGGTCTTGGACTTCCGTTATTTTTGCACTCTTGATTTCTTGACTTCGTCTTTTGTCTTTTTCTTCGATAAAAGCCCGTGAATGCCCGTGTTTTCTCCCCTTTTCACATTTTCGTCCTAAATCACAACAAACACAAACCACGCATAATTCCGACAATTACGACATAAAAACACGTTTTGGCTCGATTATTATTGTAGTTAAGTGGTGAAAAGGATGGGTGTTTACACACCTATCAGGTGACCTCATCATGCAATTAGAGGGGTGGCCTCTAATTATAGAAGTCTGGTGGAGGAATCAGCTCCAATATGACGGATGTAGAGCACACACCACAGTCACCTTGTAAACCTGCAAAACATGTACTAGGATGCACCCATACGCCCCACATGATAATAATAATAATGGCCAAATAACTGGAAAGGACGCAGCGAGAAATCACTATCGTCACGGAAGAGTCATAACACCGGCGCCTCAAGTGTCATGGTTATGGTACCTCCATAACTAGGTGGACATGGTCATGCATGTATATAGCTCAGACAATTTAAAATGATAGAATGGTAATTACTGAAAAATTTATAACATGTAAACTACTGGGGAAAACAAATGACAGCAAACGGGAAATCCTAATCATGCATAGAAAGAGAATGTCCTTACTGAAGGATGGAATATCCGTACTTTATGTCCAGTAACGAATGAAGATGAAAGGCGGAAAGTAACTACTCCGACTTCGCGAGTGCTACATAATAAAAGACGTGAATGAGTTGTATGTTCATGTATAACTTACTCTTTATTAGTTTACTTTACTTATTTTTGACTTGTTTTACTTGTTCTTGACTTGTTTTACTTATTCATGTCTTGTTTTACTGTTTCATGTTTCATCATGTATTTCTTAGTGTTTCATATGTTCTTGATTAACGTATTTCATGTTTCATGTGTTATTATACTTGATATTTTCATAATGAGTAACTTTCTAAAAGATAGCAGGTTTCTATATATAGTAACTTTCCAAAAATAGCAGGTTACCATATATAGCAACTTTCCAAAAATATAAAGTTTTCATAATTGGTATATTTCCATGAATAGTAATAAGCTTGCTTAATAAGCTTGCTTAATAAGCATATAATATAAGCCAAAGCTTAATGAATATATTTTATAAGTCATGATTAATTAAATGTCATAGTATAGTAAAGTTTATTAATAAATAAATACTTTGGTTTAACATAATAATTATTAATTAATAATATAACATGATTTTATAAGTGATTATTAATTAATAATATAACATGATCTTATATTAATAAAACTTTGCCATAACTTAAGCTAAGTCCTTGATTATTTATTAAATGATGCCATGTTTAATTTCTTGAATAATTAATAAAATAATTACTATTTCATGAATAATTAACTAACATAATTATTAAAAGTCTAAACTTACTTAGTCCAAAACTATAGCCAAACATCCCATTGGTTCGGTTACCAAGTCCTTAATAACAAGCCCACTGAGACCATATTGGTCTCGGTTGCACGATCAAAACAAACAAACATAAACACAAATCCAAACACCACAGCCTTGCCCCCAGGTATGGTTCTTTCCCCTTGCGCCCCAGTATTAGCCGCTGCCCCACGGCAGTGGACTGCTTGGTCTAAACTGCTTCCCACCGACAACATAACCCAGCCACTGGCGGTGCATTTCCCCCCCGGCTGTAGCCGGTTCCACCTGTTCGCGCAACATACTCGCCATGACCCTGTTGGTCTCGGTTGCCACTGATAAACAACCACCCCACTGTGGGGTTGTGGTGTTGTGGCTGACCAAAACTAATAGCCACCGAGACCCCCTTTAGGCTCGCCTGGCCGGCTAAGAACCCGCACCAAGAGCTTTAGGCTCTCGGTTTCTGTGACAAAAAAAACCAAAAACCAATCCAACCCGTGTTTAATCCTTGTTTTATTTATACTAATTTCATGTTCATACATATTTAATTAAATTCATGATTATCAAAATGAAAGGAGGATTTAAAGATTACCGATTGAGTAAAGATTTAGGGAAGACAAACACGAACACGAACCCAATGATCAAAATAAAAAACTTGATAATACAACTCGATCTCCAATGTTTTTCCACTTGCGGTGTCGGGTACAACATACTCCTCGAAGTGATAATGAATTTATTAATTCCAGTCATTAAGAAATTTGGTCCATTGGTGTAGCAATATCTTCTGCTCCCTTGGTCAGCATACAAAAGTGTCCCTATAACTTCTACTTCAGTGCTCAAGATGATGCATCATATTCCTTGTTTAATTCATTATACTGGCCCCCAAGAGTTTCCTCATCAAGAAAAGTCTTCGGTGCCCCTTCGATAGTAGCAAGTAAAATTACAAGATCTTCACATCCATGATAAGTTGCCATTGATAACTCGATCCTCAGTCAATCCACAAGTACATGCATAAATCCTTGTGACGCTTAAACAATTCGCCTATTCTCGGAACGGTAAACGGTTCTTAATGATTAGCTTATAAAGCTCGCGATCGTCAAGATACATTAGAAATGGTCCATCAAAACAAATCATAACTTGAGAGAAGTCCAACGGGTTACTCGTACATAGATGATAATCGACGATCATCATAATGACGGTGGCACTAAACCATTCATACCAACAAAACACGATTCGAAGAATGACGTACGCACATTAAACATTCACAAATCGAGCCAGACATTCTTAAGTCCACTCATTTATAACTCCTTGTCTACATCAAAAGGCGTCCCCCTCCATGTATACAAGAATTTATAAATTTACGGTTCGGGAACTTATAACTTTCTTGTTTAAATGAAAAGGCGTCCCAATCCATTTCAACAAGACGATTATAAGTCATCCTACTCAAGTATTACTATCTCTCAACACGATATCATATCCAAATTACATACCACAATAAATACAAAGTGTTAATAAACTTACTTCATGATTTCCGTATTCAAATGTCCCATTCCTTCTGAATAAGGAAAACACAAACAATCTAAGGTCCAGTGGTTTAGAACTTTCTTATTCAAATGTCCCAATCCGTTAAAATATGATAACCTTAAACGACTCATAGTTGAGCGAGCTAAAATCTCTATATCTAAATGTCCCATTCCATTTAGATACAAGGTATTAAGTCACTCAACCGAATGACTACTACGAGCATATCTTTGTTGTACCCAAACTATATGTATTTGATTAGGATATATATATATATATCTTAAGTCCAACATTGGCATCCTCCTTTTCGCCAATAAACGTAGTCATATATAATCAAATCACACGTCGCATTACAAGAAGATGTCGCCTCGGATAAATGATTCTTCAAAATCATAAAAAGTACTCGGAACATGAATATCACATCAATCAACTACGTTTCGAATGAAGATGTCCTAAAATGGCACATCACGATACGATGATAACAATAACTTAAACAAGTCAATATGCGATAGTTTACGAACCAATATACATACTCAAAGTATCGAACGAGTTTCATACTCGTATTCAGATAATACTCAATTATCAAGATCGGTGATTGGTAGTGAGGCCAAATCCGATAAAAAATCGCATTATAAAATATACAACAATCATTCAAGGACCACTGTTTCACGTGCAATGCCTTTAAATACCATAGTATGATCATACATATACATACTATCATTCCTATATACACATAGGTTCACATAATCACAATCAATCATAAAGTAATACAAGAATAGCCTTACCAGAGCCATGTGGAGTAGTTGCGTGCTTAAAACTTTTTAAAACACACCAAAAGTTATAGTTTAGATTTTTCAAATCGACCTAGTTCTCTATAACTTGTGGCTCTGATTACCGTTTTGTAACACCCTGATAACTAGATTTTACTTAGTTATGAAAGTTCGTTAAACCGATCTTTTCGAATTGATTACTAGTTAAGAGTGCGACTCATTCGTTCTTGGTAGAAAAATAAATGGTTTGGTTATCTATTTTAAACTAAAAGTAAATATGAAAATACCGTTGAGTAAAATAAAAGATTTAAAAATTAAACTAAAAATTACTAGAAAAACACTTGGTAAAAACAGAGATTTCGGGAAGCGTGCAATTTTTGGAAATTAAAACGTAATGAATTTAAAACTTGAAAACTTTGTAAAACTTAAAAACTTAAACCATCGGAATGTAACAAGTGAATTCTGTTGGAATGTAGTGAAAACAAAACCATCGGAATATCAAAGTAAAATCCATCGGAATATAAAAGTAAATTCTATCGGAATAATCTATCTGAATGTGAAATGAAGCTGTCACAATGTTCAAAGTATCTGAATAATTAACAACAAAAACTATCGGAATACAGTTCCGTCGAAATGTCACTTCTGTCGGAATGTGGCTAACAAAAATTGGGCAGCGTTTCGTCATAATATAACCTTAAGACCCGTCGCAATATACGATCGCAATGAGCGATCGCAATCACGATTGGAATAAGGGATCTGAATATACTTGATCGCAAAGTAAAACCCTAGGGGTTATTGCGATCACAAAGAATCCGTCTGAATAACCGTCGCAATATGTAAACCCTATGATTGTGATGGAAATGCCACAATATTCGGATGAATGCAATAAGCTAATAAACCAATAAGCACTTCCAAATAAGAACACTTAACCAAAACTTAACCAACTCAATAAGCATAAATTTGACAAATTTTAAAAAACGAAATAAGTAAACTTTTTGAATCAAACTTTTAAAAACACTAAACTTTTAAGAAAACTTAAAAGGAAATAAGCTAGATACTAAATAAGCCAAAAAGCATAACAAGCTTTAAGCTTAATCGTATTAAGACTTATATAGGATTAAAAGGATAAACTTTTAATCACATAAACATCAAATTTAAGCAAAATCAAAGATAATTTTCGGATCAAACAAGTAAAAATCAAGAAAGGTAGAAAGAGATTGAATATGAAAAACTTAACTTGAACTTGTAGATTAAAAGATTCAAAAATACAAGATTGAATTAAAGCTTGAAAATGAAAGAAAGAAAAGATGAAGTTTTAGTGAGAGAAAGTTAAACACTTTCTCTCTCTAGAATAAAAACTACCAAAAGGAAATAAACTAGCTAACACCCTCCTAATGTGTCATTAGGAGGGTATATATAGGAGGTGGGGAGTGCATGTGATGCTTCCTTCTTTCTTTTCGTCTTGACTCGATTTAAATTCTTTGTCTTTCCCGACGTCGTCTCGGGATTTGTCGATATAAATTAAACTTGTCTTATAATTTTCTTCTTCTATTAGACTTGAGTTCTTCGACTTCATTAAACTTCCGTCTTTAGACTTTTTCTTTGATAAATCTTCAAAATAGGCCTTGGACTTCCGTTCTTTTTACACTCTTGATCTTTTGACTTCGTCTTTTCTCGTTTTCTTCGATAAAAGCCCGTGATAGCCCGTGTTTTCTCCCTTTTTCATATTTTTATCCTGAAACACAATAAAAACACAAACCACGCATAATTCCGACTTTTACGACATAAAATACACGTTTTGGTCTTGTTATTATTGGAAATAAGTGGTAAAAGGATAAGTGTTTTCACACTTATTAAATCCCCTACACTTGACCATTGCAATGCCCTCATGCAATGCATTAATTTCAAAGCACAGATTATATTTCTCATCATAAATAACCCATCTCGGCCTTTATTTAAATACTAAACTTTAAGGAAACTAAAAAAGAAAGAAATATGTACAAAACCAGTAAAGAAATCAAAGACTTACATTGGGGTTTTGGCCGTCATGAATGTTCATCATCCTCAAGTTTCACGTTCCCCAAACCAAGCTTAAAAATGAGATCATTGTTATTATAAGTTAGCAAACTAACGCGAACTCATGTGGCCCAATTATTCACTTAGACTCCCTTATTCCTAGGTGTATCTCTTATATTTTATGATTGTCTTGAACGATCACGAGGATGCATTGTTTGACTTATTTTGATAGTTTATTTAGGCCGAAAATAAAGTGGGACGATTTAATCAATGGTTAGCTAAAGGACAAAATCTTTTAAAACTTCTTATCGAGACCTCTTAAAGTTCATATCTTGGCATAACTCGCTTCACGATTGGAGACCTTTCTCGGACCGATATTTGACAGCGACTTCATACTTCGAGTCTTGAGAGACGTTCTTGAAATTATGGTCTTCTCTCCATAATAGGAATTTCTTCACTTGAAGTTTTTGAGAGATTCTTCATATTTGGACCACGACTTCTTAATTTTTCTCCAATCTTTATTTTGGACTTTGATATACAACGATCCGCCTCCTTTTAGGACTTGGATCTATTTATCCTCATACCTTGTTAGAGCCTTTTTGGATAGACTTCTCCATGATCTTTAGGGGAGTATTTGCTTTTTGTCGTGTGTCTTGATCCTTCATATTAATTTTTTAAATGATTCTTCACATCACTTTGGATCTTTAGCAACAAAATGTAGCCCTCATGCCTTGTTAGGGCCTTTTCGGACTCGCCAATCTTTGCATCCCGCTTCAATAAGTTATGCCTTGGCTATGAACTCTAATTAATACCGAGCAACTTTTAAACGATCTTGTGCTAGAAGCTAAGTAACTTCTCAAATCGTACAACCTTATTTATTGCAAATATATTTATTAACAAGCGATGGGAGAAGAAGCTTATAATCAACTCACATAAATTCACGAAAGAATACCAAACTTATAATTGACTCTATCATCTCTCGTTCTCCACAATTTAAAATCTCAAGGAATGAGACTCGTGGATGCTTAGCCAAATAAATCAAAGTTTTGGGTTTTCAAGTCATCTATAGGATCTTGCAAATTCTTAGACTCTTTCAAGTTTAGAATTCGCATTTTAAAGTTCCCTTGATAAACGACTTTCTAGGATCAATTATAGGAACTTGAGAAAAGTTCTTGTTCTTAACCCGTGAGAGTTAAGACTATCGCGTTTTAAAGTTCCCTATATAAAAGCCTAGCAAAACTTGACTCAAACACGTTAAGGATACTAGCTAGAGTAAACTAAGATAAGTAAACTCGGGTTGAGTCAAAAGATTCACGACGTTGAAAAATTTAAAACCACTTTATTAAAATTTTATTCTTAGCAAAGAAAGTAAATAACGATAACAAAGGAAAATACTACTAGACTATTAGGCCAAAATAGATTAAAAATTTTGAAAAATGTCGAAAAATCAAATTTTCCGTTTAAAATGAGGACATATCAATGGAAAGCCCACTTACTTCGATAGAAGTCCCCCCTACACTTGATATAAACATTGTCCTCAATGTTTAAGCATGTGGGAGTAAATTCCCCTACACTTAGGACATTGTGCACTTTGTTTAAATCTTGCTAAGGAAAGGACAACTATGGTGATTTCAATGTGAATATATAAGATATGATATATTGAATCACGACAGTTTAGGATAGAACTAGGAAGACGGGTACACGGGATCATGGTTCATCAAAAGTCATCAAGAATGGATCTTTGAAGCTTTAATCCCTGCACATCATAAGAAACAAGACAACAAACACATACGGGGCTCCCCTACACTTATTATGAAAACGGTAAAGGATAGATCAACAGGTTGCCTCCCGAGAAGCGCTTGTTTTTGTTAACCGGGTCACGAGCCTGACTCGACCCAGAACTAATTCAAGGGAAACATGGTGAGGGATGGAATCATCTCGTGAGAGATGTCCTCACCAAAGTACAGCTTCACGCGCTTGCCATTCACTTTAAAATTTGGCCCATTTGGCTGAGAAAGCTCAATGGTGCCATATGGGAAGACTTTGGCGATGATGAATGGACCAGACCAACGACTCTTCAGCTTGCCCGAGAAAATCTTCAACCGAGAGTTAAAGAGTAAAACTTGATCACCAACGTGAAATTCTCGGTTCTTAATCCTTGCATCATGGATGATCTTGGTCTTCTCCTTGTAGATCAAAGAATTCTCATAAGATTCATTCCTCAGTTCATGTAGCTCGTTGAGTTGAATCTTCCGAAGATCACCGGCTTTGTTGATGTCAAAATTGGCCCACTTCAAGGCCCAGTACGCCTTATGTTCCAGCTCAATAGGGAGGTGGCATGCCTTCCTGTACACAAGACAATATGGGGTACAACCAATCGGAGTCTTATATGCGGTACGGAAAGCCCACAAAGCATCATCTAACTTATCGGCCCACGAGGCACGATGCTCTCCCATAGTACGCTCAAGAATTTTCTTCAATCCACGGTTAGATATCTCGGCTTGACCATTTGTTTGGGGATGATAAGCGGTGGAAAGACGGTGATTGACACCGTACTTAGCCATGACTCGGGCAAATTGATCATTGCAAAAATGAGTCCCACGGTCACTGATAATAGCACGAGGAACACCGAATCGAGCAAAAAGCTGCTTCACAAAGTTCACAACCACCCTCACATCGTTCGTAGGGAGAGCCTTCGCTTCAACCCATTTGGATACATAGTCAACGGCTACGAGGATGTACTTGTTCCCTTTGGATGATGGAAATGTCCCCATAAATTTGATGCCCCATACATCAAAGATTTCACATTCTTGTATGAAATTTTGAGGCATCTCATCTTTATGTGTGATCTTGCCTTGTCTTTAGCAAGCATCACAATGTTTAACCATTTCATGAGCATCATGATAAATGGTAGGCCAATAAAATCCAGATTCAAAAACTTTCTTCGCGGTGTAATTGGGACCAAAGTGACCACCGGTGGGTCCTTTATGGCAAGCTTCAAGGATTAGCAACGCTGCCGGCCCATCAACACATCGACGAATGACAAGATTTGCACATTGTTTGAAAAGGTAAGGGTCGTCCCAAAAATAGTGTTCAATGTCTTTAAAGAACTTTTTCTTTTGTTGGGACGTTAACCCTTCCTTGAGAATTCCACCCGCCAAGTAGTTTGCAATGTCCGCAAACCACGGGGTGTCATCAAGATTGGAATTGATAGACATTAAGGCCTCAAGGGGAAAAGAGTCGTTGATCTCTTGATTCAGATGATCCCCTTGATAAGAATCTTCAAGTCTACTTAGATGATCCGCGACTAGGTTTTCGGCTCCCTTCTTGTCACGAATTTCAATTTTTAATTCTTGAAGGAGTAAAACCCAACGAAGAAGTCTTAGCTTATAATCATGCTTTGTTAACAAGTACTTCAACGCGGAATGGTCGGTATAGACAATGGTGGTGGAAAGAACAAGATAGGGGCGAAACTTCTCAAAAGCATACACTACAGCTAAAAGCTCTTTTTCGGTAGTGGTATAATGCAATTGAGCCCCCGTCATTGTCTAGCTAGCATAATGGATTGGTTGGAAGTGTTTGTTCACTCTTTGTCCCAAAACCGCTCCAATAGCAAAGTCGCTAACATCACACATGAATTCAAAAGGTAGCTCCCAATTAGGGGTAACCAAGACCGGTGCCTTAGTTAGCTTATCCTTAAGAATATTGAAAGATTCGAGACAGTCTTTAGAAAAGATAAAAGGAGTATCTTTTTCTAAGAGGTGGGTCATCGGGCGAGGGATTTTAGAAAAATATTGAATGAAACGATGATAGAAGCTCGCATGACCAAGGAAACTTCTCACACCCTTCACGGTTGAAGGTGGAGGCAGTTTAGAAATAACATCAACTTTAGCACGGTCGACTTCAAGACCGGCTTTGGAGATTTTATGTCCAAGAACAATGCCTTCTTTTACCATGAAATGGCATTTTTCCCAATTTAGAACAAGGCGAGTATCTTCACACCGCTTAAGCATGCGTTACAAATTGGCAAGGCAAGTAGAGAAAGAATCACCATAGACCGAGAAATCATCCATGAAGACTTCCATAGTTTCTTCAACCATGTCGTGGAAGATAGCCATCATACACCTTTGGAAGGTCCCGAGAGCATTGCATAAGCCGAAAGGCATTCTTTTGTAAGCAAATGTTCCATAAGGACAAGTGAATGTGGTTTTCTCTTGGTATTTAGGATCGATGGGAATTTAAAAATACCCGGAGAAACCGTCTAAGAAGCAATAGTCGTCATTACCCGCTAAACGTTCAAGCATTTGGTCCATAAAAGGAAGGGGAAAATGATCCTTTCTCGTAGCATCATTGAGTTTGCTATAGTCTATACAAACTCTCCACCCTGTAGCGAGACGAGTAGGAATCAACTCGTTGTTTTCATTGGGAACAATGGTGATTCCACCTTTCTTAGGCACACAATGGACCGGACTAACCCATGGTGAATCCGAGATATGGTAGATCATTCCCGCATCAAGAAGTTTGATAACCTCTTTTTTGATAACGTCATGGATCTTGGGATTCACCCTTCTTTGGTTTTGAATAGTGGGTTTAAAGTCGTCCTCCATGATAATTTTATGTGTGCAAAAGTGAGGATTAATTCCACGAATATCTGAGATTTTCCAAGCAATCGCTTTCTTATGATTCTTCAGCACTTCGATAAGTCGATATTTTTCGTCCTCTTTCAAGTCCTTTGCGATGATGACGGGTGACTTCTTGTTGTCATCAAGGAACACGTATTCGAGATGTGATGGTAGGTCCTTAAGCTCTAAATCCGGAGGATTTTCGATGGAAGGTGTAGTCAGATTCGGATCATCGATAGAGATATCCTTAGGATATGGTGGAGAAATATGGTCCTCATTGAGAAGTTTCTCAATGGTACGAATGTCTTCATCCCAATCGGTGGTAGAATCGTCATATTTTAAGTCCACATCTCCCAAAGTTGCTTCAAATTCTTTGAAAATGAAATCACTTTCTCCAAATGGAGTTAGTGAAGGATCAATAGAGGCAACGGTCTCAACGATGGGTAGAGAAGAAGAACCAATTTTACAAGCGTCCTTGAAATGTTCTTCACAAGCCTCATCAAGAACGTCAATGAAATTAACACTCTCGTTTTCAGAAGGCTGCTTAGAAAGTTTACCCATGTTGAAGACGATTTTATCGTCACCAACTCTCATGATTAATTTGCCCCCGGCTACATCAATGAGAGTGCGACCGGTCATCAAGAATGGACGTCCAACAATTAATGGAACACGGGGATCCATCTCGTAGTCAACGACAACAAAATCCGCCGGAAAGATGAATTTGTCGACACCAACGAAGACGTCTTCGGCTATCCCCACTGGATAAGCAACCGTACGGTTAGCTAATTCCAATTTCATTCGTGTGGGGACTAGCTCGGGTAGAGATAATTGTTTCCAAACACTTAATGGCATTAAGTTTATACTAGCACCTAGATCGGCTAGGGCCATACAATTCTCTACGCCGAGGAAGTTGCAAGGAATGAGAAAACGACCCGGATCACCAAGTTTGGTTGGTAATTTCCTTAAGAGCACTGCGGAGCAATTCTCGTTAAGTTGGGTCTGAGCGATATCAAGAAGTTTCTCCTTATCACTGAGAAGATCTTTAAACATTTTAGCATATTTTGGCATTGAAGCGAGAGCCTTAGCAAAGGAGATATTGTAATTCAGTTGTTTAAACATTTTAAGAAAGTTAGAAACCTGAATATCATCATTGTTCTTCTCTTTCCTCAACCTTGAGGGATAAGGTATATTGGGTTGAGATGAAGGCTTTGGAATGGAATTCTCACTCACATCCTTGGGTGGTGGAGGGGTGGAAGTAGAATTCGGTGGAATTGGAGAAGTAGAAGTTGGAGGAATTGGAGAAGAGGACTCGTTTTCCTTTGTCACAATCACCGGTGTAGGTGTAGGAATCTCGGGTTCCTTTAAACCTTTGCCACTTCGGGTGGTGATTGCTTTCATCTCCCGTCTTGGATTAGCAATGGTGTTACTCAAAAGAGAACCCGAACCAGAGGCTTGATTACTTTGGAAGAAACTAGCCATCATATCCCTTAAGTCATTCGTTTGACTGGTCAAAGAATTTCGCATATCGGCTCGAAGATCATTCCCTTGTTTCACGATATCTCCTTTCAAGTTGCTGAGTTGCCGCTGAAGATTCTGCACTATCGCATCATTAGTCCTCATGTAAGTGTCAACCTCTTGATTAAATGCGGTGGGTTAGGTGGGAGGAAGAGCATGGTAAACAGGTGGTTGATAAGCGGGTGGTTGGTGAACTTGATTGTTTCCTTAAGGTGGATATGGGTTTCTTTGGGTTTGATATTGATTTGGAGCTCGAGGTTGGTTTTGATTGTTGCGATTGAGGTTGTTTGGGTTTTGTGGGGGGAAACCGGGTGGTGAAAGGAAGTTGTTTGAACGATAACTGAGCAAATTACGGTCACCTTGAGGACGTTCTTGATAGCCTCCCGTAGAAAAGTTACCGTTGGCGGCATACACATTTTATGGATTGTCATGAGTCGAAGGACAATCGGTGTATGAATGAGATCCCCCGCATATTTCACATGACTGACTCAAAGCATTAACTTACGCATTGATGGCTTTGGTATTGTTAGCGGTTTGTAGAGCAATTGTTTCAACAAGCAAAGTAAGCTTATCAATTCTCTTGTCGTTCTCACTAGTACTAGCACTAGCCACATTAGTCCGAACACTCTTAGTTTGCACTCTAGACTTATTCTCAATAATGTCCCATGCGGCATTAGAAGACTTAACCAAAATATTACCCCCCGAGGCACTATTTAGTGAATCTTGGTCATTCATGCTTAACCCATTCTAAAAAGTATTTATTTGATGTACTTTTGTGAAACCATGTTGTGGACACTTTCTTAAAATGGTCCCAAGATTCACTAAATATCTCACCGTACTTTTGTTCAAAGGTAATGATTTCATTCTGCAAAGCGGTAGTACGTGAGTGTGGGAAAAAGTATTTGATGAATTTAGTCTCTAAATCTGTCCATGTAAGAATACTTTGTGGCGGTTACTTATCAAGCCAATGCCAGGCTTGTCCCTCTAAGGAGAAAGGAAAAAGTTGTAAGCGAATCATCTCTTGTGAAACCCCATTATACCTAACCGTATTAGTGAGTTGAAGAAACCTTTTTATATGGTCATGAGGATCATCAAGTGTACGCCCCAAGAAAGGTTGAGCAGAGACCATTTGAATAAAGCCGGATTTGAGCTCAAAGTTGTTGGCTCCAATCTCGGGTATGACAATAGCATCGGTGTTGCCCTCTACTTGCGATTGCAAAAGCTCGATCATTGGTCGATTGTCCATGGTGACAATAGGTTGAGTTACGACTTCGGCTTGAATTGCTTTCTTCTTACGAGCACGGGTACGCATGCACACCTACAAAAGGAAAATAAAGATAGATAAGAAATATTTTTGGTTTTTTTATGTTTTTCTATAATTATTATTTTTTTTTTTTTGAAAATTTTATATTTTTTAGGATTTTTGAAAATTTAAGCAAGAAAAATAACGTTCAAAAGTGAACGGATCCCAAAATCCAACGCGTCTTTCACTGAAAACCGAATACCACTTTGGGGCGCTACTCATAGCACATCGCATACAATCATAGACAACGACCTCAAAAGAGACGTTAAAATAGTATACAACATTGTCTAAAAAGTTTCCCATCCCATTATATAAAATCAGAGTAGCCTTTGGTCCCAAAAATCGTTACCAATACATCACATTCATCAAAGACTTAAAAGTCATTTATTCATTTCAAAGGATGGAAAATAATATAAAACTTTAGACAAGTAAGCACCAACTCCCTCCTCGCATGCTCTGCTGCTATCCATCTTGATTACCTGAAATACATGCTTATAATCATCAACACAACGGTTGAGCAAGTTTATAGGTTTTGCAAATCATCATTTGAACACAAGAAATTTAATCATCTCAAGCTTGTCACACAGACAAGTCATATATATATATATATATATATATATATATATATATATATATATATATATATATATATATATATATATATATATATATATATATATATATATATATATATATATATATATATATATATATATATATATATATATATATATATATATATATATATATATATATATATATATATATATATATATATATATATATATATATATATATATATATATATATATATATATATATCGATAAATGCCTTAAGCTCATGCAACTGAACGTTAAGCAACACGTCAAACTGAGTCATTTACGGCGCCCCTACAACAAGTAAGATTGTCATATATCAATGACCTCTTATAAATAATATCCCTTTCAGGTGATCACTTATGGATACATACCCTAGGATAAGGCTGTCAAACCAAATAGATCTATCATATGTATTAGCTTTTACCTCGCAAGGTAATTAACAGTTCATGAAATTCAGGGACTTCATAAGATAATGGTACTTTGGCATTTATCATCATATTCGGGTCCAACATACCGAAAACAACTTGTGTTCATTTTATAAAATAGCATGTATTCCCACTCGCGGGTTAGAAATCATTTACAAGATAATATAAAAGCGAGGCTATAGACTCACCTGATACAATCGTCACAATCTTCAATAAAGAACGAACACCAATCGAGAACAACATCAATCGAGAATAAATGCCAACGGTCAATACATGATCACACGAGACCTAAAGATAACGAGGCGCGTCTTAGGCTCGAGATGAGAAATAAATCTTACATATATGTAATAAGTATCTTAATAAGTTCTTGGACATTGCATAAGTTTTATGATTCTTTATAAAACTTTTAGATGAAAAATTAACCATTTTAGTCTAATATTAAATATGACACTTTTAACCCATCTTAAGCCCATTAGTGGCCCATTACACATTTAAACGACTTAGGTCCATTTTAAAATCAGCATTTGACTCAAATTTGGTTATAGATCTCAGGCTCAATAATGGCCTAATAGCCATTACAAGTGTAAGATGGGCTTTTGTGGCCCAAATCCACTTTATATGGTTTTCGGGTTCTAAAACGCCTCAAACGACATCAACTTAATATCTCACGTTGGTCCGGTATTGGGTTCTATAATTATCAGTAAACAAATGAGTCTATAATTCCCGACAAGTGGGATATACCACCTCGGTTTGTATAAAAATCATCACATTTTACGTTAATGAAGAATAGTCCATTTATTATAATTTTTCCGACATGTCTCGTAGATTAGATCATTTCTCCTAAACCATAAATAATCTAGATGAATTATTTTTACCAAAATCATTCTTAACTTACTTAGTTTACTTATTATAAGTCCAATTACCTCTAATTTATTCTTATCATAGCTCATTTACTCCTTTTATTACTTAGAAGAGTTGGCTGTTTTTGGTAGCCAAACTCGTTTCCACCATTTTGGTCGCCATTTCCAAACAGTAAGGAACTGGTAAACTATCCAATTTATTATAGTTCTTCATCATTTTATCTACAACTTTTAGTTTTACATAATCATAGGTCAGTATACGAGTTTTATGAAAAAACAGCCCATCTTTACAGCAGGTCAGATTTTGACCTTGTTTCGTATTTTGGTCATATCACACTTTCTAAAAATCGTCACGGGATGAGCCACCCGGGGAATAATCACAAAACAACCCTCTATCCAAATATGTCAGGTTCCAATATCCAAAAGCTAATTATGTTACCATTTATTTCGTTTTTCTTACTGATCATAAATTATCTTTCAATATTATACATAGTGCTAGTCTAGTCATGATTTCAATATAAATATGCATATACAATGTCCAAATTCCTATTAATCAACCAATATATATATTTTTTCATAATATATATATTAAATCAAGTAAATACAAAAAGTCAAATGAAATGATCAAAATGAAAAGGATTGTGTAGACCTTAAATCCAACATTTGATAGCAAGAGATTGACACACCAAAGATTTCTTAACCTTTTTTTTTAGGGGGGATGAATAATCACACTCAGCCTTCCTAGGGGCAGCGAATGGCGATCCTTAACAACATATGTTTCACAAATAAAAGAGTACCAAAGGTTTCAACCTTTTGGGGGGGCTGAAAAATCACACTCAGCTTTCCTAGGGGCAGCGAATGGCGACCATTAACCTCATTACTTTCACTCTTAAAAGAATACCAAGGATTTATCCTTTGGAGTGGCTGAATAATCATCCTCAGCCTCTCTGGGACAGCGAACTGGTGACCATTCCCTTTATTTATTTCACTGTTAGTAACTTAAACAAATTGCAGGCTGATGTTGTACAGCCAAACGTAGACTCTCTGGCTCAGCCAAACGAAGGAGCTGATAACTTGACTCATGATCAGCCAAATGAGGATGAGCCTATGCCTGATGTTGAAGAGGATGTGCTTGCCTTAATAGAAAGCTTCTCTGAACCTGAATCAATGCCAGGTGATGAGATTCTTCCTGAGGGGATGATTGAGGAGGAGGATGATGAAGAGGATGATGATCAGCAGTCTCTGTCTCCTCCTAAGAATATCGTTGTGTCCACACCAGCTATTGAAACCACTCCTCCTCTCAAGGAAGCTGTAGTGACTCCTACTTCTGCTACATCTGTCACCACAGTGTTCCAAAGGCCTGCGTATAATCCGACAGCCGAATTTTTGTTGTTTGATCATCCTCAACAGACCAACTTTGACATCTTGCCAAGAGAGGATGATTATGCACAACAAAGTCTGAACATCCATGACTTAAAGCTTGAACATCATGCCTACGACATTGAACGCCTGTCAAGAAAGTTGGATTGCATTGGCTCTGATATGCACTCCTTCACTGTCAACTTTCAAAAGATTATCACACAGGCGGTTAAGGATGCTGTAACTGAACCCATTAAGGATGGCACATGAAAAGGAGTGTCTCAAGGACTTAGCCATTTATCCACTCGTATCAAGGATGCCATAGCCACAGAGGTCCCTGAACTATTCTCTGCTCATGAGTTGACTATGCATAAAGAATTTGAGGCTGTACGCTCTAGGCAAGTTTGCCACACCAATTTCATAGTTGACCGTGTACATCGCAACACCAATGGAAATTGCAACCAGCTGTTGAAAATTGCCAGAGCTTCAAGAACCAGGCAAAGACAAATGGTTGCCTCTGTTGAGCAGATTGCTACATACATTCAGGCGCGTTCATCCAAACGTCTGAAAAGACAGGCTGAACGTGAGGGGGAGAAGGAAAATGTACCTAACCTTGAATCTGCTAAGCAAAGCTCAGGATCAGCTGACAACACTATCCCCTCACCCATCCCTCTCCAAGTCATCATTCCAATAACTGTACCTGATGATGATGATGAACTTAAGTGGGAGCAACAAACAAAGGATGGAGTTGATTCATCAAAGTCCCTGACTCTAGTTAACACCAATGAGGCTATGGATGATGGTGAACCAGCTGCCAAGAAACTCAAGTTCCCTGTTAGCTCCCTACCAAAAGCTGTACAAAACCAAGCTCAGATGGCTTTCATCAAACAAGCTGAAGAGCTGAAGTACAAAAGTGTGTTATCCTCTGTCTCGAAGAAAGGAAAGGAAATAGCTTTGGTAGACTCAGACGCCAAGCTAAAGAAAATAGCTATGATGCTAGAGACAGGAGGATCAACCACTGAACTATCCCAATTCACAACCTTTAAAGCAACAAATGAGAACCCTCTAACAGCTGAAGAAATTGAGAAACAGGCTATTGAATTCAAGAGGTTAAATGAAATCAAGAAAGCCAAGGAGCTTAATGAGGCAACTCTGAGAAAAATGACTCCTCAATAAAGGGAGGAGCAAAGACAAAGGTTGAAGGAAATGGAAGTTAAACGCACAGAGGCACTGAAAAAGGTAAAAGCTGACTATGATATCTGTGTTAATAACAGGTTTGCACTTGGAAAAATCACCAAGTTCAAGTATACTATTCACAAGTCTACTCATACACCACAAATGGTTTTGTGGAGAGATAATCAATAGGCCAACATGGATCTCTTTGAAGACTTTAAGTTAAAGAAACTTAGGCTGTCTGAATGGTTTGAACTTGAGGCATTAGCTGCGAAGAAGACTGGACAAGAAAATTTTACACTCCTTAAGACTCTCAAATCTAAGTTTAATTGGGTTAAGGAAACTACAGCCAAGCTCAAGGTTGATCCCCCACCACAGTTGTTTGAATAAGATCTACCAAAGTCTGGAAAGAAAAGAAGAAAGATGACTCAATTTATTAAGGAAACCTTCGTTACTGATGATGTTCAAGTGGATGGAATACACAGGGATTTGGTTTTACCAAATGGGATTGTAGGCCCTGTTGATGGTAAGACATATACTGAGCCTGAGAAAGGTATGGCCTTCATGAACATGGGATGTCAATATGTGTTCCAAAGGGAAGACGAGCTGGGACTAGCGTCAACTATTCAGCTTCTTTGTCTTAAAAATGCACTTAAAATCAACACAGAGTACTCCAAGGTATTTGCACAAGCTTTGCAGGCCAAATTGGATGCCAGGACAGACATAGCTGAAGCTAAAGAGAAACTCAAGAATGATGATTATTGAAGTATTTCACAACTGAACTTTACTTTCGTATTTTGTTACACTTATGTTTTGTACTTGTAGTTTCTTTTAAGTCATAATAAAATCATGAAGTATGTTTGTTAAGATCTGTTATGAGTAAGAAGAAACTGTCATCTCACTTACTGTAACTTATTTAGATCTAGCTGTATTTATGTTTAAATAGGGGGAGATTGTTGGGAAACTAAGTTTATTAGATTCCCTGTATCATAGATTTAAACGTAAATCAAGTTGTTTGATATTAACTTGCCTGTGCCTATGAGGAATGCAAGTATCGCAAGACTCACAGAGATCTAAGTCTCTGTGAGCAACCTCAGAGGAGTCCATGTCAGAGACATTGTCAAGGAAGACGAAGATTACTTGAAGACATACTCATTGGTTGTGATGGATAACAGCCAAGATGTATCAGGGACTCTGAGGGGTTGAGGATTAACAGGGGTGACAATATCCTGTTAACACTCAGTACACTTTGGACATACCTTAGTGTGTACAAGAATATGAAGAAAAGGGAAACTGTGTCAGCTCTGTTTTCGTAAAGCATTGTGGCAGACTACCAAGAATAGAAGAGCATCTTGTGACAGATGTCTGATAAGTGTCTGTTTAGTGTAGTTACCATCAACCAGTACTTGGAGTCAACCTTGTACCACTATAAATAGGATGTGTAGCCTAGAGTTAATGTTGTTCACTTCGACACTTTACACACATTAACTTTTTAGAACTTATTGAACCAAACAGCTGCGACTGTGTTTATAAGTTAGGTTTTGTTTGTCCAAAGTGTGCACAACACATTGTCATAAAACGGTGTTATCCATAACACTTGTAATTCTTTACTATACAATAATAAGTATTACGTTTGAAAAGTAATTACGTGTGTTGTTTGTCTTAGTTTATTGTTTCACGCTTGGATTAGGGACGTACACAATTTAATCAACCTTATTAGACCCTTATAATCATAGATCCATCCATGGATTATCCATGCATTGACCCATAAATATAAGCTCCAACTTCAGCCCTATAAGTTCTTTATAACTCCTTCTTCAAGGCTCCAAATGGGTAAACCAATATCACCATTGGTTGTGATGATCATAGACTAAAAAGTAATGATAAGATTTGAGCTTGTAAAAATTATAGAAATGATGGTTTGGGGCTGGTGTAAAACGTCCAAGAGAGGGAGAGGAGAGAGTTTCTCATAGTTTTTATCCAAAAATTAATGAATGGTTCACATAGGTTGTATCAATACATACATGTACAACAAGTATATAAATTGGTCCAATGAGAAAAAGAGGTGGAGTATGGACGTGTACATGGCTGAAGTGGGGTGAAGTTTTATAAACGTTGCCCCATAATTTGTAAAAGCGGGTATTATCGAAGTCTGATATTTTAAAAGTTACGGGATTTGGAAGATAGGCGTAAAACACGAAAAAAAAATGCTCAATATAAAGTAAAAAACGTCGACATTCGAAGAACATTGATATTTCGACATATATATATATATATATATATATATATATATATATATATATATATATATATATATATATATATATATATATATATATATATATATATATATATATATATATATATATATATATATATATATATATATATATATATATATATATATATATATATATATATATATATATATATATATATATATATATATATATAAGGGGGCTTTCTTGTTAGAATCATTATTTGTGTCAGAACCATCAGAACCATAATAGGCCAATTAGAATTTAGCTAACTAATTTCTTTTACTTTATTAAATTAAAATTCATAAGGGCATAAATGTAAAATTGATTTGGTTTACAACTTATTTTTATTATTTTTTATTTTTGATAATTAAAAAATATTTTTTTATTTACTTAATATTCAAAAATTGTTTTTCTTTATTTAGTATGCATATATATATATATATATATATATATATATATATATATATATATATATATATATATATATATATATATATATATATATGTGGGTAAAATAATGTCGTTAAGTTCGGGTTATTATAATAAATATTATGCCTCTAAATCTTGAGTGCGAAGACTACGACCGCTAACTCTAGATCATGAGTAGGATAATTCACTTCATAGGGATTTAGCTTTCATGAGGCATATGCAATTACCTTCCCATGCTGCATGAGTACACAACCAAGACCCTTCTTAGAAGCATCACTGTAAATCTGAAATCCACCTGTACCAGATGGGAGAGTAAGGATAGGTGCGGAAACCAAACGTTTCTTAAGCTCTTCGAAGCTCTTCTCTCGCTCATCGTTCCAAACGAATTTCTCACCCTTACGCATAAGCTTAGTCAAGGGTAAGGCCAACCGTGAGAAACTTTCAACAAATATGCGATAATACCCAGCTAACCCCAGAAACTAGGTACTTCAATTACAGACGTCGGTCTTGGCCATTTGGTGATAGCCTCAACCTTCGCCGGATCCATAGTAATCCATTCTGCTGAAATAATGTGGCCCAGAAATGCCACTTTACTCAACTAAAACTCGCACTTGGAAAACTTAGCATACAATTTCTCCTGTCGTAGAATTTGTAGAACAGTGCGAAGATGATCCTCATGTTCCTCTTTAGACTTAGAGAAGATTAGGATGTCATCAATGAACACAATGACGAACTTGTCTAAGAATTCATGAAAAACTCAATTCATCAAGTCCATAAATACAGCTGGAGAATTAGTGAGACCAAAAGGCATAACCACGAATTCATAATGACCATAACGTGTGCGAAAAGCAGTCTTGGAGATGTCCTGCTCTTTCACTCACAACTAATGGTAGCCGAATCGTAAATCGATCTTGGAAAAGTGTTTAGCGCCCTGTAGTTGTTTAAGTCATCAATACGTGGAAGAGGATAACGATTACGGATAGTGATCTTGTTCAATTCACGGTAGTTGATACATAATCTCATGCTACCATCCTTCTTCTTGACAAAGAGAACCAGTGCACCCCATGGTGATACACTTAAGCGAATGAAACCTCATTCCAACAGCTCTTGCAAGTGATCCTTCAGCTCCTTTAACTCACTGGGAGCCATGCGATAAGGAGCTTTTGAGACAGGTTCAGCTCCCAGAACAAGCTCGATGTCAAACTCAACCTCGCGGATAGGAGGTACTCATTGAAGTTCTTCTAGAAATACATCAGGAAACTCGAAAACAATCGGCTGATCATGAATAGAAGGAACATTAAAAGTCGTGTCATTAATGGTAGCTAGAAACCCTTCACAGCCATGAGATAATAAGGTATGTGCTTGTAAAGCAGAAATGATCTGCACAGATTTTCCTGGTAAGAAGCTATGATGAATGAATGCAGGAGCATGAATATCATCAAATATAACCCAATATGAATGGCAGTCAATCGTAGCATGATGTGCTGCTAACCAGTCCATACCCAAAATTATATCGAACTCGCACATGTCCAAGGGAAGTGCGTTAACATAACAGATTTTCTCATCAAACTGTAGAGGAAGATCTCTATAAACATGGGTAATACGAACGGAGTCTTTCATGGGCGTGGATATACATAATACATGATCAAGTAATGCAGGTGCCATATCAATACATGAAGCAAAACTGGTAGATATCACTGAATGTGTCGCGCTCGTATAAAAAAGAGCGAACACTGCGCGTCCAAACATGAATAATATACCAGTGATGGTACCTGAAGTCTTAGTGACATGATTCTATTTAATTGCAAAGACACGGCCGGATGCATCAGGTTTCTTGTGAGCTTGTCCAGATGTACCCGCAGTAATGCCCTTCTTGCAATCTCGCTGAAAGTGGCCAGCTTATCCGCACTTGAAGCAAGTACCAGCAGTACGATGACACTCTCCTGGGTGTCTACGTCCACACATGGCACAAACAGGATGGGTATTCCCCTCGGAGGTTACCCTGGACTTCTAAGAACCTGGTTTAGGAGATATACTTGAGACATGGGTCTTGAGATGTAAAAACAAATAAAGTTGGAAGTTTTAGGTTATAATACTATAATTGGCAGTCCGATTGGACTGCTGACTCTTGTATCTCTGTTTACGTCCATTATCGGATTTCCTGTTATCATGTTGCAATGTTAGAATTGTGTTACACAGCAGATTAAAAACCAAAAAGTTTAAAGAGGCTCTAGTTGTTATTTCCATGGTAGCTGTTGTTGTTATGGTAGCTGTCACTACCGCCTCGTCTGTCAGCTCCATGACGATCATTATTCTGATCGTGATTCTTGTAACTACCCTGTTGAGTGGCTGGTTGGTACCGGTCCTCACTCTTATGCCTAAAAGATATAGTTGAATGGTGCGTGATATATAAATAAGAATGTAAAGACATGAAATGAGATGGTAACGTCTGATGGATTAAGTATACCTCTTGTCTGGTCGCTCTGGTCCATCGTACTCATCTCTGTCCTGTAGGATCTCCAAGCTGCGAGCAACATCAACAACTTGAGCAACATCGGTAAATGGAATACACATGAGATGATCGAGAGTCGACTTGCGAAGACCCCAATGAAAGTCTTCACCTGCTTCTCTGTAGTACCAGCAGCCTGCACAAGAATCCAGCTAATCGAAGAAAATGCTGCATGAACTCGGTACTATTCTCATTCACCTTCTGGCGGATGGAAAGGTACTCCCTCTTCAGGCGCTCCTTCTCGACTCCAGGGAAGAACTTAAGAAAGAACAACTCCTTGAATTGTGTCCAAGTCACAGTGATGAGCCACGTCTCTCCTCCTTTTGCCTGCTTATAAGCCTTCCACCAAGCGAATTCATCACCCTCAAACTTATACACCGCCAACCTTGTCTTGAAAGCATCATCACAGCCCATAGCATCAAACATCTTTTCCATGTGGGAGATCCAGTTCTCCACGTCTGCAGGAACTGTCGCCTTTTCGAACTAACGGGGCTTTTGCTTATTAAAGCGCTCAAGCCAAGTATGAATAGTGACTGGTGGAGGATTTCCACCTGAACCATTAGACGGTCCAGCACGAAACTATTCACGGATCTCATTGCGAATCTATGGAAGTAAGGTCTGCAAAGCTGTCTGAACGGCTGCAGCAAGCTCAACATCGGTACGAGTGTTTACCATCTGACATTATCAAAGGGAAGTAAATAATTAAACGGTTAGAAACATGAAAGAAACATGAAAGCATAATCAAACGAAATCCAACAATGACTAGTGTGGACAACTATGGTTCAACCCACACTAGTAAAAAATTTCAGAAAGAATTAACCATGTGACTAAGTATGGACGACTATGGTTCAACCCATACTAGTCTAAAATTCGAAAAGAAGAAATATGTGACTAAGTATGGATGACTATGGTTCAATCCATACTAGTCAAAATTCAAGAGAAATCATCATAAATAAGAACCAACAATATTCAGAAAATATCAATACACGGAAAAGAACACGTTAGTTTAGGAAGATCCAAGTAACTACCCAATCCTCACATGTCAAATTTTAGAGCCTACAGGTCGAAGCCTTGGCTCTGATACCATAATTATAAGAACTCACTTTGACAAGAAGGTCGTTATGTCATAATCATGGCGTGTCATCAAAGCATAATAAAGGCATCAAGTCATAAGGACATAAAAGACTAACAAGAAAGCCGGAATCAAACATCAGCTCCCATCATAAGCTCAACATGAATAAAAGTAAAGGAAATCTAAAGGACGAAACATGTGTCCAACAATGTATAAGTATCAACAATTTATTAAGATAATGAGTCTATGGGTAGCTCTCATCCTAAGCACACACTCTCACGCCCAAATCCTGTCTTTAGGTACCTGTCGTATGAGACATGAAAAGAAAATACGGCTGAGCAACACGCTCAGTGAACAGTTATAAAGACAAGATAAAGATAATAGTTACAGGAATAATAAACATGATAGAATCGGAAAGAACATCCATGTCCTAAGGAAAACCTAAAAGATAAGTTGTGAAGAATATAGAGTATCTGATTTATCATGAATGGTAAAAGTAATACAAGGAAATGCCCACAAGCTCATATAAGTCACAACATGCCATGCATAATAATATCATAAACGTGCGCATGATAAATAGAGGGGTTTCCTCATCATGCAATAGAGGGGTGAACTCTAATAATAGTAACATGGATGGAGGGATCAGCTCCAATGTGATGGGGTGTAGAGCACACACCAAACCAATCACCCTATACGTGTAAACATGTAAACTATGATGAACCCATACGACCCACAATAATAATAATGGCCAACTGAAATATAACATGTAACATGAAGGGACGCCACGAGAAATCACTCTCTTCGCGGAAGAGTCATAACTTAGGTGCATCATATGTCATGGTCATGGTACCTCCATGACTAGGTGGTAAATCATATATAGCATGGTCATGCATGTAAATAGCTCGAGCAATATGTGGGTCATGAAATAAACTAATGGAAAACATGGCAGTCATGAAAAGATCAATAACATGAAAATAGGGAGAACATGTGGCATAGCAATCGGGAAATCCTAATCATGAAAAGAGATGAATGTCTCTACTGAAAGGACAGAATATCCGTACCTTGTGTCCAGTAAGCAATGAGAGAGATGGATAACGGAAATGAACTACTCCAACTTCACGTGATCTGTAAAGGACGTGTATGAGTTACTTATGCATGGTATGAGTTACTTGTTCGTGATTTATCGTGTCTTTCCTTCTTTAGTAGTTTTTTATTTTTAGTAGCTTTCCTTAATGTTATACGTTCATGTTTTCCTGATTAGTGTATTTCATGATTCGTGTATTGTTATACTTTGATGTTTGCATAAATAGTAACTTTCCAAAAATAGTTGGTTTCCATAAATAGTACCTTTCCAAAAATAGCAGGTTTCCATAAATAGTAACTTTCCAAAAAAGTAGGATTCCATAAATAGTAACTTTCCAAAAATAGCAAGTTTCCATAAATAGTAACTTTCTAAATATAACAGGTTTCCATAAATAGTTAATTAGCTCATTTTAATTTACGTAGGTAATTTAACTTGTTTCATTATATAACAGTTTTAATTAAATAAACCAAAATCAATGCCGATATTAATAAGTCGTTTACTTAATAAGCAAATTTTAATAAGACACATGTTAATAAGACAATATTAATTAAGCCTAAACTTAATAAGCAAATTTTAATAAGTCATGAATTAATAAGCCGATATTAATTAAGCCCATTTTAATATAAGCCGAAATAATAATATTCCCATTTAAATAAGCCGTAAATAAACCCATAAATAAATAAACCAAACACCCCTTGTGGCTCTCGATTGCCGAGCAAACTAAACACCACTGAGCCCTTGTGGCTCTCGGTTGCCGAGAAACCAAACACCACCGAGCACCGCTATTTAGGTCTCGGTTTGCCGAACCAAAAACCACCGAACACCCCCTTTGGGGTTATCGGTTTTCCGAGCCAAAACCAACCAAGAGCACCCCTTTGGGTTCTCGGTTTGGTCCGAACAAACCCACCCAAGCCAAAGGCTCAACAATGACATGATTTTATACTTGTTCATTTCATGATTTCATTTCGTATAAAATTTGATTCATGGATGATTTCTAGAAAATACATAAGAAATAAGAGTTTTGAGAATTACCAAAAGAGATTAGACTAGAGGAATGATAAACACGAACACACACGTAGGAAATCATGATCAAAATCAAGCTCTCCTCCCCCTTTTATCTCTTGGTGGTCAGTGGCACAAAACACACACACACACCTAGGTTTTTTTTTCTAACTTGTAAAAATGAGAAGTGTAAATGTGTTTTGTTAGTTAGATTTCTACTGGGCTGGGCCATGGGCCATAATTAAACTTGTAAGGCTTATGCCTAAGACAAAGGCCGTGTTATTTATTTCGCGCTATAACTTGAGTTCTCGTGTGTTCGTATATTCATGGATTTTTAATTTCGTGTTATATCTTGTCATGCCGTATTTAATATACTAATATACTTGTCGTGAATTATTTAAATATTAAAAGCTTTAATTTAATGATATTTACATGCGGGTTTTACATTATCACCATTGTATCTTCAATTTTTTCCATTATCATAAACCTATACTTACTTGACCATTTTGCTTGTACTAAAATCCCCATTTTTGCTCCTATATTACTCGGTCAAAAACACACACATAACACACAATTTATTTTTCATAAACACAATCCTCTCTTTCTTTCTCAAACTTTCAGATAAGAACACATGAAAACTCCATTTCTATTTTCATTTCTCCAAGTTACAAAAAAGAATCCATCACTACACCACCATACATAAACACACACATATATTTACGCACTCATATACTATTTAGATTCAAGAAAATATCACAAGAACACACATGATGTATGAACACACAAGCTAGAGTTTTGGATCGAGCTAGGGTATTGTTTGAGCTAGAGTTTTCATTAGAGATAAGGGTTTACACGCGAGATAAGGCATACACGCGGGTCAGGGTTTTGATTTTGTTTAAGCTAGGGTGCGTGTGATTCGTGTAGCTATTGGGAAGAGAGTAAGTCACGCACACTCATCTCTATATACTTATCTCTATGTCGTTATATGTGTACTTTCTAAATGATTTTACAATAACCTAAACACTTTACATTTAAAAGTCAATATGATCACATGATTTATGTATTAGAAGGGAAACATATGGATTTTGGGTTTCAAAATTTTGATAAGCCATGGGATATAAATGGGTATATGTATCGGCTTATATGAACAAATCAAAGGAAAAAGATTAAATTTGTGAAACCAAGTTTTGTATGCACACTTTGAGTGTTAATCGGCTAGGTCTTGGCTAGGCCATGAACCCAAGCCGCGACCTACTAATGACCAACACACATGACTTTGAACTTTGACCCACCAAAGAAGGAATAGGCCATATATACTAAGATAGTTTTGTTTATGACCTTATTAGCCAAATCATGAAACTAAGAAAATAACAAAAACACATACCATAGGGGTTTAAAAAAATTGGACTTAGTATGACACTAGCATGTGTGTGTACTTGAGAAGTACAATCAATGTAAAAACAATAAACATTTTCACTATATATATTTCCGGCTAATCTACTACTTTCGTGACGAGATTAAAAATACTAAATGACTTCAAATTGGAAAACTAAAACTAGTAGAACGTAGGCACTAGTATCAAGATCATAACGTAACTTTCGGAATTAGATTTGACCCATTAACGAGTTGGAAAAATGATGCCAAAGTACGCCTCACGCAACGAATGCCTTTGGCATATCGTTAAACACTTGGTATCACCAAGTGTAATAAATCGACTCGAGTAGCCTACTTTGGGCTCGACTTTGACCACATACGCGACCTTTTCACTGGAGACTACCAACACGACTTTTGTAGACGACGTGGCATAGATTGTTGCGATATTTTTAATTTGTCATCTAGTGAAGTATTCAAATCATAATAAATTTCTAAAACTCTTCCTTCGTCTATATTTAATTACGTCAAACTTATACTTATTATTTACTTATAATTAAAATGTATAGCCTCGTAACTTCACTAAATTAGATATCTTAGAGACTAATCTAACGTGAGACCCAGTTATATAAAAGGTAGAACGACATGTTAAGATCTTAGAAAATACTTGTTACGTAAATTATCGACTTATAACGAGACGGGAAATTTGAGATGTGGTTGACCAGTTGACCATGTTTTGACTTTATAATAAAATGTAAATGTTTATTTAAATAAATGATAGACGCAAATACAATAAAACAACTGAGTTTCTACGTATGTGCATTGTCTATTTAGCTTAGATAGTATTTGTTTATGCTAGGTCCCAGATAGGATTGGCGTTGTTAGCGTGCATTATTTCGCGCTTACTGCTTGTTAACTTTTGCTTGACTATCATTTGAGGTGAGTTTTATAGCTCCACTTTTAACTACTTTTACTGTTTTTTGGGGCGAGAATTTCTTGATTGAACGAATGAACACATGTGCATTAACTCATTTATGTATTGGTCTAAGTCCTGATTTAACCCAGTTGCTTTGGCCTATTATCATGGACCGTTAATTACGAAGCTAGGTTATGGCTTGTAAGCGCGAATGTTATGGATAGATCTATCGGGGTTGACGCCCATGTCCGTCTTGGTCTAACTGTAGTCAAACGGGCACAGTTTCATTTGAGTTTGAGTACGAATGTCAAGGGTTAGACATCTATAGGGGCTATATTATATAATTATACTAACGGTTGTGTTAATGCTTTGGGTCATGAACTTAGACAATAATAAATGCATTTTTTGTGACTTTGTTTTTGTTATATTGTCACCATGTTGGGAAAATCTTGTGGTTCATTAAACATTTCTACTTAACTAAACCTATGAACTCACCAACTTTATGTTGACACTTTAGAAATGTTTTCTCAAGTATTAAGAAAGAAGATGTTATATGAAGTCTAATGCATTGCCATCATTTCCTATGAAAAAATCAAGATCATTTGTATCGTTTGAAAACTATGTTTCTTTATATGTTACAAGTTGATGCTTCTGATCCATGCTTAAACTATTTATTTTATCAAATACAAGTGATCAATTTTTCGAACGTCTCATTTAGAGGTCGTTCTTTATACCTGTGTGTTATGATAATCATGAAGTCACCACTATGGTCATTATACTATGATATTATGGGGGTGTGACACAATGTGTAGGGTGTTCACTTGATGAAGCAACGTCGGAAGGGTTAACGAATTTTCAAGCTCTCTATCCTCACCATAACTTTGAGGGAAAGGTATTTTCGAAGAAGGAGGGAATGTTACACGCGCGGAATTAGGCTGGGCCTTGGGAGCGGGCTAAGAAAGCACCGGGTTGGCAGAAGGAGTTCGTAATAGGTTGGGACTTGTATGCTGATATCTATTTTCTTGTTTAGGAAATTTTTGTGTCATAATAAGAATGTGACTCGTGTCGTTTTAGGAATGTATTTGTGTGACAATTTGTCTACTCGGTTATATGTATTGAACAATTATAAAGTTTATTTCTCTTTATTTTTCTAAGGAGCACACATAGGGTGATTGAGTGTAAATTGATGTTTGTAGTGTAGGATTAATAATAGTTTTTACTTTTTACACACGCCAAATTATTGTAGTGCAGGATTAAATAATATATCCTTCGTTAAATTTTTGGACACTAGCCATCCCTCCGTTAGTGAATGATGTAGTGGTGCACCATACATCCCTCTGGACAGATGATGTGAATTATTTTTCGTGAAATACTAACGAGGTTTATAAGAAAATGAATTCTTTTCACTTTTGCTTCTATAGGGATGTATTGTAAACCCTTTTAAAAAATCTATTTTTTTTTAGTTTAAAAGTAAATAACTTTTTTTGAAAAATAATTAATTTCTTTACTAAAAGAACTCGATTTCTTTTCGAAAAAATAAAAAATAAATAAAGTTAGTAAATCTAAATTTTGTTTTTCTTTCAAATTTGTTTAAAAATTCATAATAACTAAACATTATTCTTCGAAAAAAGTTATTTACTTTAAAATTAATTTCTTTACGAAAAGTTATAATTATTTTTGGAATAAAAAGTTTAGTTATTTTTAACTTTTCTAAAAATTTTAGAAGAAAAACGTAAATATTTTTAAACTCTTTTTTTACTTTTATCATAATAAAACATATAAAATATAAAAAAGCATTTAATTTTTTTTAAAGAAAAAGTTTAATTTTTTGAAGAATAATTTTAATTATTAAGAATCTTTAAACAAGTTTGAAAGAAAAAACTAAGAAAATTTAGATTTAGTAACTTTAAATTTTTTTATTTTCTTTTCGCAAAGAAATTAATCATTTTTCAAAAAAAGTTATTTACTTTAAAAACTAAAACACTTTTTTGTTTTTTTTAAGTTTATAATACATCTCTGTAAAAGCAAAAGAGACAAGAATACATTTTTTTTACAAAGCTCTTTAGTATTTAACGATAAAAATTTATACCATCCGTCCAAAGGGATGACTGATATCCAAAAATTTAACGAAAGATGTTTTGATTTTTCGACATAGCTTCCCTCTGATATTTTTTACCTTTTATATTATATTTTAGCATATGTTTTTGTTTGACACAAATAAACAATTTACACACACCAATTTATCTCTTCTTAGGGGTTATTTGTTTTAGCTTATATAATGTAAGCTTATTTCGGCTTATATAACATAAGCCTCAATTTTATGACTTATTTGGAGACTCATGGGCTTATATAAGCTTATTATATCATAATTATCTTATATAAGCCAATAAGTCTTCAAATAAGCTTAAAAAGGTAAAATTTATAAAATATAAATATGGTTTATTTATCGACTTATATACCATAAGCCCCGATTTTGTTGCTTAAGGTCTTATATAAATTTATCATGATAACAATTTGTTAGCCTCAAAATATTGAGTCTTACAAGAATGATCGGTCATAGGTTTATTATGTATCGTTTATTAGAACGTTGTAATAGGTAGTATAATAGTCGTGACAATACGGCTTGATGGCTAGCTTAAAAGGTCTCTTTCAAGGTACTAAGCATTTATTCATGCCCGGCCCAAACAATATAGTCTATACAAAGCCCACATATAGGCGGACTATGTAAAGCCCTTCCTAGCATGTTAGGAAGGGTAAGCCATTTCATTTTCTTAATCTAATCCTCCCTAAGTTTCACACATCTGTCTCTTTTCTCTCTCTAGAATTCATCTACTTTCATCTCATTTCTTTCTTTCATTCGTGTTTAATCATCATTTATTATGGGATAACATTTGGTATCAATCGCCATGGGATAGATTAGTGATTGTTGCTATTGTATTTTCGAATGATTTAATCCATCAATCATATCGAATTGATTTTTTAGTGTTTTCGGGCTCTAAATCTTCATATAGATCTCTTACATAGTTGTGGTAGGGATTTGGGTGCTTTGGATTGGTTATCACAAATTTTATTTGCAAATATCTCATCTTTCTTCAAATATTTCAAGTCAGTGATTTTATTAAGAAATATGGGCATTAAGTTTCTTCGGAATGTTAAAGGGTTTTCAATATTGCGAAAAGTCTGTTTAAAAACTCTTCGGAATCCTTAGGGTTTATATTATTGCGAAGACTGGTTTTTTGCTTATTGCGAAGTATCACATAATTATGATATTGCAAAGATACAATTTTTAGTAATATTGCGAAGAGTGTATTGTTTAGTATTGCGAAGATTGGTGTGTTCAGAGTATTGCGAAGATATAGTTTTTCGTAATATTGCGACGAGTGTACTGTTGAGTATTGCGAAGATTGGTTTATTCAAGTATTGCGAAGATTGTATTCCGAATATTGCGAAAATTAAACTTCAATTATTATGAAGACTGTTTTGAGATTATTGCGAAGACTATTTTGAGTTATTGCGTGTTGATACAAAAGTTGGATAGACCGAGCTTGACCCGAATTAGGCTTAATTCGTGGTCTTGTATACTGCGGCTCTTGCACCAAGTGAAACTTGTTTGAGGACCCTACGCACTAAAACAGACACCGTTAGGCTTACCGTGGGTTTGTGACCTACGATTAGACTCCGGCGTGAGAGTAAGTAATCGATTTGAGTATATTAGGGTTTAGGGTATTGTGTGTATTGTGCGTATTGTACCTTTGTGGAACCATGGGGGTTCCTTTTATACTCGAGAGAGTCCAGGCTGGGCTCCCTGTTCTTGCGGCCTAAGGAAGAGATAAATATTCAAAATAGATTGATCCTTATCGCATAACTGAGGTAAGTGTATATCCTCTTTACTTAGGCGAATATAATCATAAGATAGTTTATATTCTTGTCTGATCTTGTCGCAGCGTGACGAGGACACGGTTTAAGCAATGAACCGTATGTGAGACAACGACTTACCGGGCCTCCTGGGCTGTGCGCACATCTCCTAAGTATTAATACATTCCTGATGGATACGGGTAGTACCCGTGAGTCGGACTATCCATCCCGACTAGGGACTATACGTCATCATATCCCCCCAGTCTAGTGGTCGCAGGTTCAAACCGCGGCTACTAGACTATTAACCTCTAAGGCCCCCTCGTAGACATCCTGTATTTGTAAAAGAAGTTCGTGCGTAATGTCAACGCCAATGAAATGATTTTGAATTTTCCCAGTGTTAATTACACTTTCAATCCATAACACAATATTTAGAGAGAGAAAGAGAAGAAAAGTAGAGAGAGAAAGTAGAGAGAATTGGATGGTAAATGTTTACTAGAGAGATAAAGTAACAATGACCAACACCCTCTTCCACACATGGAAGAGGGTTTATATACCTATGATCTTGGTGGGCTCATGGGATTGTTTCTTGGGCCGGGCTTGGCTTGCACTTTGGCTTACGCCCCTAACTTATACAATATTAGCTTAAAGTCCAAGCCCGACTAACCTATTACAATACAAGACCTTTAACGACTAAGATGACCTATTACATTCTTGTTCGACTATATAAAATATAGGGCTAACAATCTCCCCCAATGTATCGGTCATCTTTAAAATGCATAAGATGATTGAGTGAATACATTCTTGTGGAGGTGATCTTCCTTCTTTCGTCTTGAATCTTGGTCTTGATCTTGTTTGTAACGGCTTTGTTCTTTCATGCTTTTGTGATCTTTCTCTTGAGCCGTTGTCATTTGACTTTGAGTGCTTCAGATCTTCATCTTGTGCTCCTTGTGACTAAGATTACCTATTACATTCTTAGGTATCTTGATTGTCGCCATTTTGTGCTCTTGTGACTTCTGAATCGACATGTTCACACTTTGTTGATTTTGAAAGGCTAACAATTTCCCATACAAGTATAGTTGTAGTTAATCCTTTAAATATTCATCAGAGTTACGGAAGACTTTATCTTTTTAATATAAACATGTGAAGACGACTTCGGTTAGTACACAGCTACGCCACCATCTTGATATGCAGCAACATATATAGACACGGACGAAATGGCTTTGAACATTTCACCCTAATTCGGTAGCGTTGTACCTCCGGTCGGTGAAGACCGTTGGATGGTATTAGATACCGTACCTGTGATCGGGTAGATTCGATTAAGAATCTCCTTGACAGGGTTTCCCGGCAGTACTAGCCCGTTCTCTTTACTCGACCGTCTCAAAGCAGATTATGAACGTAAAGAGTGAATCATATGGATAAATTATCCGTCTCATTAGAGTCGTCAATTCAGAATTCCTGGAACAAGTTTGATTCTAAAGGAATCGCACCATTGTTGCTTTCCAGTTTTTCACAAGCTCGATTCTTTATGAATCTTGCGAGTTACCTATCGCAGTGCTATTTGAGGTTGACACTAGAAGGATTTCCATTCGTCACTGTTATCACTCAAGAGTGTCACTCTGAATTTTTTGACAAGATCACACGGATTTTGTGAAGTAACCTGGAATCAAGTTTGAATCAGTCAAGAATCCAGACTCAGTTTCTTTCTAGTTCTCACAAGTTTGATTCGTGTAGAATCGCACAAGTTACGTACCATGAGCTTGTTTGATGCTGGCTCAAGCAGGATTTCCATCTTCATTGTGAATCGTATCACTCAGATATTCTGGCAGTATCACAAGGATAATGCGTAGGAATCGATTGTGTCCTAATGAGATGATAGATAGATCTCTTTTTGGCTCTAGACTCAGTGCATTTTGGTAATCGAAGGCTGGAGCAGACTGCCACCTTTTGAATAATAACTAACTCGGAGTGAGAAAGTCAATAGATACGTATTGATCTCCGTGACAGTGAGACAAGTTTCTTTTAAGAGAAACTCGAATGGCTGGGGAAGGGTTGTGCATTGCATCACTGGGTCCATGACTACTTGTCTTCAATAGCTGTATTGACCCGGTTTCTGCCTAAGTTGCATAGAATATTCAACTCCTTCAATGCTTACCAATACTTCATCACTAGCACCTTGTTGTGATTGTTCTAGTGCTAACCTAAGTAATTAGTCCGCATTCAGCTTCATTCAACTCCATCTTTCCTAAGGACAACTATTTCTAGCTATGGAATGTCCTTGGGTAGATCCCTCCGGTTCTGGTTGGATCATAGGACTTAGTTTCCTATCCTAAACCACCTTTTGACTCCATCATTCCGTCGTGGATAGTAGGTTGTTTTGGGTATAGATCGAAACCATAAAACCATTGAAAACCATTCAAAGTGCTTGTTAAAAATCAAAACTTTTAAGACTTTGAAAGTTTTACATTACCGAAATACTCCCCTACACACATGCATCGATTTTCGAAATAGTTTAGCATGTGAAGGAAAAAGTTGTACTTTAGTCTTTAAGATCACATGTTGCGATATATTACATTTTAATCACATTTTCTCCCCTATCTCTAATATAAAAACATAATATTAGAGATACCAATTGATTAAAATAAGACAATTTTCTAAAATCCGATGGAAGAGAAAGATGTGTGCAAGCATGAATCATGGAAATTTTTAAGTCGGGTTGCTCCCCTTCAACAATATATGTGGGTCTTGAGACAAAAAATTGACGAAATTTTGGAAAACGACACCACAAAATATGTTGAGGTACGGAGATGAGATGCCTTTTGTGATATAATATATTACATTTGACAATTTCATATTATTTTTGGAATGTGTTGGATACATAAATTGTGACAATATCAGAGATGTACCCAACAACATTAAAGGCTTGATTTTAAAACGCCCCCCTCAAAAATTGATCAAAATAACATATGACATTTTTGAGATATAAAAACCACTTTATGAGGAAGGGAGTGTTGAACACACAATTTTAAAAGATTTAGAAAAACCTTTTGAGAAATTCTTGAAAAATTGTGTCCAACGGTTTTAAAATAAATTCCGATTTACATGAGCTCAAAACTTTGAATGTTTTGTGACTAGCTCATGACCAAGAAAAATGAATTTCCCTTTCGAAGGATAAGTTATTATCCGTGATAAACTTTCCTTAATTGTGAAGTCCGAGTTCTAAGTTGACATTTACTTAGAAGTCGTTTTTCATGAACTTAAAACTTTGAATGTTTTTATGAGAAGCTTATGACCGAGAAATATGAATTTCTCGTTGAGAAGGATAAGTTATCGTCCGTGATAAACTTTCCTTATTTGAGGTCCGAGTCCTAAGCTGTGATGCGCTTAGAAGTCATTATGAGAGAGTATCAAGCAGCTTCATTTGCTAAAACCTCCAAGTCTTCTTGAGTCATATACTTCATACCAAGACGGCCCACGAGATACTGAAACCTATTTTGAGATAGGGCTTTTATAAACAAGTCTGCTATTTGGTACTCAGTTCTTACAAAGTATAATTCCATGATACCACGTTCTACTTGTTCCTTGATGAAGTGATATCTGACTGCGATGTGCTTGGTACGGGAGTGTTGAACCGGATTTCAAGATATGGCAATGGCCGACTTTGAGTCACAATATATAGGTATTTTATCAAAGTGGAAGCCATAATCCGTGAGTTGAGTTCTCATCCAAAGGGCTTGAGCACAACACGCGGATAGAGCAACATATTCTACTTCAGCTGATGAGAGCGAAGTGCAATCCTGCTTCTTTGACGACCAGCTCACAAGCTTGTCTTCCCCTAGAAATTGTACGCTACCAGAAGTGCTTTTGCGACTATCAAGGCAACCTGCGTGATCAGAATCTGAAAAAGCTGTTAGATGAAAACTAGTTTCCCTCGGATACCAGAGTCCCATGTGAATGGTATTCTTAAGGTACCGAAAGATCCGTTTAACCTCCTTGAGGTGCTTTGAGTAGGTCTGTCTTGATATCGAGCAAAATAGCATGTGGCATGATGAATATCAGGCCTGCTGGGTGTAAGGTACATAAGAGACCTGATCATACTATGATATCGCCTTTGATCTACGGGATATGAGTACAAGTCAGCATCTAGGGATGTGGTCGACAGTGGTGTACCAACCTGAGCACATGATTGCATACCATGCTTTATAAGTATCTCTTGAGCATACTTAGCTTGGTTAATAAAGATACCACGTGGGGATTGACGAACCTGGAGGCCTAAAAACAATTTTAGCTCCCCCATCAGTGACATTTCAAATTTGTTGTGCATTAATTTTTCAAACTGTTTTGAAAGTTTTGGGTTCGTAGAACCAAAAATGATGTCATCAACATAATCTTGCACAAGCAATATGTCATCCCCATATTTACTAATAAAGAGAGTAGGATCAATGGAACCTTTGGAGAATCCTTTGGATACCAATAAGTTTGATAATTCATCGTACCACGCCCTTGGAGCTTGTTTGAGTACATATACTGCCTTCTTGAGACGGTAGACTTTGTCAGGATGATGTGTAACACTCTCAAATTTCGTATCGGTACAGCGGAAGGGTCTTTTAGAGTGTTACGGGATAGCACAATAACTCCAATCATAGACAACACATAAAAATGGTTATACAAGGTTCAACATACATTCATTCGATAAAAAGTTTTAAAGTGTACAACAGGTCCCAAATTATACAAGTCATTAAGTTTACAAAACATAGATCAATGAACATTTTTATTATTATGTGGGCCATCAGAGTCGATCTCCATCCGGATTACCTCCAAGCACCTGAGATAAAAACATGTAAAAATCATATCAGCGAATGCCGAGTGAATTCATAAAGTTTAATAAAACCGTTATATAAAACAATCGTTGAAATCAGAACACAAGTATAATATCGGAAGTAAGTCCTCGTATTGCTAGTCAGGCAATATATAAATCAAGCATACATCTTAAACCGTCCATGAGACCGTATCCTCAATATTACCATTATAGGTAATATTATTATCGTTATTAGCATCGATATTAAATCGTATTAGATTACATTATGGATTATTATTAGCCGCATGACATTGTTACCTTACTATCACAACAACGGGCCGCGAACCTGACAAACAATTTTCCCATCTAAGTTAGCGTGTCGTCACAAAAATCACACTATGTAAATCTTCTCATACATAAATTCGCTTACCAATCAATGTGGTACGACGGGGATCAACCGTCAAGGCGCGAACTGGGGTGATCGTACCCAAATAGTACTACCATATGCATAAGCGTCTACCAAATTCCGGTAGTTCACAATTCATGCTAATGGGACTTTGAGTGACATAACCTAACTATTAATAATCCTTTTTATCTCTTTTATTGGGTCATCGCATCATTCGGGTCCATATCATTAAGCATACCATCGGGACTACTTGTGTTCTATTTTTATTAAAAACTAGCATGTTATCTCCCTCTCGGGTTTACAAATAATTTTATAAAACATTTAAAAGAGTGTGAGGCTATGAACTCACGTTGATAATGAAAGGCGGATTATCGGCTACAGGCGTGCTTCGGTCACGGAAACCTATATAAATAATAATCGGTCTTAGACTCTTTTCCAATGACTTTATCAAAATAAAAAATATACATATGATGATTTTGTACATATGATGATGATCAAGTGGGTTTATATATTCTTATTTACTCATTTTAGTGGTTATGTATTGGTAACTTCTTACTAGCTTACTAATTTTACCTATTTACATATTTTAAGTCCAATAAGCTTATTATAAGTTCTTTAACTTGTATTAGGTACTTATATATAAGTATATGACTTTTAAAAACTTTACATTAGACGGGTTTGATCGTCTAAGTTTTAATTGGCGAAAAACGTTAATTTTACGGTAATAGCCGAAAAAGTCGTAAAAATCATGTTTATAGTTTTTATAACTTATAAATCTTATTTAACTGTCATTTTTATAAAGTGTCCATTTATTTAACCTTATACATATTTTTATAAATGAAATTTATAAGTTAGTGGGTTTTAATTCATATTTTATACTATATTATTTGAGTGCTTATATAATAGTATTAAACATTAATTCTTCAAAATCTGATTTTTAGTTTCATCTTCACCATTTTCATCATATCTTGAGTTCTATAATGAGATAGAAGCTCATTTTTGGATGGCATAAACTTCATATTATGTCCTACAAATAAGTTAGTTATAGATACTGCTCATTCCATGTCTAACTATCCTTAACAGTCCTTACATAACAGACTATTCAGATTAGCACACTCATCTTGTTTTGATCATATCTCACTCATTTTGATGATTCCATTGCATGGCCAACTCTCACATGTGTATGACATCTTATACTTACTGTAAATGGATTCCACCATGCAATTTTATCAGTTTAAGACTTGGTTACTTACTGTTTTTATACATCCAACAATTTAAGCATGATTTTAGCCTTGTTTCTTATGGTTATTCATCTTTTTAATCATATTTATCAACACTTGATCCCCACAAAACATTTTTATCATCATATATTCATCATATACATATAAAATAAGAAAGAAAATACATTTGATCTTTACAAAAATAACAAGAGAAATGGAAAGGATGATCTTCTTTACCAACCAAGATTATATCTTTTTTTTGGAAGACAGCAACTTGATGAACACCAAATATATCTCCAAGATCATCAATCACCAAGATAGTTTGTTGATAAATTAGCCCTAGGACACAAGCAAATCATCTCCTTTGTTGTTAATATGGCCACCAATCAATCAAGGCTTCAAGGTTTCTCCATAATATGGCTAGATAACATGTAACTTGTGGCTATAAAAGATCAAATGATGGTGTTGTATGGTGTTTGTGGGACGGCAAGGATGAGAGAGGGAGGAGAGTTTTAGTTGTTTTGCATGTGTGTTTTGGTGGAAATGGTTTAGCTAAGATGGTTTTGCTAGTTTAGGTAGGATAAGTAAGCTTTAATGTGAAGCTAACTTACATGTGTAAGTTAGTTTAGTGTAAGGATGCCACATCAAAGATGTGGTGTCCTCTTTGGGCCGTCCCATAGATAGTGGGGTGGGATAAACTTGTTTTGTCCCATCCCGCTAATTTACGGGTATTCCGTGATTCTAGTTTCTTCGATTTGCGTACCCTCGGGTCGTTTTACGAAAAACGTTTTTATAAATTATGAATCAACGGCACAAAACGAATCTAATAAAAATTGTCTCATCAAAAACGGAGTTCAAAAACGTAAATACGTAATCCTAAGGTTTCCGGTTTAGTCGTAAAGGACGCTAAATTATGCATGTAAACCCAAATATAAATCCGTAAATTGTGAGTTCATCAACCAACACAAAAATAAGTTTCAAAATATTATACGAGAAAATAATTTACTACCTGAAAATGTCAGATTGTCACAGCTTTTCCTCCTAAAAGGGATCAACGTCCTCGTGATCCATTTCATTTTGATGTCCGTTTCTTATTGAGATCAAAGAGGTGCGGATATTTCTTCCACATTTCATCCTCTCGTTCCCAAGTATATTCCGGTCCATGCTTTGAATTCCATCGGATCTTGACAATAGGTATCCGACTTTGTTTCAGTTGCTTTACCTCACGATCCATAACCTCTACGGGTTCTTCGATAAAATGCAACTTGCCATCGTAATTCGCTCCCACTTCCATTCAGGAATCTTTGGCTGTTGAAGTAGTCCTGATGGCTTTTGATGTTCCGCTTTGACTCTAGCACAGGTCAAGCATTGAAGAACATACATAGCAATATCAGCTTTCATATTCGGCCACCAGTACAACTTCTTCAAATCATGGTACATCTTATCAGATCCCGGATGAATGGAATACTTAGATTTATGAGATTCTAACATAATCAAATCTCTTAAGCCTCCAAACTTAGGTATCCACATACGACCTCTTAAGCATTTCACTCCATCAGCTCTAACCTCTAAAGGATCTCCTTCTCCTCGGAACTCTTCATTAACAAAATTTTCTTTCTTACAGGCTTCTATTTGTGCATTTCTAATTTGCTCAGGCAAATTATTATGCACGGTCAAGACTAGAGAACGTACCCTGATAGGCTCTCTATCTTTTCTGCTTAACGCATCAACAACAACATTGGCTTTTCCTGGGTGATATTTTATATCACAATCGTAATCACTTAACAATTCTATCCATCTTCATTGCCTCATGTTCAATTCCTTCTGATCGAGAATATACTGAAGGCTTTTGTGATCGGTGACTACCGTACACTTGGTGCCATACAGATAATGTCTCCACAACCTAAGAGCAAAGACTACAGCTCCTAACTCAAGATCATAAGTGGTATAATTCTCCTCATTCTTCCTTAATTGCCTAGAAGCATAAGCTATCACTTTCTCTCGCTGCATCAAAACAGCTTCATATCCTCTAAGAGATGCATCACAATATACTACAAAATCTTCACTCCCGTCGGGTAATGATAAAATTGGCGCACTACATAATTTTTGCTTCAATATCTGAAATGCTCCATCTTCATCACTTCCCCAAACGAAAGGTTTATTCTTCGGGGTAAGCTTAGTCAAGGGTTTAGCTATTAAAGAAAATTCTTTAATGAATTGCCTATAATAGCCAGCCAATCCTAAGAACTGTCGCACTTCCGTTGGTGTTGTCGGTGCAGACCAATTCTTAATGGCTTCAACCTTTGCAGGATCAACATGAATTCCATCTTTGTTAATCACATGACCAAGAAATTGCACAGAATCTAACCAAAAATCACATTTCGAAAACTTAGCATACAACTTTTCATCCTTTAACAATTTCAAAATAATCCTTAAATTTTCTCTATGTTCATCTTCATTCTTAGAATAGATTGGAATATCGTCAATAAACACAATCACAAATTTATCCAAGTAGGGCTTGCACACTCGATTCATTAAATCCATGAAAACCGCAGGTGCGTTAGTTAACCCAAATGGCATTACTTGAAATTCATAGTGTCCATAACGAGTTCTAAATGCAGTTATAGGAATATCTTCTTCACGGACGCGAAGTTGGTGATATCTTGACCGCAAATCTATCTTAGAATACACACTAGATCCTTGTAGTTGATCAAACAAATCATCAATCCTTGGTAAAGGATATCGATTTTTAATTGTCAACTTATTCAGTTCCCTATAATCAATGCACATACGGAAAGATCCATCCTTCTTCTTAACGAACAAGACTGGAGCTCCCCAAGGCTACGAGCTCGGTCGAATAAAACCTTTATCAGACAACTCCTTAAGTTGATCAGATAACTCCTTTAATTCAGAAGGGGCCAATCGGTAAGGCGCACGTGCCACCGGTGCAGCACCAGGAATTAAATCGATTCGAAACTCTACTTGCCTTATCGGTGGAAGTCCGGGTAAATCTTTAGGAAATACCTCAGGAAATTCACAAATAATAGGTACATCTTCCAATCGTTTCTCCCTAGACTCATTCCCGGTCACTTGAGCTAAGAATAACTCGCAACCGTTCCTGATGTACTTTTGGACTTTAATATATGAAACGATTTTCAAACAGGATTCACCTCGATTACCATCAATTACTAACGTCCTATTCCTAAGAGGAATCTTAACCTTCTTTTCTCCACATAAAATAGTAGCATTATTTAATGACAACCAATCCATACCAATAATAATATCAAAACTACCTAATTCTATCAACATCAAATCAATCGGAAAGGAATAGTTCAAGAGATTTAGAGAGCATCCTTCTAATAGCTTATTAGTTTTCACTAATTTACCATCAGCTAATTCCATCTCATAACTGGTATTTATATCAACAGGTTCAATGTCAATAAGGGCACTAAATTTAGTGGATACAAAGCTCCTATCAGCACCCGAATCAAATAAAGCAACAACATAATGATTTTTGAGTAAAAACGTACCAGTAACGACATTCGGATCCTCTTTCTTCACCTCAATTGTTCCAAGTTGATAAACACCACCCTGGGGGTTTCTTTCAGGTACAATCGCTTTCAACTTGGGGCATTCCGATTTCCTATGACCTTCTTCATTACAGTTGAAGCAAATGGTTCCCTTCTTACACCTTTCAACCTTGTGTCCAAGCTTTCTGCAATTTCGGCACTTCCAGCAGTCGCCAGCATGCATCTTGTTGCCACACTTAGGACATCTATCATCGTTGCGCGGTGTGTTGTTGGTAAGAGCATTTGCATTCCCCTTTCTCTGGTTCTGACGGCGATTGAAATTCTTCCTATTATCACCTCTATCTACATGATCACCATCACCCTTTCTTTTCTCACCAACGCGGGCTTCATCTTCCCTATCCTGAATTATCTGTCGAATGAGTTGGTAAGCCATTCAAACAACATCATCAATGGTCAGTGGTTTAGATGATTTCATGTCCCCCCGGATATTTTTGGTCAACCCTTTAATATATTGCTCAATTCGGATCTCTTCGGGTTCCACCAATCGAGGACATAACAAGGCCAACTCATGGAATCGGTTTGTGTAACTATCAATGTCCACACCTTTCATTCTCAGATGAATCAACTCTTGTTCTAACCTAATGATCACACTACGGGGACAAAATTCCAAAGTCATCCACTTCTTAATTTCAGCCCAAGGAGTAGCATTAGCAACATCAATACCCATGAAAGCAATTCTCCCGTTCCACCAAGTCAAGGCACGACCCTTAAGAGTAGCCATAGCAAAAGTCACTTTATCTTCCTCCTTACACTTACTAATCCGAAACACCGACTCAATCTTCTCAATCTACTGGCTTAATCCTACAGCACCTTCAGTTCCATTAAAAGGTAGAGGTTCACACTTCATGAACGTCACATAAGTACAACCACCAACTTCAGGTGCATTAGTTCCAAGTCCTCCTATATTTCCTCCAGCATTAGCATTCACATTATTAGCATTCACATTCACATTAGTACCACCAATTCCACTACCGCCAGCTCCACTACCGCCAGCTCCACTACCGCCAGCTCCACTACCGCTAGCTTCATTTCTAGCATTTTCCATAAATTCAGTCATAGATGCGGTAACTTGCTCCGTAATAATCCTACGTACATCATCCTCAGTTACAGCTTTCTTGGGCGGCATAGTTCTATAATTTCATAATTTCAAAGTATTAAGCATTCACCCAACAAAGGATTCATATGATATGGATTGAATTCATAATCAAGATACAAATAAGGCACAATATGGAATTCAAGACAAGATACATATTTCATTGGATTTGAAACAAAAGCATTATCTTAATTACATCCCATATCAAAGTTATAGCACTATACATACTCAAAATTCGTTCCAGATCTACTACTAACAAGTCGGTTCAGTCAAAGTTACAAAGGTACAAAAGATACAAAGGTCACTACTAAACACAGACTAGTCTACTGAGAACCGCCAGATGGTCCATCATCCATCGTCTTCTGTATCTTTGTCGGACGATCACTAGACACATCTTCAGCTGGGCGCTTACGGATCACTCCTCTTTCAACCATGTCAGCATAAAATCTACTATTCCAACCCACAGATATATTCAACTCCTTCTCAGCTTTCTAACGCATCGCACGAGCTACATTCAACTGAATCTCCATAGAATTCACCTTTTTCTTCATAGCAGCAAACTCACCACTTTCTAACACAGATAACCTCCTAAAAGCCTCATTCAAACCACGCTCTACATCAGTCAAATCCAAACTAAGCAATTCTCGCTCTTTCTCACCAACCTTATTCTTCGACTCCAAATAAGCAACATGAGACTGACCAACACCTAATCCAATCTCTGTCATACTACTCTTAACACGGGAAGCATCTAAATCACATCTCAAGGCCCATGGTGTAAGACCATCAATATGAGTAGCCTCTCGAGCACTAGACGACTCTCCTATCACACGTCTACGAGTAGCAATACCATCAGTACCGTCAGGTGCATTATCATCCTCATCCTCCTCTGATTCAGAATCAGATTCAGACGATTCAGACATTTCATCTCTAGGTAGCTCAACCTCAGAATCAGACAAATAAACTGGTGGGGGTAAGGGCTCGCCCTCTGGAACATCATAAGGGTAAATAAGCTCGTCTTCCTCATCATCATCAACCTCATCATCTATACCTATATCCTCCTCGACATCCTCGTCGTCAATCTCATCATCTAAATTATCTATCCCAATCTCATCATCATTCTCAATATTAACATTATCAATCTCATTCTCTACCATATCAACCTGAGGGGCAATCTGATCTCCTAGTCCTATCTCGGGCTCGGGATCCTCAAATGGTTCCTCCTCATCATCCATATCATAATCTACTAAGTCTAAATATGGATCATCATCTACATTAGGTTCGGGAATAGCATGGTTCTCTACAGGAATATTAGGGTCAGCCATGACAATCTGCATTTATATATATATATCTCGTATTAGGATAACATACTTATTAAACAATTACATACTGAAATCACGATATATACATATATATAAATTAAATTATATATATCAAAATATATATCTTCTCAATAGGGCTTGTTGGTAACGTCGGAGATCTTTGGCACCGTTATAATCAAAAGATTTTTCAAGTATTTTCTCAAATGTTCATAGTTAAAAGATTTTGAAAAGTTTTGTTCAAAACCTTGGTTTTTAAAATCTTTCGTTCTCTATAACGAGAGCTCTGGTACCAAACTGTAACACTCTCAAATTTCGTATCGGTACAGCGGAAGGGTCTTTTAGAGTGTTACGGGATAGCACAATAACTCCAATCATAGACAACACATAAAAATGGTTGTACAAGGTTCAACATACATTCATTCGATAAAAAGTTTTAAAGTGTACAAGAGGTCCCAAATTATACAGGTCATTAAGTTTACAAAACATAGATCGAATGAAAATTTTTATTATTATGTGGGCCATCAGAGTCGATCTCCATCCGGATTACCTTCAAGCACCTAAGATAAAAACATGCAAAAATCATATCAGCGAATGCCGAGTGAATTCATAGAGTTTAATAAAACCGTTATATAAAACAATCGTTGAAATCAGAACACAAGTATAATATCAGAAGTAAGTCCTCGTATTGCTAGTCAGGCAATATATAAATCAAGCATACATCTTAAACCGTCCATGAGACCGTAGCCTCAATATTACCATTATAGGTAATATTATTATCGTTATTAGCATCGATATTAAATCGTATTAGATTACATTATGGATTATTATTAGCCGCATGACATTGTTACCTTACTATCACAACAACGGGCCGCAAATCCGACAAACAATTTGCCCATCTAAGTTAGCGTTTCGTCACAAAAATCACGCTATGTAAATCTTCTCATACATAAATTCGCTTACCAATCAATGTGGTACGACGGGGATCAACCGTCAAGGCGCGAACTGGGATGATCGTCCCCAAATAGTACTATCATATGCATAAGCGTCTACCAAATCCCGGTAGTTCACAATTCATGCTAATTGGACTTTGAGTGACATAACCTAACTATTAATAATCCTTTTTATCTCTTTTATTGGGTCATCGCATCATTCGGGTCCTTATCATTAAGCATACCATCGGGACTACTTGTGTTCTATTTTTATTAAAAAATAGCATGTTATCTCCCTCGCGGGTTTACAAATCATTTTATAAAACATTTAAAAGAGTGCGAGGCTATGAACTCACGTTGATAATGAAAGGCGGATTATCAGCTACGGGAGTGCTTCGGTCACGGAAACCTATATAAATAATAATCGGTCTTAGACTCTTGTCCAATGACTTTATCAAAATAACAAATATACATATGATGATTTTGTATATATGATGATGATCAAGTGGGTTTATATATTCTTATTTACTCATTTTAGTGGTTATGTATTGGTAACTTCTTACTAGTTTACTAATTTTACCTATTTACATATTTTAAGTCCAATAAGCTTATTATAAGTTCTTTAACTTGTATTAGGTACTTATATATCAATATATGACTTTTAAAAACTTTACATTAGACGGGTTTGATCGTCTAAGTTTTAATTAGCGAAAAACGTTAATTTTACGGTAATAGCCCAAAAAGTCGTAAAAATCATGTTTATAGTTTTTTATAACTTATAAATCTTATTCAACTATCATTTTTATAAAGTGTCCATTTATTTAACCTAATACATATTTATATAAATGAAATTTATAAGTTAGTGGGTTTTAATCCACATTTTATACTATATTATTTGAGTGCTTATATAATAGTATTAAACATTAATTCTTCAAAATCTGATTTTTAGTTTCATCTTCACCATTTTTATCATATCTTGAGTTCTATATTGATATAGAAGCTCATTTTTGGATGGCATAAACTTCATATTATGTGCTACAAATAAGTTAGTTATAGCTACTGCTCATTCCATGTCTAACTATCCTTAACAGTCCCTACAAAACAGACTATTCAGATTAGCACACTCATCTTGTTTTGGTCATATCTCACTCATTTTGATGATTCCATTGCATGGCCAACTCTCACATGTGTATGACATCTTATAATTACTGTAAATGGATTCCACCATGCAATTTTATCAGTTTAAGACTTGGTTACTTACTGTTTTTATACAGCCAACAATTTAAGCATGATTTTAGCCTTGTTTCTTATGGTTATTTATCTTTTTAATCATATTTATCAACACTTGATCCCCACCCAACATTTTTATCATCATATATTCATCATATACATATACAATAAGAAAGAAAATACATTTGATCTTTACAAAAATAACAAGAGAAATGGAAAGGATGATCTTCTTTACCAACCAAGATTATATCTTGTTTTTGGAAGACAACAACTTGATGAACACCAAATATATCTCCAAGATCATCAATCACCAAGATAGTTTGTTGAGAAATTAGCCCTAGGACACAAGCAAATCACCTCCTTTGTTGTTAATATGGCCACCAATCAATCAAGGCTTCAAGGTTTCTCCATAATATGGCTAGATAACATGTAACTTGTGGCTAGAAAAGATCAAATGGTGGTGTTGTATGGTGTTTGTGGGATGGCAAGGATGAGAGAGGAAGGAGAGTTTTAGTTGTTTTGAATGTGTGTTTTGGTGGAAATGGTTTAGCTAAGATGGTTTTGCTAGTTTAGGTAGGATAAGTAAGCTTCAATGTGAAGCTAACTTACATGTGTAAGTTAGTTTAGTGTAAGGATGCCACATCAAAGATATGGTGTCCTCTTTGGCCGTCCCATAGATAGTGGGGTGGGATAAACTTATTTTGTCCCATCCCGCTAATTTACGGGTATTCCTCGATTTTAGTTTCCTCGATTTGCGTGCCCTCGGGTCATTTTACGAAAAACGTTTTTATAAATTATGAATCAACGGCACAAAACGAATCTAATAAAAGTTGTCTCATCAAAAACGGAGTTCAAAAACGTAAATACGTAATCCTAAGGTTTACGGTTTATGTTGGGAATAAAATATGGGTCAGTTCACTAGACGCTGATAAGAAGAATGTCAACGCTGATAGGATGACATTGGACGCTGACAGCCAAGCGTTGACGCAGAAGGAGTCAACGCTGACAACCTTGAAAATTAGCACTGATGGAATATATCTTCATACGAATCTTTTGTTTATTTGTTTCTTTATTTATGTATGGTAAAGATAAGCACGACATTGTATTTTTCATTATTATCTTTACCTAGAATAGTTGATTCGTAGCTTATTGTACAAGACTTCTTGTTCTATAAAAGAAGATCTTTTAGGTTAAAGTTAATAATCAGTTTTCATAAGTATTCGCAAGTTAAAACCTCTTTCATTGTAATCAAGTACGATCATTCTAATACAAGTGAAAGTTTGTTTAACATCTTTGTGTTTTAGATCAAGTGTTAATTCCGCATAACACTTTGTTACTTTATTCATAAGCAAAGGTTTCTCTACGTGTAGTACTTGATCTAATCTCGTATACACAAAGCTTAATCGATCTAAGTTTGGGATCAACAAGTGGTATCAGAGCTTGTTGAGAAACTTTTGATCTTTAAGTAACGCAAGAACCCTAAAACACCAAACCCTAAAAACCCTAAATCTCTCAAAACCCTAAAAACACCATGTCTGGCACAAATCAGCCTTCTGCTTTGCTACAAAACAACTCCACAAACCCTAGTATCAAAATTCCCATGTTTGATGCCAGGAACTTTGAACTTTGGAAGTCTAATTTTGAGCAATATATAGCCATCCATGACTACACTCTTTGGGAGATTGTTGAATATGGGAACACATTCAACAAAGCTCAAAAGATTGCTGCTGCTATTGCTGCAAGGGTAGCTCTTCCTAATTGTCCTGAAGCTGATAAGAAGGAAAAGCCTGAAGATGGAAGAGCTGTATCTGTTGAAGATATAGCCAAGAAAAGGGTGGACATGAAAATCTTGAACATCATGAAACACGCCCTAGGTCATGAAAATCAGCACAAGTACAAACGCTTTGAGCCTGCAAAAGAGCTTTGGGAAGCTCTTGAAGTAGCACATGGTGGCAATGCTGACACAAAAGAAGAAAAGAAGAAGCAACTCTTGCATGAGTATGCTGTCTTTAAAGCTCAACCCAATGAGAATCTCAGCAGTGTGAGAAGTAGACTTCTTGACATCACAAGTCAACTTTCCTTCATGGGAACACAGATTGATGACCCCGAATTGAATGCTACTTTTCTCAAAAGCCTTGGTGATGTATGGAAGATTGAGACAAGATCCATTCTTGTCAACAACACCCACAAGACCTCCAGGTTTGATGACATCTTCAACAAACTAAGACTGTTGGAGAATGAATGGCTTTTGGATAGTGATAATAAATCTTCCAGTAGCAACATGGCCTTCTTCTCACAAAGTGAAGGCCAATTTGATTCCATGAACTTCTATGGACATCCAGCCACTGGATCTCAATGTGTCAACGCTGGATCTCAGTCTGTCAGCGCTGGATCATATCCTGTCAACGTTTTATACTCAAGCGCTGACACACACAACTTTGGCGCTGATAGAATTAAACCTGCTGGTTTAGATCTAGATACTGTGTGTGCATTCATTGCTTCTTTGCCCAGTGATTCAAGGATTACATATGAAGATCTTGAGCAGATAAGTGATGAGCAATTGGAAGAAATGGACATCAAGTGGACTATGGCTCTTGTAAGTTTAAGAGCAAACAGGTTTAATAAAAGGTTCAAGAAGAAGATGACCTTTAATGCCAAGGATGTTGCTGGATTTGACAAGTCCAAAGTTGAGTGCTACAATTGTCATAGGATGGGGCACTTTATGAGGGAATGTAGATCTCCAAGAAGATCTGATGCTGGTAAGCCCTCAAGCCAAATGGTTAAGAGCCAAGATCCCAAGGCCATGGTTGCTGTTCAACAAATTGATGGCGTTGGAGAATGGGACTGGAGCTGGATGGCTAAGGATGAGGAAGAGGACAGATCTTTGGTTGCTGAAGTTAAAGAAGAGCATGTTGAATATGCTCTCATGGCACACTCCTCCTCTTCATCAGATAATGAGGTATATGATGATGCTTTCTGTTCTAAGGGTTGTCGTTTAAATACTGAAAAACTAAATCAAGAGATAGTAAGATTATTAGATGAGGCAAGTACTGAAAGATGCAAAGTATCTAATTATCAAATTGCTCTTACCCAAACAGAAAAGACAGTAGCTGAGTATAAGAAAATGGAGTTTGATTTAAAGGATCAAATAAATATCTTAAAACATGAGTTACATCAAAGTAAAGATTGTCAAGATATAGTAAACAGGGTTAATCTTGATTTGATAGCTCAGTTAGAGGAGGCTAACAAAAATAAAGATAATGTGAGTCTTAAAATCCAGAGATTTGATAAGGCCACAAAATCCCTAGGAGAGTGTGTTAGTAAACAAAGAGACTCTAAGGATATGAGTGGGATTGGGATGAAAGATTATACTGGTGTTCCACCACCAGCTGGGGATTTCTATGGTGTCCAATCAAAGGACTTATCTTGGACTGGCTTGCCAGAACTTCAAGAGAAGGAATTTATTCCTCCACCTAGAGTGACTTCCCCAGCTGAGGAATACAAGCAAAAATTGACTGACCTAGATGAGTGGAAGAAAGCTAACCACACCTTGTTTGTTAAGGGAGGTTTGTTGTGTGAAAGTCCAAATGAGCCCACACCAATCTTGAGCCATAATATTGTGGAGTCCAATGATCCTACACCTATTAAAATCACACACCCTACCACTGGCAAAGCTGTTGACCTTGGCCCACAAACTGTTAGAAAACCTAGTGTTAAGTATGCAGAGATGTATAGGAATACTAGGTCACCAAAAAGCCAAGTTAGTAACCCTGGAACAGGCTTCTTTGCTTCTAGACCTAAGACTATGTCTAGAAAAGCTTGTTACACATGTGGTAGCTTCTCACATTTGGCTTACAGATGTGTCAACACTTCCAATGTCAACGCTGATAGGAACCATTTCAGCGCTGACAAAAGTCAACATAGGTCAAACACTGTCAGACCCAATACCTTTGTGAACAAATGTTCACAAGTTGTTAGACCAGCCCCATTCTTTTCTAGAGGGTCTAACACACAAGGCCTAAGACCTTTTCAAAAGTCAAACACTTGGTCCAATAGGCAATGGGTTCCTGTAGCAAACCCTAGGTTCAACGCTGATAAAGGCAATCGGGACGCTGACAAGAACAATTTCAGCGCTGACAGACACACTGCCAAACCTAGGTATTTGCAACCACAGGGAAATAGGTCTAAAGCTTCTACTAGCTTAACATGGAGACCAAAACAAGACCAAAACTCTAATGCTACTGGTGTTTCTATGACATGCAACAGGTTTCATTATATTTCAAAAGCAATGTCAACACCAATTGGGGTTAACTGGGAATTTCATTCAAACAGGGATGAAAATGGGGTTGTTATGAGAACCAAGTCTGTTCTTGTTGAACAACCAAATGAATCCAAGTCTTCCAAGGCTTGGGTTCCCAAAGAAAACTAATGTGTTTTCTTTATGTGCAGGGCATTCAGAAGAAGATCAATGATTATGGATACTGGGATAGTGGATGCTCAAGGCACATGACAGGAAAGGAAGACTATCTGACAAACTTCACTCCTATTCAAGATAGTGATAAGGTATACTTTGGAGGGGGCTACGGCACCATCACTGGAAAAGGAACCCTTGTCACCAACAATCTACGGTTTGAGAATGTCTTCTTGGTAAAAGAACTGGATTATAATTTGTTTAGTGTATCACAAGTATGTGATAACAAAAATAAGGTTCTTTTCACAGATACTGAGTGCTTGGTGTTAAGCAAAGATTATAAGCTCCCTGAAGAAAAATACATAGATTTTAGAACACCAAGGCATAAAGACATATATAATGTGAATCTTAATGGAATTAAGGTAAATAATAAAATGATGTCATGTCTTTATGCTAAAGCCTCAGTAGATGAAAGTAATCTTTGGCACAGGAGATTAGGGCACATAAACTTTAAGAATATCAATAGACTTGTGAGGCTTGGTTTAGTTGATGGTTTGCCTGAAAAGGCTTTCCACAATGACCACACTTGTGTTGCATGTCTTAAGGGCAAACAACACAAGGTCTCATTCAGGTCTAAACAGGTGCACTCTAGTTCTAAACCACTTCACTTATTGCATATGGACCTTTTTGGTCCAACTAATATAGAAAGTTTGAAGGGTAAATCATATTGTTTTGTTATCACTGATGATTTTTCCAGGTTTACATGGACTTTCTTTTTAGCCAAGAAAAGTGAAACTGCCCAAAGTCTGATTAATTTCATTACCCAGATTGAAAAGAAGAATGGTAATGAGGTCAAAATTATTAGAAGTGACAATGGGGGTGAGTTTAGAAATCAGTTGTTAGATGATTTTTGTGCCAAGAAAGGGATTACTAGGCAGTTTAGCATAGCTAGAACCCCACAACAAAATGGGGTTGCTGAAAGGAAGAATAGAACCCTTATTGAAGCAGCCAGAACCATGTTGGCTGATGCCCACTTTCCTATAGCCTTTTGGGCTGAAGCTGTTAACACAGCTTGCTATGTTTAAAATAGGGCATTGGTCAACAAAATACATAATAAGACACCTTATGAATTACTTTGGGGAAGGAAGCCAAATATTGGCTTTCTCAAGCCTTTTGGTTGTCATGTAGTTGTTTTAGAAACTAGTGATGCCCTAGGTAAGTTTGATTCAAAAGGTGATGAAGGCTACTTCATGGGTTATTCAGTGCAGAGCAAAGGATATAGGGTTTACATTAAAAAGGAAAAACGTATACTTGAAAAAGTACATGTTAGGTTTTTAGAAAGTAAACCTAGTGATCCTGAAAGTGGTCCAAATTGGTTGTTTGACTTAGAACCTTTATCTAGAGCTTTAAATTATATGCCTGTTACTGATCCAGACATTGTGAAGGTAACTTCAAGTGTTTTGGAAAAGAGAATTGGTAATGTTTCAGGTATACAGGTTGCTAAGGAGGATGGACCACCAGCAGTTGAATCATCTCCCACACAAGAATATGTTACACTTCCTATATGGACAGATGAGTATTATGCTGCTGCTGCTGCTGCTAGAAAGGATAATGGTGGTTTTCAAATACCACCAACTACAAACATGCATGGTTCTTCAGGCGCTGACAAAGGGAAATCAAGCGCTAACAAGAGCAATTCAGACGCTGATGGCTCAGACACTGACAACAATAGTTCAAGCGCTGTTAGCCCAAACGCTGACAAGCAAGGTTCAGAGTTTGATGACACCTTTGCACATCTTTTCTCTTCCCATTTTGAACAGGGTGGACCTTCCAATGTCCATGAAGAGATTTCTGTTGATCAAGGAGAGTCTGATGAAGAAGATATTGGCAACATGGAGCGTGAAGTTGAGGACACCAGACTTTTTGAAGGAGGAGTTCTCACTTCCACAGCAAAGGATCACCCCACATCTCAGATCATTGGTGATGTTATGGCTCCAGTTCAGACAAGAAGATCCCATCAAAGTCTTGGTGGATTTATTGCCAATATACACAAGAAGGTTGATACCCCTCTTGTACAAGCATGTTTGTTTGCCTGTTTTCTGTCACAGGAAGAACCCAAGAAAATTTTTGATGCTCTCAAAGAACCAAGTTGGGTGGAAGCAATGCAGTATGAGCTTCACCAATTTGCTATACAGGATGTTTGGGAGCTGGTTGATTGTCCTAGATATGTGAGACTAATTGGGACAAGATGGGTTCTAAGGAACAAAAAAGATGAAAGAGGTATTATGGTCAGAAACAAGGCACGTCTGGTAGCTCAGGGATATACACAAGAGGAAGGTATAGATTATGAAGAAGTTTTTGCTCCTGTTGCAAGAATTGAAGCTATAAGAATTTTCCTAGCTTATGCCTCTTGTATGAATTTCACTGTTTATCAAATGGATGTGAAGAGTGCTTTCCTCTATGGAACAATTGTTGAGGAAGTATATGTTATGCAACCTCCTGGTTTTGAAGATCCTGAAAATCCAGACAAGGTTTATAGAGTGAAGAAAGCTATGTATGGACTTCATCAAGCCCCTAGAGCATGGTATGGTACCTTGTCTACATACTTGGTGGACAATGGATTCAAGAGGGGCACCATAGATCAGACATTGTTTACAAAGAAGAAAGGAAAACATGTGTTGCTTGTGCAGGTCTATGTTGATGACATCATTTTTGGGTCTACTGATCCAAAAATGAGTGAGGACTTTTCCAAGCTCATGACAGATAAATTCAAGATGAGTGCAATGGGTGAGATGAACTTCTTTCTAGGATTGCAAGTTCAGCAGAAAGAAGATGGTATCTTCATCTCCCAAGACAAGTATGTAGCTGAAATCTTGAAGAAATATGGTTTTTCTCCACATGAAAAGGATGCTTCCACTCCTATGGATAGGTAACACCCTTGGGGAAAGATTGGAGCTGGAAAGGATGTGGATGTTAGGCACTACAGATCAATGATTGGATCATTGATGTATCTTACAGCCTCAAGACCTGACATTATGTTTGCTGTGTGTGCATGTGCACGCCATCAAGTGACTCCCAAAGAATGTCACCTTTTTGCTGTGAAAAGAATTTTTAGGTACCTAAGATGTTATCCAGATCTTGTCTTGTGGTACCCAAAAGATTCTCCATTGGACCTTATTGCATATTCAGACAGTGACTATGGTGGTGACAAGTTTGATAGGAAATCCACAACTGGTGGATGCCAATTTCTTGGGAGTAGATTGATATCTTGGCAATGCAAGAAACAAACAGTGGTGGCCAACTCTACAACTGAAGCAGAATATGTTGCTGCAGCTGCTTGTTGTGGACAAGTCTTATGGATTCAGAACCAGCTGTTGGATTATGGGTATAATTTTATGCATACCAAGATTTTTGTAGACAATAACAGTACTTTATGCATTATTAAAAATCCTGTACATCATTCTAAAACCAAACACATAGAAATTAGACATCATTTTATAAGAGATTGCTTTGAGAAAGGTTTAATACAACCAGATAGGGTAGCCACAGAAGATAATGTGGCTGATTTATTAACTAAACCTTTTGATGCTGGAAGATTTCAATATTTGGTAACAAATATTGGAATGGTTAATCTCACTTAATATGTGTTTTGGAACCTTTTTGTAAAAGTATGTACAGGATAATGCATTGTTATTGGTCTTTGTGATGATTTAGATTTTTCCACTTTATTTTTCTAACACTGACAAAGGTAAATGTAACGCTGTCAAGTGTTATTTTGCCGTTGTTAGAGATATTATTGTCTAACGCTGACAAGAGTTCCTTCAACGCTGACAAGTGTTGTCGGGACGCTGTCAGCAACAAATGTTAGTTTTGTGGTTTTCATCTAAATGTGTAGGTGGTGGTAGCTTTATGCCATTGGATACAGAGTTGCTTATGGATCTTTGAAGAGCTATTTGGACAGGTTTTTGTTTATGGATGATGGTTGGAATATTTATATTCCTATCTTGACATAAATTTTTAATGTTCATATATATTTTGAGAACTCATGTATCATAGTTTGAGGGGAGGTTTAAGGAACCTTTAGGACTATTGGGTATTCTTATAATACTCTCATCACAATTCTAGATTGTGTCCACAGGTGAGTATGGGTTAGTTTTACTAAACCATGAGGCACTGTAGCATGCAAAGTTGACAAACTATGCATGCTGCCAAGACATTTTTGGCCTAGAATTGGTTGTGGTCTGATGGGAGACTTGGGAATAGTTTTGTTATGGGTTTACCTGGGAGTTACAAAGAATTTTATGAAATAACTTTGTTGGTAAGTATTTTGGTTAGCAAGGGACTCTAGAGGACATTTGTGTCTATCTTGCTTAAGCAAGTGTGCATAAATGGACAGTGCTTGCCGCCCAGTAATTATTATCAACTTGTAAGATATTTCCCTTAGGATAAATTACTTTGTTAAGGTCTTTTTCTTTTTAAATATTTTTATTTTTTTAGACGCTGACAAATTTTCTCCAAACGCTGTTACGTCCAATCGTGACGCTGATAAGGCTTTAGGCAAACGCTGACAAGAAAATATAGCCGTTGGGCGCTGATGGGCTATTTTTGACCGTTGACACCTAGTGGGCCCTACCCAGTTGTTATTTTTGACTAATCTTTGGCCGTAATTTTGGGGAGTTGTTACTTTTAATTAATGCATGAGATAAGTTATATTTGATTCAATATTTTCATCATTGCTCTTTGAATATAACTGCCTCATTTTTGACCAATCAAAATCATGCATCTCTCCTATAAATTTGGCTAATCTTTTTATTCTGGGTATTTATATTTTCTTGTCTAACATTTTTCTTCTAGATTTTTCCCATATCACTTAACCTAAACAGCTTTCATTATGGCACCCAAGTTCAACTCAAAGAATTTAACATTGGAGTTCAAGAGCCAACATAATATGGTAGCTTACTTGACTGCTGATAATGATTTGTTCCCTCAGTATTCACAAATGGTGGCATTTTTAAATGCATCCTCCTTAAGGTATGCACTTTCTCATACACCATTAGTCCCTGTCGCACACATTAGACAGTTTTGGAAAAATGTTAGTTCCACAACAGCTAATGGAGTGACCACATTAACATCTACTGTTCATGGAAGAACATGGGTGGTCACTGAAGCCTTGGTTCGCCAAGCTTTGCGTCTTGATGACGCTGATGGTGTGACTATCCTTGCCATTGCAACAATAGAACAAGGTCTTAGGGAATTGGGTTATCCTATTCCTGCTGATGTCACTTTAAATAAATATCATAAGCAGGAATTTCCCTCTGACTGGAAATATTTGATACATGTCCTTCTCCAATGCTTAAGTCCAAAATGTACTTCTTTTAATGAAATAAACAGGTCAATTGCAAGTGCTTTGGTTTGTATCACACGTGGGCTTAAGTATAATTTTTCAAAAATGATTTTTGAAGGAATGTGTAAAAATAAGGGAAGTAAAATGACTTTGGCTTACCCAAGATTTTTGCAAATGGTCTTTGATTTACAAGAATATTGTTCTAGGGATCATGACACTTTTTATGAGATCCCTAAACAACAGAAAACCATTTTTGCTAAAATGAGCTCCACAAACAGATCCATACCTCTTACCCAACCCATGCTTGAAGTAATTCAGGCTGCTCAACCACAACCACAACCAGACCCTGAACCCCAACTTGAGCCTATCCATGAACCTTTACCTTCACCAGACCACATGGACATTGACCAACCCAACGCTGACACTCAAAATGTTGGCACTGACACAGCCACTCCCGACGCTGATACCATCCCTGAACAATCCCAAACACCCCTTCACCAACCAACACCCACACAATCTACCTCATCTTCCACCCCATTACAATCTAGGTTGAATAAACGCCAAAGGACTACTGGAGTGTTCTCCTCTAGTGGTCCTAGCCTTGTAGCAGAGAGAACCACCTCCACAAGTGTGGCTGGTGACATGGGTGAGGCTGAGGCTATTGATACAGGCTTAGATGCTGGTCAAGACAGTCCCAACATCATTAAGACCTCATCCATGCCCTATGATTCTATTTTGGGAGGTCAAATCCCCATTCTAGCTGAGGGCAGATTGGAACCTATGACTATGACTGAATTGACGGCTGCTGTCATTAGCTTGCAAAAGCAAAATGTCAGCCTTGTACAAATTGTCAACAACCAGGGCCGTGAACTCCAAGTATTGAGGGAGCGGGTAACTGTTTTGGAGAATCCAAGTAGCAGGAGTCTAATGGAGGAATCTTCCAAAGGGGAGGATGAAGAGGATGAAGAGGATGAGCTGATTCATACAGCTAGTGAGAAGAGTTCAGAGAAGAGTTCACAATTTAGTGAATCTTTACAGGTTGCTGAAGCACTCACCAACTTGAAGAAGCACCCAGTTATTGATACATCCAAGGTGACACCATTAAACTTGGAAGGATCTTTCAAAGAAACAATGGGCGCTGATACAGGTTTGAACGCTGACACATCCAGCGCTGACAAAGGTAATCGTGGCGCTGATAGAGGTAACTTGAACGCTGACAAAGTTGTAGGTGGTGTTGATGTATTCCAGTCATCAACAATTATCAAAGATGTGTCCAAGCAGGTTTCTTCTTCTACTTTACCTATTATTGATCCAAAAGACAAAGGTAAAGGAATTTTGGTTGAAGAAGAAGTTCCAAAGAAAGATGCAGCACAAATTGCATTTGATGAACAGTTGGCTGCACAACTTTTGGAAAGAGATTTGAAGAGGAGTAGTAGATCACCATTTGTTGCTACTTCTGAGAGTGAGGAAGAAAGTGGTGATGATAAAGAAGGTGATAGCTCAGATTCAAGTATTCAAATTATTGAAGATCCAGAAAGACTTGAATATGGGGATGAGTTAGCAAAGGAAAGGTTGAGTGATTTGAAGAATCAGATTGATTGGGACCTACCTGAAATCACCAGAATGTACCATGCTTGGGAGGACAAGGTTATGGACAACCCAGGGATGAGTTTGTCAGATCAAATTTGGGGGTTGGAAGTTCTTCTTAGGGTACAAGATGACATAAAGGTGATTTTAAGGTTTAATGCACAAGAGGTCAAGACTTGGCTCAAAAGAGATAGAAGGCAGTTGTACTATAAGTTGCTTAGATGCCATCAGCCTAACTGGACATCCAAGAAGTTGCTGGCTTTATCTTTTGAGGAGCTAGAGTATAGGGCACATCCTATTTGGAGGAGTGTGCAAGAAAATAATGTCTACCAGTTTCTTTCAGAAGAAAGGAAACAAGAGCTTGCTGAGGAAATGCAGATTCAAAAGGAAATGAGGATTGCTCAAAGACCAGTGAAGAAAGGAGATCCTTTCCAATTTCCTAAAGATATGGATGTGTATTTTCCAACTGAAGGTGTCATAAGGAAGCATCTCAAGCTTTCTCCATTGGAAGCTTCAGATTTGGTTAATGTAGTACCTCTAGATGACAGAAATCCAATCATCAGTTTTGATGAAGATGAGTGTGGATTTTGGAAGATTGGCAGATTTGGAAAGGAGGTACATACTTTCACTTCAGTTATTCCTATTTTTGCAAGCATAGACAGAGAAGATTTGGTGCATCTATGGAGATTAATAGAGGCCAAGTATACAGCTAAAGCACCTACTTCAGCAAATGGAATAAGACTTTGGAACACATTTTTTACTTTGTGTGGTCCAAGAGAAGCAGATCCTGCCATATGGAAGGATCTTGAAGATGATCTCAGTAATCTTCATTGGAGGCTTTATTCTACTTGTGGTGTATTTCATTTGAGCTCTACAAAGTTTTCAGAGTATTTACTTGTGGATGCTGACTATTTCTTGTCCAAAGAAGTGTTGGAGAAGATGCTAGAGACACCCTTGGAGATTGATTATACTAGTGACGTGGCCAAGGACTTGATTAGATATGTTTATCACCAACATAAGAAGTTTTTGCAAGATTCCTCCTAAGCCTTAAGTATTTATTCAGAAACTTGATCATTGGAATGGATATCAAGTTTAGGGGAGGATTGTTGGGAATAAAATATGGGTCAGTTCACTAGACGCTGATAAGAAGAATGTCAACGCTGATAGGATGACATTGGACGCTGACAGCCAAGCGTTGACGCAGAAGGAGTCAACGCTGACAGCCTTGAAAATTAGCACTGATGGAATATATCTTCATACGAATCTTTTGTTTATTTGTTTCTTTATTTATGTATGGTAAAGATAAGCACGACATTGTATTTTTCATTATTATCTTTACCTAGAATAGTTGATTCGTAGCTTATTGTACAAGACTTCTTGTTCTATAAAAGAAGATCTTTTAGGTTAAAGTTAATAATCAGTTTTCATAAGTATTCGCAAGTTAAAACCTCTTTCATTGTAATCAAGTACGATCATTCTAATACAAGTGAAAGTTTGTTTAACATCTTTGTGTTTTAGATCAAGTGTTAATTCCGCATAACACTTTATTACTTTATTCATAAGCAAAGGTTTCTCTACGTGTAGTACTTGATCTAATCTCGTATACACAAAGCTTAATCGATCTAAGTTTGGGATCAACAGTTTAGTCGTAAAGGACGCTAAATTATGCACGTAAGCCCAAATTTAAATCCGTAAATTGTGAGTTCATCAACCAACACAAAAATAAGTTTCAAAATATTATACGAGAAAATAATTTACTACCTGAAAATGTTAGATTGTCACATGATGAGGATCAACGAACCCTGCGGCTGATTCACATATACTTCTTCCTTCAAATGACCATTGAGTAAAGTAGTTTTAACGTCCATCTGATAAACCGTGAAGCCTTTATGTGCAACATAAGCAAGGAATATCCTGACAGCTTCCAAACGAGCAACTGGAGAAAATGATTCATCGAAATCTATCCCTTTTTCTTGACGATATCCCTTAACCACAAGACGAGATTTGTTTTTGATGATGGTTTGTTCTTCATCCGGTTTATTTTTCCAGATCCATTTGAAATCTAAAAGCGAAATTCCATAGGGTCTGTCAACAAGTTCCCAAACATTTAGGCGTTCAAACTGATGAATTTTGTCTTGCATTGATTCAATCCACGCATGATCAGTCATGGCTTGCTTGATGTTTGTAGGTACAGTTGAACTCACGGTGAGTGCATACATACACACATCGCCATCGGTGTCAAGTTGTCTGCGTGTTCGAACCGATTGTGAAGGATTTCTAATGACTTGCTCTAATGGATGATCACGTGTCCAATGGTGAGTACATGAATATCGTTGGTAGAATGTATGCATGTTTGACGGATCAACATGTTGAGTAGAAGACTCTCTGACTTCGCGTACCGGTGTACCAAACGGGTTGATAAATTCTTCTTCATCAGATTGCATCGACTGCTTGATTGTTGTTTCCGCCTTCAGCATTGACGGTTGGTGATATTGGTTGTATGACAGTTTCTTAAGTTTGTTGAGTATCCAATGGAATTGTATCTTGAGCAACGGTTGTTGAAGTAGATGCAGTTGTATCTTGTTGACTTTGTGCGGGTGCATCAGCAGTATTGACAGTGGAAGGCTTTGACACAACTTGATTGTTTCCAGAGTAATATTCATCAAACATTGGATCATATAAATCAACCATCTCGTTCATTTGTGGCGTATCCGTCGAGTCTGTTGTAGGAGTATTTTCTTGACATTCTTGCACGGGACGTACACTGTTTTGTGTAGGTGCCATTGTTGGACATTGAGGAGCGGGACTTGAGCTGTTTTGTTCAAGTACCATCTGTGGCAATTTGTCAAAGTTCACATGAATTGTTTCGACAATAATCTGTGTTCTCTTGTTGTAAACTCGATATCCTTTCGACAATGTAGCATACCCCACAAAAATACATTCATCACCTTTTTCTTTCATCTTGTCGAGATTCTCACCGTCTTTAAGAATGTAGCATAGAGATCCAAATACGTGAAAGAAATTAGCAGTGGGTTTCCTGTCGTTGATGATGTGGTAAGGTGTCTTTTCATGTCTAGGGAATACGAGAGAACGATTCTGAGTATAACAGGCAGTTGTAATAGCTTCAGCCTAGAAGAATAGTGGTAATTTTGATGCAGAAAGCATTGTTCGAGTTGCTTCAACCAAAGTGCGGTTCCGTCTTTCGACAACGCCGTTTTGTTCAGGAGTTCGAGCAATAGACGTTTGATGTTTGATGCCTTCTTCTTGAAATTAAGATTGCAAAGTCTTGTTCAAAAAGTAAGATTGCGTTGTATCATCGTGAGAAAGTTTTTGAGAACCTCTGGTGTTTCATCTTTGGACCTTAAAAAGAAATTCCATGTGTATCTAGAGTAATCATCAACAATCACTAGAATATACGTTTTCCCGTTAATACTCTCTACACGCATGGGACCACATAAATCCATGTGTAGAAGTTCCAATCGTCCTTTTGAGCTTGGGGTAGTCTTTGTTTTGAAGGACTTCCGTTTTGATTTCCCCAACTCACAAGAAGAACAAAGATGGTATTTGACGAATTTTAACTTTGGAAGACCGGTCACAATATCATTCTTCGAAAGCAAGTTGATGGTGTCAAAGTTGAGATGTGACAATCGTTGATGCCATAACCATGCTTGAGAGGATGAAGCTTTGGCCATTAAGAAAATTGGATTTGATGAAGATGTATCTTGAGGAGTTACTGTGTAGAGATCTGAACCACGAGAACCTGTAAGAAGGTCATTCCCATCGTAGTCTCTAACATAGCAAGTAGTTTTCCAAAAAGCCACTTCCAAATCCGCATCATAAAATTGACCAACCGAGAATAAATTGTGATTCAGTCCCTCGACATAATAAACCCGTTTTATAGTGATATTCCCTTGAACCAAATCTCCATATCCGAGTATTAGTGCAAACTCATCATTTCCAAACCGTACCGTACCCAGAAACTTATCCACGAAGTTAATTAGAAGCTTGAGATTGCACGTCATGTGCTTTGTGCACCAAGAGTCCATTATGAAGAGAATGATTTCAAAGAGCTGCACAAGAATTAGAAGACAATGTAGAGTTTGACAAATGGGAGCCCTTGATAGAAGTGGGTCTCCACAATATTAGTAGGCCTAGATTCTAAAGGCAAGTGATTGAGTCATTTATGTACACCCGAAGGTTATCGTAGTTCCTGGCGAAGTGTGAATGGAAATCCGCGTTTATGTCTAAAGTTTGATGCTCGAATAAAAAGGGTTTTGATTTTTATATATAAATCTACTAATTTTAACGACTAAATATTAAAATTTATAAAAGCGATAAGGTTGAAAATTAAACTACAATTATAAAGCGAGATATCTAAAATAAGAATAATGACAGTAAAAATGCTAAACTAAACAAGCATAATTAAAACTATATATTTGAGCTAATGAAATAAAGATAAAGGAAACGAACCCGTATGACGAATCGGATACGCCGAGCTAACATAAAACATAAAACGTTAACGACAATTAAGCTAGACGACATTTTAAAAATCTATAAAAACTATTTTTTTAATTAAATCTACTTTTGATTATAAAAATTGATTATAATACTTAAACTTTCTAAACTAAATATGTTAATAAATTTATCTAACTAGAAATCCTATATAAACATAATAAAGAAAACTAGTAACCAAAAATTATAATAGCATATTATTTGCCAACAGCTTATTTTATTCCCATGATGCTAAGAAGAAACGACAAAAAAATAAATAAAAATAATAATAGTTGAAGAAATGAATGGAAGCTCTACATAATCAGGTATAAACCTCATAACCAAATCCAAGTAACCGAGTCCAAACTTTTGAATCAATTACCCAAACTCTCATAACTACAACAGCTTATTTTAACACGAGACATATTTCAACAAACATGAAATCACCACAATCAAAGAACGAAACCAAACACATCTTCGATATCAAACTAACCGAATTCAGTAACAACCTTCGATCTCAAAACAAGCGAAATTGAATATTTAATTGATAATCGAGATCTGTAAACCTGCTTTTCTCAATCTTAAAACAAATATCAAACGATCTAATAGCAAAACCGAATTCGAACGAAATGTAAATAAAAACGAATAAAAGATGCCATTTATCTAAAAGTACTCCTAATCTAATCTATAGTCTACCTCGTGGATAAAAGAAAAAAAAGAACAGGAACTAAAGAAAAATGCAAATGTTGTTGTCTCCCAGCGTATCATGTACGCAGCCAGCATCTCTTATGAAAAAAACTGATCTTTATTTAATTTTCATCTTTTGGGCCTGGGCTGTTGGGCTTGTTAAATGATCTTGGGCTGTTGGCTTCTTGTTGGGCTGCAGTTCGGGCCTGGTGGGTTTTGTTGTATTAATGGGTCGGTTCGACCCATTTAAATGGTGTCGGGCCGGCCCAATAAAATACAAATGCACCGTCAAACTTGATTTTCCGCGCTTTCTCCATTTCTCGTGCTCGTTTTTGGTCTTTTTCTTCGTTTTTGTTACTTTTCTTCATTATTCGTACCTACAATAATAAATAACACATATAAACGATAAATGCACTAAAAATACCCGTTTTGCTATTTATTATACCAAAAATGAAGGGATTAAACACTAAAAATCATGACTAATTCCGTGTTTAACATACCCCTACACTTAAAAAGTTGCTTGCCCCCAAGCAACTATTAATACAAACGTTAAGTTCAAAAACAATTAAAAACTACTTTATTCGAAATTAATAAAATAAAATAAAAATACATTGTGACCCGCCATGCTCGACTTTTTATTCAAGGTATAAGGATCATAGAACGGGAAACACGCAAACTGGGTGTCTCCAGGGAATAAATATCGTCATCCTCTTTTTATTACTCCCAACTAAGCTAAAATTCCTTGTGCAAACGTTTTGTCAAAATGCTAACACTACTTATACTAATAACCTATGTAAATATAACTTTTCACTCCTATAATTATAAAGACTAAGCAAGTGTGTTCGTTTTCAAAGTTTTGATCGTTCAAATCGACATTTGTTATGGTTGCTAATCATCTAAGTGGAGTATTAGACTCACCGAAAATCACGAGATTTAAGATTCAAAAATGGCCTTTCCCATGTAGCGGCTTTCTTCTCGGGACGTCCCAACCTCATCGGTTAAGTGCCCGGGCTTTTGACACCCCACGGAGAATAGTACCGGGATCGGCGGGATTTTAAAATCAAAGATCTTGAAATCACCGCTAAGCTAATAAAAGACTCTTAGATGAAAAAACAAAGACGGTAATTAGAGAACGAAGATTCAAAGGAGAGATCACTCCATGTAGCGACTTTCTTCTCAGCTTGTCCTTTAGCAAAGCTTAGGAGGCTAGGTTTTTACACCCTCGAGAATAGTATCGGAGCTCACGGGACCTTTGACTTCTACATTCTCAATTACCGTCTAAACTCTTATAAAAAATTGACGAATTCTAGTTCAACTTCGGATTTAAATTTGAGAAAAAACAAGTTTCTCACAAATATAATTAAAGCAACAAAAACATAAAACTCTTATTCATATATATATATATATATATATATATATATATATATTTTCTTATTCTTTCTTTTTTTTATATTTATTCACGCAACATTATTTCAAATTTAAGAAAGTAAGCTTTCACTCAAATTTAAATACAAAAGTTGAACTAGGATTCTATATTAAAATTGCATAAGAATTTATTTTTTGCATAACAACACAATTTCTAACGTTCAAAGGCTTGAAAACAAAAAACACACTTATTAAGTCTAGTTACAATCTAGGAGGAAAAGCCACAGGTTATTCATATAAGCTCTATAGAGAACCAACTACTCCACGTTTAGTATTTGCATTTGCACAATCCCTAAAAACTTAGTCTAAAAGTTAAGGGAGCAGCCAGATCAACACTCAGGCAGAGTCAGGATCCCCTTTGTTCTAGGCTACGGGACAAGTCAATCACGCACGGTCAAAAACGTTTTATTATGATTAATAAAATAAAATAAAAACAAACAGACATTCGATCAAAATAGGATGCAAGAGGGTAGACAAGTAGGCATGAATATGATCAATATGATATAAAACCCCCCTACACTTAGAACCGAACATTGGCCTCAATGTTCAAAAGTGATAAGGTGCTACCCCTACACTTAAGAACACAAAAAGCTAATGCTAGAATTCCAAGTGTAAGAAGGAGAACACAATCAGATATGCATGGATAAAGATAAGAACTGAGTACTCCCCTGATATAGACATGAAGATCGATCGGAGACTGGATGAAGAAGATGATGGAAAACAGCAACATCAACCCTTTGAAAGTCTTCTCGGTCCAAGGGAACCCTGCACACAAAAACAAATACCAACAAGAACACATGGAGAGAAGCACACCCCTACACTTATGTTAGAAAAAAAATAAAAAGGTTAGATCATCGGGTTGCCTCCCGAGAAGCTCTTGTTTTTGATAACCGAGTCACGAGCCTGACTCGACCCTGAATTAAATGGTCCATGGGGAAGCCTCTAATGTAATACCGGGATCAAAAATCTTATCCTCGGTCCCGGAGGAACATAATAAATGAGAGACAGGAGGATAAGTCTTGAATGGTAGAAAAGTCTTCTCGACATAAGAAAAGTAAGTGAAGTCTTGATCCACGGGCGGTGGGGTGGGTAAAGGAGACAAATTGTCATCCCCTAAAGACAATGGATGGTCACAATTCGGCAAAGCCTTAAAGGTGTCAATCATAGAACGGTCAATTTCACCTCCCGGGTCAAAGCACTCATCCTCATTTCCCGGTATGAAATGAGGAGAGTAAAAGCGATACATCACCCGCTTGGGTGTGCACGCGGTAGGACGGGGTGGCAACATAATATGAGAAATATCAGAAGACATATCTACCACCCGCGTCACCTCACCAGACCGAATCAAACGGAAGGTAGGGTCAAATCTTTCTACCTCCTCTACGATGGGAGGTGGCATGGATAACAAAGAATGCTCATCAATAGCAAGAGAATCAGAGCTATCAATGTCCTCAATCCCCTCTTCAAAGAGAGGATTCACCTCACTAGAGATGTAGGCGTCATCAAAATCAAATAAAGGGTTCGAATAAATCTTGAAATTTTCCTTCTGAACGTCTTCATCGGATAGTGACTCGTCATCACTAGAAGTAAAATCATCATCGAGATCAAAAAGGGGATTAGAGAAAGCCAAAGAATCGTCTCCCAAGATGTCGGTGGGAGGTAATGAATCATCACGAGAAAGAGATTCACACTCAACGTTACTATCGGAAGCAACCGTAGGCTCACTTTGGATTGGAATAAGAATCTCATCACAAGGAATAGTGAGAAGACCCTCATCCCCCATGATGAGAGAGGCATCGGTCTCCGTAGTGAAAGAATCGAGAATAGGAGTGGTAGTCTCACATGATGGATTGAGATTGTAAATATTATCCTCGTCATCATCGTAATAAAAAGAACGCACAAGAGGCGGAGTATAATCACTAAGATTAGATACTTGCTCTTGTTGCTGTCGCTTTTCCTCCTCCCTTGCTTCTTTTAGTAGAACAACGGCTTCTTGAAGTTGCAAAATAATGGCGTGTGTTTCGTCATTCAAGGTAGTGAGTTGTTGGGTAATACGAATTCTCTGAGAGGATTGATGATTGAGGGTGGGATGTGGGGGCTCACAATTATGAAAACCAGAATTATAGCACGGATGTGGTTCATAAGAAGTCATCGGTTAAGAAGAATTAGAACACGGATTTGGTTCATAATAATCCATCGGTGAAGAAAAATGAGAACACGGATTTGGCTCATAATAATTCATTGGCTGACAATAAGAAGTATCGTGAGGGCCCCCACAATGATTGCAACATGGATATTGAGAAAAATCCGGTGCTTGTTGAGGATAGGGATTGTCATAGACGGGAGGGGGGGAGAAATTTGTGTAAGAGGAGAAGTACGAATTTCTTGAATTGCACAATGGACAAAATCCAAATTGTGTATTGTCGATATCAGAACCACACTTCACACAAGTGCACAATGGACATATTGGAAAACCAAGCCATGGTCTCCCACACCGAACGCAAGACGAATCCATGAAGAATTATAAATAAGAGGGTTAGAGAAAAGAATTAAACACAATAGAAGATAAAGAAGAATATTTTTAAAACTCTTTTTTTTAAATGATATATATAGTAATAAAGAAAATAAAATAAAATAAGAAAATATTTTTGGTTTTTATAAATTTTATGTATTTTTTTGGATTTTTTAAAATTTTTATTATATATATATATATACAAATACGAAAATAAACTTTCAAAACGAAAGGATCTTCAAGTCACCAACTAAAAACACAACGCCAATATCGCTACACACAGAGCCGGCAGAGGCGCCATTTGATTGAGTCATTTATGTACACCCGAAGGTTATCGTAGTTCCTGGCGAAGTGTGAATAGAAATCCGCGTTTATGTCTAAAGTTTGATGCTCGAATAAAAAGGGTTTTGATTTTTATATATAAATCTACTAATTTTAACGACTAAATATTAAAATTTATAAAAGCGATAAGGTTGAAAATTAAACTACAATTATAAAGCGAGATATCTAAAATAAGAATAATGACAATAAAAATGCTAAACTAAACAAGCATAATTAAAACTATATATTTGAGCTAATGAAATAAAGATAAAGGAAACGAACCCGTATGACGAATCGGATACGCCGAGCTAACATAAAACATAAAACGTTAACGACAATTAAGCTAGACTACATTTTAAAAATCTATAAAAACTATTTTTAATTAAATCTACTTTTGATTATAAAAATTGATTATAATACTTAAACTTTCTAAACTAAATATGTTAATAAATTTATCTAACTAGAAATCCTATATAAACATAATAAAGAAAACTAGTAACCAAAAATTATAATAGCATATTATTTGCCAACAGCTTATTTTATTCCCATGATGCTAAGAAGTAACGACAAAAAAAATAAATAAAAATAATAATAGTAGAAGAAATGAATGGAAGCTCTACATAATCAGGTACAAACCTCATAACCAAATCCAAGTAACCGAGTCCAAACTTTTGAATCAATTACCCAAACTCTCATAACTACAACAGCTTATTTTTTTCATCACCGTAAAACGAGACATATTTCAACAAACATGAAATCACCACAATCAAAGAACGAAACCAAACACATCTTCGATATCAAACTAATCGAATTCAGTAACAACCTTCGAGCTCAAACAAGCGAAATTGAATATTTAATTGATAATCGAGATCTGTAAACCTGCTTTTCTCAATCTTAAAACAAATATCAAACGATCTAATAGCAAAACCGAATTCGAACGAAATGTAAATAAAAACGAATAAAAGATGCCAATTTATCTAAAAGTAATCCTAATCTAATCTATAGTCTACCTCGTGGATAAAAGAAAAAAAAGAACAGGAACTAAAAAAAATGCAAATGTTGTTGTCTCCCAGCGTATCATGTACGCAGCTAGCATCTCTTATGAAAAAAACTGATCTTTATTTATTTTTCATCTTTTGGGCCTAGGTTGTTGGGCTTGTTAAATGATCTTGGGCTGTTGGCTTCTTGTTGGGCTGCAGTTCGGGCCTGGTGGGTTTTGTTGTATTAATGGGTCGGTTCGACCCATTTAAATGGTGTCGGGCCGACCCAATAAAATACAAATGCACCATCAAACTCGATTTTCCGCGCTTTCTCCATTTCTCGTGCCCGTTTTTGGTCTTTTTCTTCGTTTTTGCTACTTTTCTTCATTATTCCTACCTACAATAATAAATAACACATATAAACGATAAATGCACTAAAAATACCCGTTTTGCTATTTATTATACCAAAAATGAAGGGATTAAACACTAAAAATCATGACTAATTCCGTGTTTAACAGCAAGCTAACATTGAACCAATTAGAATAGTGGTTGTCTTAGGTACCCATTTGTATCCGGGTGGTGTAAATATTGAGTACCCCCGTTTACATGTCCTACTCATGTTCTCATAAAGATTCTTTAACATGTTTTGTTTACGTAGAGTAGTGGATTCTAACGCACTTAGTTTCTTAAGTGGTTAAGTAGTAGATTGGTTAAAAGTTCTTGTGGGTTTTCTAGTACTAGTGGGCACAAGAATAGGCTTCCTAGTTCTAGTATTCACGCCATTATGATTAAAAGCACAAGCATCATGATTGAAAATACGAACACATTTTCCACATTTAACACAAACAAATTCAACATTTGAAGTCTTAACATTCAAACTGTCATTACATGCAGTTATAGACGTTTTATTCTTTGAAAACTTAAAATTACTACGATGGTCTTCTACTTTCATCTTCTTCCATTGACTATTGTTAGGCATGACTCTATCTTGAATTCTAGTGCTCTTAAGAGTGGTCCGCTAACATTAGTATTGGAAGTTACTCTTGTAGAAGAAGACACACGTTGATTAGTTTTACTAGTATTCTGAGGTAACCGCGATGTTCCAGTTTGAGTGGACCTAGTGTTCATCTTATACATTCCAGGTGCTATCACATTTTTGCTCTTATCAGTTCCTAGCTTAGGCAAAGTCTGTGGGGGTTTGCCCAAAATAGATGATTTAGGGCATTTAACCGCATTCGGTTGACGCACGGCGGATGGTTTACCCAATTCAGACTTTCCTTTCATTTTCTCAATGAGTTTTTGTAGCTCATTGATGGCTATGTCCCTTTCTTGTAGCTGAGCTTTTAAATCATTTATTTCGAAACCTTTTTCATTTAGTTGACGAACTGAAGAAGCTGCCATTTCTTGACACTTTTTATGATTATGAGATTTTTCACCTTTTTGTAAAGCAAGTTCAAGAGAAGTGGAGTGTTTCTCAAGTTGGGAAAAACTTTTCGAAAGTTTGTTATATGATAGAATTTGTTTCGAAAGCTCAACTTCAAGATTGTGACATTTCTCTTCCGTTTCTGACACTAGACATGCTACATGATAATATTGATCAAGATCGGTATACACACCAAGTATAGCATTCATATGTTCAGCATAAAAGTATTCCTTCGAAAGTTGATCAATTTCGTTAGAAAGTTGGTGTTCTTGTGTCTTTAATTTAGTTTGAAGAAAATCAACTTCATCTTAAATAGATTTAACATATCTTAAATCAGTTAACATTTCCTCAGTGAGAGCGTTATAAAACATTTCCACATTATTTGAAAGATCATCGATGGTTGGAGCAATACATTGTTGAATGACGACTTCTACTTGTGGGTTAGGTTTAATATTCCAAACGGTATCTCTAGAAACTTTTTCATAATCGACGACACCTTTGTACAAATTTAAAACCCCTTGTTTTATAAACTCAAATTGCTGAACACTTTTACTTTTCTCATCCCATTTACGTTTTTCATCCGAAATTTGTTTTTCTAACAAAATTGATTGCTTTTTGAAACCCCTTTTTAAAGAAACTTTCTTTTCCGTTTTAGGACTCGGTGGTGGAACATTTGTATACATCTTTTGTTCTTTGGAAAGTTCTTTTTGAGGAACAAACTTAATATAATGATCAGAATCAGAAAAAAGTTTATTAAATTACTTAAGTTCGATCGACTTTCTTCTTGATGACGAATGATTTCGTCGCAGTTAGGGGAAAGCATAAGAGCAAGATTATCAACATAACAACCGATATCATAAAGAGCAGGCTTGATACTTTGAAATTTCTTGAGATATTCAGGCTTAACAAAACTCGTTTTCATATTTCTATTGAGCATATTCATGGTTTGAATAGACTGACCCGTTTTGTAAACAATGGTGTTTAACGTTTCGGCTCTCTTTTCCAAAGCAAAATTTTTTTCAATATCCTTTTCTTCACGAGTTTTATAAAGCTCAGTTTGATCTTTGTTAACCGACTCTAATTCAGTAATCTGGAGTTTATGTAGCAGCAGTTGTTCTTCAAGTTCCGATATCTTTTGTTTTGACATATGAATTCATGTGTTACTTCAGAACAATATTGTTCGTTGAGCACCTTACGTTCATATACCAAACCATTAGCTATTGCAACTCGTCGATCAACTTCTTTTACATAATCACACTCTTTAAGCCTGTCTATCTCCTCGGCTAAGGATGTGTTTGCTTGCTTCAAATGTTTATTAGCCTCTTTGTTTTTCTCAATTTCATTTTTTAAAGAATCAATAATAGATGCAAGCAAATCATGGTCCTCATCCGAGTCAGTATCCTGAGCAGCATTACCGTCATCATTACACATATGCTGTTAATCCGTAGAGATATTTCTATCCTCCGTGTTCATTACATATGTATCATTGATGCTTTCTGGTTGCTCAGGATGCAGTCGTTCATTAGCAAACACATTATAGTTATCATATGATGGTACCTTTTCAATTGGCTCAGTGTCAAAGATAGGTCCAGAATTATCAGCAGTCTCTGGAATCACTTCTTGAATCTTTGCCATGTACACATAATGTGCCTCCAACTCTTGATCATCGGCTTCATCATCAGTGTCATCGCGCCAGTCAACTTTATATACTGTGAGTGGAATTCCTGCTACTTCTTTCTTACACAGCAACATCTTTTCCTTGTGATATCGAGAATCCTTAACCCGTTTTAGCTTCTTGCATTCCCTAGCCATGTGCCCAAATCCCTTGAAACTGAAGCATTGAATCCCAGTCTTCTGGACAACCAGAGTGCCTACAGTATCTCTAGCCCCAACTTGATTCGGCATCCTCTGATTATCATACCTAGCATCATGATCATACCTAGGTGCATGATCAACTTCTTTATATCTAGCATTGGATGATGATCTGAGGTTGTTGTTGGTAGGTTTGTAGATCTTCTTATAAGTTATGGTGAGTAAAGCCATGAGTTCCTCAATCTTCTTGTCCCTTGAAATTTGATCATCATCACTGTCTCTATCTAATTCGGTGTCATACTTTGGAGGTGGAGTGGGGACAATTGATTTTTCTTTGTTTTTAGCAGTAGCTAGAGGTTTGGTGGAGGAGCTTGATGACCTTGAGGGATGAGTAGGTAGTTGTTGATGGTGAACGGGTTTTGTTGAAGTAGCAGCCACAAAAGCAATAGAGTTAGCAGACCGTTCTGCCTTTTCAGCCCTTAGTTCATTCACTTCATTCTGATGTTGTTTCAAGATATTATAAAGTTTTTGATAGGAGATGGTCTTGATATCTTCCCTTTGTTTAACCAAAGTCACAAACCTTTGCCATTATGGTTTAAGTTGAAGTAGAAACTGAACATTGGCATGATGATTGGAGATGGTGCACTGATTTCTGACAAGCTCATTCATCATTTTGTAGAATCTCGAGTAATATGAGTCAATGGATTCACCGTCTTCATATGTGAATTTTCCAAACTCCCAAAGTAAATTAGTCTCGAGATCTTGAACATTGATTGACTCACCTTGCTTCAAACGATGAATTGCATTCCACATTTCCATAGCATTAGGACATGCATCAACCGTGGAATAGATATCGTTATCAATCCCAGTGAGTATGTAGTTAACAGCATCAGCTTCAGCTTGGAGGAGTTTCTTTTTCTCAGCATGACATGTATCAAAATTCTCCATAGCTTGTGTTGTTGATGAAGTACTATCCTCTACTTGTGTGGTAATGGGTCTGAATTCAAAAACTGGAGGTGGATTCTCAAAGCAGTGACGAAGAGCAGTTTGGTTCTCTTTTGCGTCGAGAAATCTAAGAAAACGAGATCTCCATTGAAAGTAGCAACCGGCAGTGAGCACAGGTGGATTACCGTTGCCACCTTGTTCCAAACGAATTTGATTAGCAGTCGCATTGCTGATGTTGTTGTTAGACATTGTTGATGATTGTGAATGGATTAGGATCTTAGTGGATGTGTTATGATGAGGTGTGGTTGATGTTGTCGAGTAAAGATGTTAAAATCCCCTAAAAATTGTCTCTCCAGAAACCAAAAATTCCAAGGCCAAAAACACTAATAATTTTCTCTTTTGGAAAATAAGGTCACTTTCGGAATAAATGGGAGTTTCGGGAAAAAGGATAGTTTTCAGATAAATTGAATTTTCGGATAAAAGTGCCTTTTTTGGATAATGTGAGGTTTTCGGAAAAAATAAGGTTTTCGGATAAAGTGAGGTTTTTGGATAAAGTGTTTTTAGGAAAAATGGTTTTCAGATTAAGTGAGGTTTTCGGATAAAGTGAGGTTTTTGGATAAATTGACACTTTCGGAATAAATTTTGTTTTCGGATAAAGTGCTAAATTCAGATAAATTGCTAGATTTCGGATAAAGTACTGAATTCGGATAAAGTGAAACAAACCTTTTCAGTTCGCAATCTTCCAAACTTTTCGGAATAAACCTCTCCTTCGGATAAAATCTTCAAGATAAAATCTTAGCTTAGCAAAAACTCTAATTTTCGGATAAATCACCACTTTTCGGATAAACCTAAGAAGAATTTTATTTTTGGAATAAACTTCTTTTTAGATAAATCATTTTTTTGGATAAACCACCTTTTTGGATAAATGATGACTTTCGGAATATTAAACCCTTTTCCGAAATTTTGTACTGATGTTCGACAACCCCTTTTCTCGGATCTAACTCGTAAATAACGTGACTTTTTGCCAAAAATTGATCCAAATACCCAAAAATTTGTGTTTTTACCCAAAGAAACAATACCAAATATCGATCACCATTATGTAGAAGATTTGTATCAAGATTAAACCATAAAAAGCACACAAAAAAATTGGATCAAGGATTATGGATCAAATACCTCATAAAATTAATAAGAACAATAACCACGGATGTTCAATCACCTATCCACTATAGGCTCTGATACCAAATGTGAATTCCACTCTCAATCCATAACACAGTATTTAGAGAGAGAAAGAGAAGAAAAGTAGAGAGAATTGGATGGTAAATGTTTAATAGAGAGAGAAAGTAACAATGACCAACACCCTCTTCCACACATGGAAGAGGGTTTATATACCCATGAGCTTGGTAGCCTCATGGGCTTGTTTCTTGGGTCGGGCTTAGCTGACGCCCCTAACTTATACAATATTAACTTAAAGTTCAAGTCCAGTTAACCCGACTAACCTATTACAATACAAGACCATTAACGACTAAGATGACCAATTACATTCTTGTTCGACTATATAAAATATAGGGCCAACACCCACAAATATGCATCCACGTCATACACCACTAGTACCAACCCTCTTTGGGAACCCGGAAAGGCATCGACCACGTCAGAGGGACCAACTAACAAACACCGTAGGATGAACTAACTCGTTGGACACATGTCGCATGATCCCTTGTGTCGAAAGTGTATATAAATGCAGTTCTACTGACCTTCCACCGTTATTTCAAAAACCTTCCACCATTTTTGAAAACAGCAAGAAATAATCACCATAGCATAAAACATCTTCAAATCCACACCCAAATGAAGTAGGGGTAAAAGGGAAAAATGGTGGCACAGCTATTCGATGTGACGTCACGCATATCAAAACAAGAACTTTCCAGTTTTGCCACCAAATATCATATATCTGTAGACCTCCATCCGACTGTGCCAGATCCACAAGCACACATAGGAAGCTATCCTGCTGGAAAAATTGGTGTATATACCAGGTTTTTTTAGTTTTCCAACAACCGTATACTACTAAGACGTTTTTTGATTGACGTGCTAAGCTACTATAAGATACACCTATCACAGCTGCACTGCATCGGTACCGCGAAGATCTCTAATTTTGAGATAAACTGCTTACTGAAAAACATCAACCCAACCATAAATTTGTTCTGCGCCTTCTACCACACATCCTGGATAAATGGGTAGATATCCTTTGCGAAACGCCCCGGCCAACTGCAATGTTATAAGGTGAAGATAGACTCTCTGAAAAAATGGAATGATACATTTTTCTGGGTAGACAAGGTTGTATTCCCATTCGACTATGATTTTATTACTCCCGAGACTATGATAAAAGATGACCGCCCCATCCCTGGCACGTATAACGAAGCAGATGCGCAGAGAATAGATGCCGACCGGATACCAATGCAGGAATACCCAGAGGCGCTACTATATGCATTAGGGCTGAGTCATCATTCTACTCTCCCTGCAAATCACCTTCCACATTACTTTGACAACTTTGATCATGGTAAGAAATCCCTTTCCTTATTTCATAAGGATTTAAAATTCAAATGTGTTATGCACATGTTCTCATATTCTCTTCATACTCTTGTAGAGCTAACTTATACGCAACTCGTGAAGCCCGAGCATCCGTGCGCTATGACCATGCGTCCTCGACCCTTTACACCTTTCGAGCTATCTAATGGATGGGCGTTGGTCAACGCACCGTAGCACTAGATTTTCCCTCTCCTACAACCAGCGGAGGTACAGAGAGAATAGTCGCACTAAATGCCACTCCCATTCGGAGTGTGCCATGCATAATGGAGTCTTCGTCAAAAGAAGTGGATCTGTTAAGTGGGAAATATTATGGTCTTGGGGATAACTCGCGCGCTGGTCCCTCAGAAGATATCATCCCTATTATTGGCTACAAAAGTTTTTCGTGCTCCCCAACAGATCAAATTCTTAAGAAGAGCAGGACACAACTGACCAGACCGTGCATCGATTTTACTACATGGGGCTTGCTTTCAAGGCCACGTGAAAATTCACTTGTGCCAAGGTATGTCGTAATTCCACTCGTTACTTTCCTTTAACGTAAATAAAAAATCATCTTTCTAACACTTCCATGATATCAAATGCGCAACCTATGCACCGCAGTTACCAAAGTTGACACTAGCACTTCGAAGCCTAAGAAATTCCTTCCTCCATGGAAGTGCACACGCTCCTGCGCACTGGATAGCGCGACCGTATGTGAGGACTTCCACCAACATCTAACCCTTCCCGGATGTGCCCAACTTTTGCACAAGATGCCCGATGAAATGCTTATGAGAGAGTTGGACACAGTCGTGTCACAGGAGGTAAGATTAGCCTCACATCTGAAAAAGAAGATATCGTATCTTTATGAGCGCATGGCTCAAGTAAAATTGGAAATTACCCAAGTGACGGAACAAAAGGACCACGAGCTTGTGTGCGCCAAAGTTGAACTCGTACGTATGTGTACTTTTTCTAGTATAAATGTCGGATCCATTCAGTACTTAGAGCATGAGAAGGCATCTTTATCCGAATCCATAAGTCGAGAGTGTCGCCTTCGTTCGAGACAAGAGGAGGAAAACCGTTGGGCCATGTCCAAGCTTGAGGAGGGTATGAGGGCCCTCACCTTGAATTGTGACAACTTTGTTGCCAACTGTCATCAAGATATGGCTAAGAAGGCAAAAGTTCTGAATTGTATGAGTACCGACTTTGATGAGGAGCTATATCCCCACCTGACAGTAGTGCGCGCTAAGAATCAGTGGTTAATTAAGCACGGTCAGTCGCTGACTGTCAAAAGTGTCGTGGAGCTACCTGACCTGAAGAAAGCAATCAAGGACATTTTCGTTGTTGCCCAACTATTGGGGCAAAGTCTTGCTATGGAGCGCGCCTTCAAAGATGGTTTACTGACAGGGCCATTGGAAGGTAGTGCCATTTACTCTCGTTATGCTCAAGAAGGTTTCGGCGCCGCGTTCCGCAGATTGAAAGATCTTCCGCTGCCAATAATAGATGTTATCGAAAAGGACCAAGACCAACCAATTAACGTGATCATGGCAGGACTCACTCTGGCGAGACATTGTGAAGAAGATGCGAGGGAAAATCCCCCTGGTATGGCCAAGCCAAATATCTCCCAATTACAAGTTCCTATCAATGTTGCTGGTGTACCAAAGATGGTTTCGCTGAAGGACAAGCTAAAGCATCATGCTAAACGCGTGGCGAAGAAAAACAAGTCTTCTGTTGTGAGTGCTGTCATTGGCCTAGGCCTGGCGCACCCGAGTCGATCTGATGGTGTACCGGTTAGTTTGCCTTCTATTGATGTATATCAAGTACGCGCCTTGATATATATGAAGAAGGATTGGGCCCAACGTCGTATGTTGTTGAACCCCTCACATCACAGATTAAAGAGATCGCTTTCAGCTGACGATCTGATATAGGAGGCATTTGTCGCACTATGTTGTTACCATGTACATTATTTGTAAAGTAAGAACTTGTTAATGTCTATAGCGACCTGCGTTGTTGTATGCACATAGCGTCCTGCTGAAGGTTTATTAGTATCATAACAATTATATAAAACCCTAAACGAGATCAAAGCACATATAGCGGAAAAGATTTAACAAGATCATAATTAATAACACAATTATAATTAATCGAATTAGGTTTACATACCTTTACGCTAAAGCAATTCCACAAGACGAAAAACGAATCACCAATTCAGGTTTATACCGTATATACCAAGATATAGTCTAAAGTAAGACTATATTACGTTCTTGTACACACATAATACAACGAGCTAACCGTGATTCTAGCATGTGAAAACCGAGCAACAACGCTTGTAAATAATCTACCCAACAACCCTAGAGAGGGGCTAGGACTAGACTATGTATACACCGATCAACCAAGAAAAACCAACCGAAACCCTTCGTGGGAGTCAACTTGCGATCGAACAAAGAAGAGAAGGGGAAGAAAGATATATGATATGTTGATTATGAGGGATTAGGAGGTGTATTCATAGACTTCCAACCCATTGTAGCCCAATAAATAGGCAACTTTTGCCCCCCCCCATAGCCTATAACCGACGGTCGAACACCCCCCCATGGGGTGTTCCGGAACCATCCGTCCTTGTTTCCTTTTATTTACATACTATATGTTTATTTAACACTCGTTCTAACTTAACTATTAGTTAATTAACGATCGTTAAAGTTATATAGTTACTTGCTCGGTTAAATTAATAAATTAATAAATACATAAATATATTTATTAAATAAATTAATAAATACAATAAATATATTTATTAATTAAATTAACTCTTTATGTATTGTGTGTAATCTCGTAATCTCGAGTTCGATCCTATCACACGACTATTAAATATACGTCCATAAACTTTCAGCTCCCAGTTGGACATATTTCGAATATCGTGATTACATTGACTAGCGTCTAGTTACACTTAGCAATGTCTCTAGTACAACTCGAGTAAGGTCTCCTGGACAAAACCTTTTAACGATTCTGCATCGTTATTATTATCCTTTTATTTCTAATACAATGTTAATAAGGATATGGATCTCAGTCATTCCTTTCATTAACCATTCTGTTTCTCGTTCTCAGATTCAACAAGATTACCAAAACAAATTTAGGTGTGGCCACAAAAACTCTTACTAATCCCACGAGGGGCCCAGCTGTATGAAATTTGTATAGTTGAAGTTCGTTTTCTCAGTTCTTAACAAATTGAAAGTCCTAACAAGATCAAGTTTTTAATTGTTTTTGGTTGGTAAAGTATTTGGATATTCTATAGCTAATTCAAACAAATCCTTGATAAAATGAAAAATAAAGTCTACTTATACGTAAAACAAAGTGCACAAACCAAGTATTTATTCAATTAAAATGCTCAAATGTAAATTCTACAAAATATAAGGACTGAAAAAGTAAATTCAATGAAAAATAAATGCCAAAAATACAAAGTCAAAAAGTCTAGGGATTATATATGCAAAAACAGTTAACCAAATGGACTAAATGTGAAAATTTATCTAACAAAGTAACTAACTTTTAACTATTTTGAAAACTAACTAACCACTTTTTAACAAACTTGAAAATATAAGGACTTAACTTTTTCAAAACCTAATTAAGTGGAATTTTAACCTGTAAATGAAACTGTTTAACACTCAAAGGACTAGAATGCAATTTTCAAAACTTTTAAACCAAAACGGGCACAAGGACTAAAATAAGCTCGTTTGAGCTTATTTCTTAACCAAATAAGCTCAAACCAATTTCAAAATTCTTAGAATTGAAATTAAGCTAGACTTGTGAAAGGAAATAAGCTGAAACTAGCTAGAACTCAAATAAGCTAAATCCATTAAGCACAAAATAAGCTACCCAATAAGCTACACATGCACAATTTGATTTTATAGCAAAAACCTGTTAATCAGCCTAAAAGAAGAAGGGGAAATCTTGTTTCAAAGAAAATGATTCATTAATAAGCTCTAAAACTGAAAATAAGCTAAAATGAGCTTATGTTGACTTTCGTTGACCAAAAATCCAAAAATCTGAAAATCTCAAAACTTATCCAGGAACACTTTTTGGAGTGATTTGTGAAAGAAAATAAGCAAGTTTCTGAAGTGGATAAGCCAGTATGAGAAAACAGTCAAGCTTTTTATCACATGGAATTAAAAATGCTCAAGTGCTTAAACTAAGGCTTATATCTAGCTTATTACTTGATACTTTATAATTTCCTGCTACACACTTAAACTACATATGTTGTGTAAGGACTAGAAACAAATTTCAAGTAAATCCATCAAGTAACAAAGAAATGGCAATGTTTTGAAGATCAAGACTTTTCTGAAAACTAGTTAAACAAAACTGACCCAAACTTTTTATGATGCCATTTGCCTTTTTGACTAAAATCTTGACTTGAAAACTTTGTAAACTAACTTGCAATGACTTACTGACTGAATGAAAGCTAGACTTAACCAACTAACAAGACTTGAACTCAATTTAAATCTTAATCCCAAACACAAGTTTACTGAATTTTTAAAGCTTTAGTAAAGGAATTTTGAGTTAAAAGCTACCATTATCAAAGAAAGTTATCAAGCTAAGTGTGTTGAATGAAATGTAATGCTTAAGGACCAATTTAAAGCTATGAAGCAGTTTAACACTCTAAATGTATTTATGAGCTAATTTTACTGATTATATGCAGCTAAGTATGAAAGTTAAGCTAATGAACAAGTACAAGACTGCAAATAAGCTACTCAAACTACAACTTCTACTCAGTAACACACTTGATCATGTATCACACAAGGTTACACTAAGAATTAAGCATGCCTGCAACAATTGAGTGGAATTAAAATGCAAAAACCAAAAACCTTTTAGCTAAGGCCTCCTTTGGGGAGTAGAGTAGCGCTGAGCTATCTAACTAGTGCTAAACCACCACCTTAGCACAAGTAACTACTAATCATCTACCAATCAACAGCTAATCAATCCTTAAACGCCATTGATGATCAGAAAAACCTTTAATGCTTGAAAATGGATGATCAGAACTAGAACTCAGCTACAGGATGAACTCAATCAGCAACAATCTTCAACAAGCTTCTAATGATCACTCATGATCATTAGAAACAAAGCAATAACAATGCAGAATGAACAGTAGATAAGAAGTGAAGGATTTGAAGGGAAATTTGAAATTTATTGATTATGAATGAAAAGTGGTTACAAGGTTTGTTATAACTACCTAACAGACTCTCAAAAGGTTGTCAAGCTTTTGAGAGTTGTTAACTACAACTACTAACAGAACTGAGAGAGAGAACTAAAATCTAGTGTGTGTGTTTTCACACTAGCTACGTATCTACAAATGAGAAGTACATGCCCTATTTATAGAATGGAAATGTGTTGAAGTAGGGGTAAGTGACGTGTCTGAGCCAATTGATTACTTCCACGTGTCCTCATCTTCTCAATTGGATTTAGCCGATACAAGTTTGAATTTGGGCATTTCTTGGTGAGTTGATTTGAGCTTGATTGGATGGTTGGGATGGATTTAGGACATAAAAATGAATAAGTTTCATGTAGAACACTTCTTCTGATATGCAGTAGAGATCAAATTCGTATATGGGTTTGGTTTGTTGAAGAAGATGACAGGTGTCAACTTGTGGTTGGCTCAATATTTGTCACACGGATCACTATCCAAAAGAATAGTGTGATCCGTGTGAAGGGATATGGTGTATTTTGATTGGTTGTGGGCGATTAAGTGGAATCTGACGTGTATTGTTTATTATTTCCCAAAGCTGAAGTGGCAATCCAAGGTGATTAATCCAAGCCCTCTCATTGGCCCATTCTATTTCACACCGATTAAGCTTTGATTTATATTTCCAAAATGGCAGTTTCAGTCCTTGTACTTAGCAGATTATGAGTTTGAGCTTTAAACTTCTTTCTTTGGGCAATTTCAGTCCTTTCACTTGCAAACTTGATCAAATAGCTCCCTTGACTGAGTTGACTTGAAGGTTGACCTTATTTGACTTTAATCTTGACTTTGACAATTTTGCACTTTAGCCCCTCAACTTTGTAAAATTGTCAAGATAGGTCCTTGTACTTCAGAGTCTTGTCACTTTTGATCCTTCTTTGTCTTTTTCATCCAATTAAGCTTGATTTCCCCTTGTTTTCTTGAAATTGTATCCTTCTTACCTATTTGAGCACAAACAAAGAACATACCACATAATACTGCTTTTATAGCACAAAACTTAGGTAATTTCCTTGTGTTTTAGGGTGTTTTGTTGATTAATTGATATGAGTTTTTGCTCATATCAAATCTCCTACACTTGAACATTGTCATGTCCTCATGCAATACTATATTTTAAAGCACAAGTTTACATTCTCCTCATAATTAATCCACCTTGGCCATTATGGAATGCATCTACACTACTCTACACTATATGATGCATGATTTTGATTTTGATAATGCAATGCACAAGATACAATTCTATTTATATCTTTTTGGATTTTCTTGAAATTGTTTGATGGAAATAACTCATAAAGAATTCGATGACTTTGATTAGGGCTTTGGTACCATGGACACTTATCACCCTCAAGTTTCACTTTCCCCATACGAAGCTTAAAAATAGGATCATTGTATTCACAAGTAAAAAGTGCATCAACTTATTCATGACAATTAAATGTAGAACCGGTTATTATTTGAGCAAATTGCTTGAAGGCAAATTTGTCATTATTTCAAGCGTGAAGTATAAGAAATACAAAATCCAAAAATAAGGAAGCACGGTTTTAATCCTAAGTAATCCTCTCATCCATTACTTGAAAAACCGCTCACAATTAATATAAGTCCGTTTCAAGAGTAATAAGTCATTCGCCTTATGTGTAAAATCCTCATGTCATGCTTTAATAAGTAGCTACACACTTGCTAAGGAAAGAAAAATAAAACTCACACAATAATTTACATCCGCCATCTTTTTGAGACTTTGGATCTTCAACCCCGCAACCCGTCAAGGCAATATTGGATTGGAGCAATCTATCGAATCCCCGCAACCCGTCAAGGTAATATTGGAATTCAATAGTCACTATACTTAACACCACACCGCTCCTCTTGGGAGTCTTGTATAATTATTTTTTTCTTCTTCTTTTTCTTTTTCTTTTTCTCTTTTTTTTTTCTTCTAGCCACTCATATTTTTTTCATAAGCCGCTCTTATTTTTCTTTATTCCTCACAAAGAAAGTAGAAAAGAATAAAAGGAAAAACACCCGCTAGGTATTAAGCATGACATAAGTCTAGTACACATCTAACTTAGAATCTTAAGACGTACTTATATCAACCGTGAATGATTAGACAAAAATGCATAAGAGATTACAAACCAATTAAAACCGTTCTTGATTATTTATTAACATATATACATGTGAAGAAAATAGAGGTAAAGAAGAGAAGGGTTTAGCCACAAGTAATTATCATGAAGTTTATCTAGCCCTTTTATACTTGCTTCAACTCTATCATTTCCTATTCTCCACAAATTTAAAATCTCAAATAATGAGATTGGTGGATGCTTAGCCTAATAGACCAATGAAGGACTACATGGTTAAGGATACTAGCTAGAGAGTGTTAAGATAAGCAAACTCGGGTTGAGTCAAAATATCTATGGCGGGCCTAATATGTCAAAGAAGTCTAAATTTGTTAAACCATGTCCTTATTATATTTTTTTTCCTTTATATATTTCATAAAGAACAAAAGAAGAAATATATACAATGAAAATGTGATATGCAAATGACAATGATTTATGCAAAAATTATGAATGCATATTTTTGGTGGCCAAACTAGATCAAAAATTTGAAAAATGTTTGAAAAATTAATTTTCCATGTTATCATGAAGATCAATGACAAGTTCTAGGTAAGGTCACTTCGATAAAAGACCCCCTACACTTAAGCTAAACATTGTCCTCAATGTTTAAGAGCATGGAAGTATAAAAACTTCCCCTACACTTATGACAATGAATAGACTTTGCTTAACCCAAGTTAAGGAAAGGGCAACTATTGGTGAATTCATGTTTAAGCACAAGGTGTCTATGAAAAAGCACAATAGCAACGAAGTGAACCAGATACAAGGGCCTCCTCCATAAGCTCCAAAGCATGAAATGAGTGAGCAACCCCACAAACAACATGAAGACAAAAGAAGGTCTCCCCTACACTTATCTCCAATTCTATACCTTTATTGCTAACCTACAACACTCTAAACCTAGTTATACGATGCTTGAGTTAAGGAGTCTCTAGCTCGACTCGTCCCTCAATGAATTAATTCATGGGGAAAATGGGGATCTCTTGGACCATTTGAACAGAAATGTCCTCCCCAAAATAATGTTTCACACGGTGACCATTCACTTTAAAGTTTGGACCATCGGGTTGTGACAACTCAATAGTTCCATACGGAAAGACTCAAGCAATAGTGAATGGACCGGACCATCTCGACTTAAGCTTGCCCGTAAAAAGTTTCAACCTTGAGTTAAAAAGGAGAACCGGTTCTCCAACTTTAAACTCACGATTCTTGATCTTAGCATCATGCAATTTCTTAGTCTTTTCCTTTTAAAGCAAAGAATTCTCGTAGGCATTGGCTCTCAATTCATCCATCTCATTAAGTTGATCTTTCCTATGTGAACCGGCTTGGTTTAAATCAAAGTTAGCCCACTTGAGAGCCCAAGATGCCTTATGTTCTAATTCGAATGGGAGGTGGCAGGCTTTTCCATAGACAAGCCTATAAGGGGTACAACCAATTGGTGTCTTGAAAGCCGTCCTAAAAGCCCACAAAGCATCATCAAGCTTATCCGACCAAGAATCTCGATGCTCTCCCACCGTTCTCTCTAAAATTCTCTTTAAACCACGATTTGTGACCTCGGTTTGACCATTGGTTTGAGGGTGATACGCGGTAGAAAGTCTATGATTAACTCCATATTTCTTCATAACTCTCGTGAATTGATCATTACAAAAGTGCGTACCACGATCACTTATGATGGCCCGAGGTACACCAAGCCTAGCAAACAATTTCTTTAAGAACTTCACAACTACTCGAGCATCATTGGTAGGTAAGGCTTTAGCCTCAACCCATTTAGACACATAATCCACCGCCACAAGTATATACTTGTTTCCCTTAGAAGATGGAAAAGGTCCCATAAAATCTATGCCCCATACATCAAAAATCTCACACTCTTGAATAAAATTTTTTGGCATCTCATCACGTTGCGTGATTTTTCCTTGTCTTTGACACACATCACAAAATTTCACCATTTCTTGGGCATCTTTATAAATGGAAAGCCAATAGTAACCCGAATCAAAGACTTTCTTGGCGGTATAGTTGGGCCCAAAATGTCCACCCGTAGGTCCTTTATGACATGCTTCTAAGATTTTAAATGCCTCGGGCCCATCTACACACCGTCTAATGATTTGGTCCGCACATTGCCTAAAAAGATAAGGATCATCCCAAAAGTAGTACTTAACTTCCTTAAGAAATTTCTTCTTTTGTTGGTAAGTAAGACCCTCAATAAGCACATTCCCCACAAGATAGTTTGCTATATTTGCAAACCAAGGGGTGGCATCGTCTTGGGAAGAGATAGACATGAGCTCCTATAATGGAAAGGATTCATTGATTTCTTGATTTGGAAAATCTCCTTGAAAAGGATGCTCAAGTCTACTCAAGTGATCCGCCGCTAAATTCTCGGCCCCTTTCTTATCACGAATTTCTATCTTAAACTCTTGAAGCAACAAAACCCATCTCAAAAGCCTAGGCTTAGCATCTTATTTTGTCATGAGATACTTGAGAGCGGAATGATCCGTATACACTATGGTTTTGGATAGCACAAGGTATGGTCTAAATTTCTCAAAAGCATAGACTATAGCAAGCAACTCTTTTTCCGTGGTAGTATAATGAAGTTGTGCATCGGTCATGGTTTTACTCGCATAGTGTATAGGTTGAAAATGCTTATTCACTCTTTGTCCTAAGACGGCCCCCACCGCATAATCACTAGCGTCACACATAAGCTCAAAAGGTAATTCCCAATTTGGAGAAACCAAAACGGGAGCCTTTGTCAATTTCTCCTTAAGAGTCTCAAAAGATTCCAAACACTCTTGGTTAAAAATGAAAGGAGCCTCTTTTTATAAGAGGTGAGTCATCGGTCTAGCTATCTTAGAAAAATCTTGTATAAAGCGCCTATAAAACCCCGCATGACCTAAGAAACTCCTTACACCTTTAACCGAAGTGGGTGGGGGAAGCTTAGCAATCACATCAATTTTAGCTCGATCTACTTCTAATCCCTTATTGGATATTTTGTGTCCTAAAACAATTCCCTCTTTCACCATAAAGTAACATTTCTCCCAATTAAGCACTAAACATGTTTCCTCACAACGCTTAAGCATTCTTTCTAGATTGGTGAGACATGAGGTAAATGAATTTCCAAAGACGGAAAAATCATCCATGAAAACCTCCATTGTTTGCTCTATCATATCATGGAAAATCGCCATCATGCACCTTTGAAACGTCCCCGGTGCATCACATAAGGCAAAAGGCATCATTTTGTAAGCAAATGTACCGTAGGGACAAGTGAATGTGGTTTTTTCTTGATCCTTAGGGTCAATGGGTATTTGGAAATAACCCGAAAAGCCATCAAGAAAGCAATAGTACACATTTCCCGCTAAGCGTTCAAGCATTTGGTCCATAAAAGGTAATGGGAAATGGTCTTTCCTAGTAGCCTCATTGAGCGTCCTATAGTCAATACAAACTCTCCAACCGGTAACAAGTCTCGTAGGAATAAGCTTATTGTTCTCATTAGGTAATACGGTGATTCCACCCTTTTTTGGAACACAATGTACCGGGCTAACCCATGGAGAGTCGGAAATGGGGTAAATCATGCCCGCATCAAGGAGTTTGATCACTTCCTTCTTAATGACCTCATGGATTTTTGGGTTAACCCTTCGTTGACTTTGAATGGCGGGTTTGTAATCATCCTTCATAAGGATTTTGTGTGTACAAAAATGTGGATCAATTCCCCTTATGTCGGATACTTTCCATGCTAAGGCTTTCTTGTGTTTCTTAAGGACTTCAATGAGTTGCTCCTTCTCATCCTCTTTCAACTCTTTAGCAATGATCACGGGTAATTGGTCTTTGCCCTCTAAGAAAGCATACTCTAAGTGGGATGGAAGGTCCTTAAGTTCGATTGGAGGTGGACTCTCTATGGAAGGTTTTACTATGGAAGGATCCTCATTGGTAACTTCTTGTGGAGTAGGAGAAGGAATAGGGTCCTCATTGAGCAACTTTTGGATAGTAAGAATATCTTCTTCCCAATTAATGGGAGAATCATCATCACCAAGAAAGTTGGACTCAAATTCCTCTAAGAGGAAATCACTCTCTCCAAAAGGTGTTAAGGAAGGAGCAATTGAGGCCACGGTTTCAACATGGGGCATTTCCTCACTAGTACTCTTGCAAGCATCATGAAAGTGTTCATCACACACCTCATCTAGCACATCAACTATGTTAATAGTCTCACACGGTCTAGACTCCTTAACCTCTTTCCTATCACACACTTTCCCTAGCTTAAACACCACTTTCTCATCCTCTACTCTCATAATTAGTTCTCCCTCCGCCACATCTATCAAAGTACGACCCGTCCTTAAAAACGGTCTACCAACAATCAAAGGAACTCTAGGATCCATGTCATAATCAACCACTACAAAATCGGCCGGAAATGTAAACTTATCCACACCTACAAACACATCCTCCGCGATACCTACGGGGTAAGCTATGGTTCGGTTGGCTAACTCAAGGGTCATCCTAGTGGGAGTGAGCTCGGGAAGAGAGAGTTTTTTCCAAACCGATAAAGGCATGAGGTTTATCCTTGCCCCTAGATCCGCCAAAGCCATGCAATTTTCCACACCAGGAAAATTACAAGGTATCAAGAAGCGCCCCGGATCTCCAAGTTTTGTTGGTAAGGTTTTAAGTAGCACGGCGGAACAATTTTCATTAAGGGATGTGTTGGGCAAATCAACCAATTTTTCCTTGTTTGAGAGTAAATCCTTGAACATCTTAGCAAACTTTGGCATATAAGCAAGAACTTCCGCAAAGGATATGTTGATGTTGAGTTGCTTAAACATCCTTAAGAAATTTGACACTTGGATGTCATCCTTGTTCTTTAACTTGTCCTTTTTCAACCTTGAAGGATATGGAATAGTTGGTTTAGGTGTAGGTGTTGTAGTGAAAGATTTGTCTTTGATAGCTTCTTCATTGGGAGTTGTGGAAGGTAGAGGAGAAGTGGGAATAGGTTGAGAAGGTATGTTTGATTGAATGGGAGCATTTTGAGGTGGTGAAGTAGATGTAGAAGGCTTGTCACATGTAGGAACAAAAGTGGGTGTAACAATAGGAGGTTTAGGAGGTGAAGGATCCTTTGTTGTCTTTCCACTTCTCGTTGTAATAGCAATGACATTTGCTCTTGGGTTTGTTTGTGTGTTAGATGGTAAAGCTCCTTGTGGTCTTTGATTGAATGCCATTAAAAGCCTATTGGTTTGTTCCTCCATTGTACGTTTCATTTGGTCATTCATTCTTTTCTCACTTTCACGAATTCTCCTCTCAACGTACTCATGAGTCTCTTGTAGCCCATATCCTTGATTTTGAAGTTGAGGGTAACCTTGATTTGGTATTTGAGAATATCCTTGATTTTGGAAGGGTGGAAGTGGTTGATTAAATCCTTGATGTGGTGGATAAGAGTTATTTCCTTGATGTTGAAAATTGTTGGGTGCCTTGTGGTTATTCCCTTGGTAATGTGGTCTTGTACCTTGATTCCGTTGTAACATTTGAGGAGGATTTTGGTGAGGTTGGGTGGGTGGATGGGGTGGGAATCCCGGTGGAGTAAGGTAATTTTGGGACTTGTAAGAAAGGTTATTGGGATTGATATTTAGCTTTAAGTGTTCACGATGTTCCTCTTGGTAAGCATAACATTCCCCTTGATAACCTTGCACCTTATCACAGTGTTCATAGGAATGGGTACCTCCATAAGTCACACAAGAAAGAGTAATGGCATGCACATCATTTGAGGAATGATTACCCATAGAAAGCTTCATAAAGTCATTCATCATTGTTTCTTGAATCTTTGGAGTGTTTTGCATTAATGTTTGACTTTCCTTTTGAGCTTGAGTAAATTCTTGAATGCATGAAATGAGTTGAGTTTCCAATGGTTTAGAACTTCCTTCTTGAATGACATGGACTCTTTCATCAAATTGTGTGTTGGTTTGAACCATTGCTTTGGTCTCAATAATATCCCAAGCCTCTTGAATGGATTTAAGAAGAATATTCCCTCCCGCGGAAGCATTGAGTGAGTCTTGGTGATGAGGTTTAAGGCCATTGTAGAAAGTATTGATTTGGTGAACTTCATCCAATCCATGGTTAGGGCATCTCCTCAATAACTCTCTAAACTCCTCCCAAGCATCACTAAAGGTTTGACTAGGTTTTTGTTGAAAGCCTATAATTAAGTTCCTCAAAGCCATAGTCTTAGATGGGGGAAAGAACTTGTTCAAGAACTTAGTAGTGAAACCATCCCATGTGGTGATACTATCGGGTGGTTGTGTGTCTAACCAATGCTTAGCGGGACCCTCTAGTGAAAATTGCACCAATATCAACTTAATGGCATCATAGGGAACTCCATTGTACTTAATGGTATTGCAAAGAGCAAGAAATCTCTTAAGGTGATCATGAGGATTATCATTCTTGTTTCCATAGAAAGGTGTGTTTGAAACCAAGTTAATCATAGCCGTTTTTAGCTCAAATGAATTTTCGGGAATATCGGGTATCTTGATAGCATCGGCATATCCGTGAACATTGGATTGCAAACGTTCCATCAAAGAACGAGTATCAACTCCGGCCATGGCTTCTTGTTGTGGATGAATCAAAGCACGATTCTTGTGATCGGCTTGATGGACGGTGGTGTTCCTACTCTTTCTCTTTTTCTTCCTTTTCGGAGGAAGGGGTTGTACACCAATCGGTATTTGTGCACGCCCGCGAGTGAGCATGCAACTCAATACGAGGAATGAGAGAAAAGCTCTCGTGTGACTTTGAAGAGAAAAGGATTATCCCCTTCGAGTTTCAATATGAAATATCCACAAGAAAATAATAATATACGTATGTACTACTTGGGTGCAAGACCCCCAATGAAGCCTTCCTTCTTAGAATACTCACAAGTGAATGGGGGGTTAGGTGTCGCGAAGCACTTAAGTACCTATTGACCCTTAGATGGCATTTTATAGCACATCGCCTTTCTATTCACTTAATTGTTTGTATTCTTCGAATTGTTGCTTATTGGAAGTATTTATCTATTCTTGCTTTATTTTGTTTGATCGATACACGTGTCAAGGACCGGAACGCCCCTCAACACGGTGTATTGCCTTGGCAATACTTATGGAGAATATGTGAATTGGTTGTTCTTATACGTATACGTATTTACTTATAATAATATGGAAAATATTTTTGTATTTATGAGTTTTTAAGAGAAAATACTATATGTACATAAAAACCGAGAGAATCCAATAATATATATTTTTGGGTGCAATCTCTTAGAAAAAAGATTTCTTTTTGGATTTTTTAATTTGTTTGGTCAATTCTTTAGGAAAATAATTGTTTTGTTAATTTTTTAGTTTTTTTATATATTTTTTTATATTTTTGATTTTTTTTTTATTTATGATACGTAAAAATAACGTTCACTAGGTGAACGGATCCCAAAAGCCAATGAAAACCGTCAATCGATAGTCTCTCGTAAAGTCAAAGAACCGGCAGCGGCGCCATTTGAAATGTGTATAGTTGAATTTCGTTATCTCAGTTCTTAACAAATTAAAAGTCCTAACAAGATCAAGTTTTTAATTGTTTTTGGTTGGTAAAGTATTTGGATATTCTATAGCTAATTCAAACAAATCCTTGCTAAAATGAAAAATAAAGTCTACTTATACGTAAAACAAAGTGCACAAACCAAGTATTTATTCAATTAAAATGCTCAAATGTAAATTCTACAAAATATAAGGACTGAAAATGTAAATTCAATGAAAAATAAATGCCAAAAATACAAAGTCAAAAAGTCTAGGGACTATATATGCAAAAACAGTTAACAAAATGGACTAAATTTGGAAATTTATCTAACAAAGTAACTAACTTTTAACTATATTGAAAACTAACTAACCACTTTTTAACAAACTTGAAAATATAAGGACCTAACTTTTGCAAAACCTAATTAAGTGGAATTTTAACCTGTAAATGAAACTGTTTAACACTCAAAGGACTAGAATGCAATTTTCAAAACTTTTAAACCAAAACGGGCACAAGGACTAAAATAAGCTCGTTTGAGCTTATTTCTTAACCAAATAAGCTCAAACCAATTTCAAAATTCTTAGAATTGAAATTAAGCTAGACTTGTGAAAGGGAATAAGCTGAAACTAGCTAGAACTCAAATAAGCTAAATCCATTAAGCACAAAATAAACTACCCAATAAGCTACACATGCACAATTTGATTTTATAGCAAAAACCTGTTAATCAGCCTAAAAGAAGAAGGGGAAATCTTGTTTCAAAGAAAATGATTCATTAATAAGCTCTAAAACTGAAAATAAGCTAAAATGAGCTTATGTTGAATTTCGTTGACCAAAAATCCAAAAATCTGAAAATCTCAAAACTTATCCAGGAACACTTTTTAGAGTGATTTTTGAAAGAAAATAAGCAAGTTTCTAAAGTGGATAAGCCAGTATGAGAAAACAGTCAAGCTTTTTATCACAGGGAATTAAAAATGCTCAAGTGCTTAAACTAAGGCTTATATCTAGCTTATTACTTGATACTGTATAATTTCCTGCTAAACACTTAAACTACATATGTTGTGTAAGGACTAGAAACAAATTTCAAGTAAATCCATCAAGTAACAAAGAAATGGCAATGTTTTGAAGATCAAGACTTTTCTGAAAACTAGTTAAACAAAACTGACCCAAACTTTTTATGATGCCATTTGCCTTTTTGACTAAAATCTTGACTTGAAAACTTTGTAAACTAACTTGCAATGACTTACTGACTGAATGAAAGCAAGACTTAACCAACTAACAAGACTTGAACTCAATTTAAATCTTAATCCCAAACACAAGTTTACTGAATTTTTAAAGCTTTAGTAAAGGAATTTTGAGTTAAAAGCTACAATTATCAAAGAAAGTTATCAAGCTAAGTGTGTTGAATGAAATGTAATGCTTAAGGACCAATTTAAAGCAATGAAGCAGTTTAATACTCTAAATGTACTTATGAGCTAATTTTACTGATTATATGCAGCTAAGTATGAAAGTTAAGCTAATGAACAAGTACAAGACTGCAAATAAGCTACTCAAACTACAACTTCTACTCAGTAACACACTTGATCATGTATCACACAAGGTTATACTAAGAATTAAGCATGCCTGCAACAATTGAGTGGAATTAAAATGCAGAAACCAAAAACCTTTTAGCTAAGGCCTCCTTTGGGGAGTAGAGTAGCGCTGAGCTATCTAACTAGTGCTAAACCACCACCTTAGCACTAGTAACTACTAATCATCTACCAATCAACAGCTAATCAATCCTTAAACGCCATTGATGATCAGAAAAACCTTCAATGCTTGAAAATGGATGATCAGAACTAGAACTCAGCTACAAGATGAACTCAATCAGTAACAATCTTCAACAAGCTTCTAATGATCACTCATGATCATTAGAAACAAAGCAATAACAATACAGAATGAACAGTAGATAAGCAGTGAAGGATTTGGAGGGAAATTTGAAATTTATTGATTATGAATGAAAAGTGGTTACAAGGTTTGTTATAACTACCTAACAGACTCTCAAAAGGTTGTCAAGCTTTTGAGAGTTGTTAACTACAACTACTAAAAGAACTGAGAGAGAGAACTAAAATCTAGTGTGTGTGTTTTCACACTATCTACGTATCTACAAATGAGAAGTACATGCCCTATTTATAGAATGGAAATGTGTTGAAGTAGGGGTAAGTGACGTGTCTGAGTCAATTAATTGCTTCCACGTGTCCTCATCTTCTCAATTGGATTTAGCCGTTACAAGTTTGAATTTGGGCATTTCTTGGTGAGTTGATTTGAGCTTGATTGGATGGTTGGGATGGATTTAGGACTTGAAAATGAATAAGTTTCATGTAGAACACTTCTTCTGGTATGCAGTAGAGATCAAATTCGTATCTGGGTTTGGTTTGTTGAAGAAGATGACAGGTGTCAACTTGTGGTTGGCTCAATATTTGTCACACGGATCACTATCCAAAAGAATAGTGTGATCCGTGTGAAGGGATATGGTGTATTTTGATTGGTTGTAGTCGATTAAGTGGAATCTGACGTGTATTGTTTGTTATTTCCTAAAGCTGAAGTGGCAATCCAAGGTGATTAATCCAAGCCCTCTCATTGGCCCATTCTATTTCACACAGATTAAGCTTTGAATTATCTTTCCAAAATGGCAGTTTCAGTCCTTGTACTTAACAGATTATGAGTTTGAGCTTTAAACTTCTTTCTTTGGGCAATTTCAGTCCTTTCACTTGCAAACTTGATCAAATAGCTCCCTTGACTGAGTTGACTTGAAGGTTGACCTTATTTGACTTTAATCTTAACTTTGACAATTTTGCACTTTAGCCCCTCAACTTTGTAAAATTGTTAAGATAGGTCCTTGCACTTCAAAGTCTTGTCACTTTTGATCCTTCTTTGTCTTTTTCATCCAATTAAGCTTGATTTCCCCTTGTTTGCTTGAAATTGTATCCTTCTTACCTATTTGAGCACAAACAAAGAACATACCACATAATACTGCTTTTATAGCACAAAAGTTAGGTAATTTCCTTGTGTTTTAGGGTGTTTTGTTGATTAACTGATATGAGTTTTTGCTCATATCACTGTATTAAACTCCAAAAAAAATTGGAGAAAATAAATTCCATATTGACTACGAGCAAAACTTATGAATTTTGCAACACTTCCGAAAATAATCCTTATAGCTACCAGTTACGTTTAGCGTTAGATTATTCCACAAAGATGCACTAGATTCATAACTGTGTCCTGGTATCTCAAGTCTAAGGATAACTATTTATGTTTTACTTAATGACAAAGATCCATAAAGTAATAACATATATTTGGGATAAGTCCTATATTCAATTCATCGAATATCATCCAAAATCGATCAATATACTTTCAAGTATACTCTATCGCTATTTTGATTTGTCTTAGTTTAATAATATTCCTATATTATTAATCGACAATGGACCTTTAGCATAACTTTTATTCATGGATTAAAACATGTAAAATAGGATACACTTATTAAATAATAAAAATAAACGAAACCCAATCTTTATTTTATTATATAATAATGTCATAACATCCTTTATCCAAATACTAATCACATATTTATTGTATGAGTTCGCTAGCTAGTTGCAACCCAATCGCCTTGGCATGCTTAAATACCTTTGGTCTAGGCAAAGCCTTAGTTAAAGAATCGGCTACGTTATCATCTGTGTGAACTTTTATCAATTTTATTTCCCGAGCTTCAACTTGTTCTCGGACGTAGTGATGTCTACGCATAAAGTGTATGGCGCCTTTCATGACTCCAGGGTCATTGGAAAATATTATTGTGGCAGAATTGTCTCAATACATATGTATAGGTTCTTTAATTGAAGGCATCACTCCAAGATCTTCAATAAACTTCCTAATCCAAACAGCTTCCATTGCAGCTTCTGAAGCACCATGTACTCAGATTGAGTAGCATGCATTCCAATCGTTGTCTTTTTCTTGCTCTTCCAGTCAACTGCTCCTCCATTGATAACAAAAACGTAACCGTCTGAGACTTCGTATCATCTTTATCACATTGCCAGAACGCATCACAAAAACCTGTAACATTCAGTTCTATGTCTGGTTTCCCTCCATATACCAAAAATATATCTTTCTTATTCCTCAAATACTTTATAATATGTTTAACAGCAGTCTAGTGGAGCTTCCCTGGATTCTATTGGTATCTGCTGACCAAGTTCAGAGCAAACGCCACATCAGGCCTTGTGCATCTAACAACATACATTATAGATCCTACAACCGAAGAATAAGGAACCTACTACATGTATGCCTCCTCTTTAGGAGTTGATGCATCCATCTCATGACTCAGATTATGCTTAACTTCCATAGGTTGAAAACCTTTCTTGGAATTATGCATATTATACTTCTTCAAAATCTTATCTATAAAAGCATCTTGACATAGACCAATTAACCGTCTTTTCGTATCTCGATAGATCTTAATTCCCATAATGTATGCAGCTTCTCCTAAATCATTCATAGAAAAACATTTACCAAGATAAACCTTAACAACTTTAAGTCTTGGAATGTTACTTCCCATGATTAATATGTCGACTAGGAATACTACATCACTCCCACTAGCTTTGCGATATACACATGGCTCATCACTATTCTGAATAAATCCAAAAATTTTGATTTCTTCGTCAAATCTTTTATTCCATTGACGTGATGCTTGCTTCAAACCATAAATGGACCTTTGAAGTTTGCACACATGTCGGATTCTCAGGATTAACATACCCTTCTGGTTGCTGCATATATATGTTCTCATCTAAGCGACTGTTCAAGAAGGCAGTTTTAGCATCCATTTGCTATATCTCATAGTCATAGTATGCTGGTATAGCTATGAGAATCCTAATAGCTCGTAAGTCTGCTACAAGAGAAAATGTCTCCTCGTAGTCTACGCCAAAAGTTTGAGTAAAACCTTTATCTACTAAACGAGCTTTATAGGATTGTACTTTTCCATCCATGTCTGTTTTCTTCTTGTATATCCACTTATGTCTCACTACTTTAGCATTCGGTGGTGGTTCTACAAGAATCCGAACATCATTTACTTTCATGGATTTCATTTCCTCATCCATAGCAACCATACACTTATCCTTCTTAGGATCAAGTATGGCGGATATATAATTAGCGAGTTCACCAAGATCCCCTAACTCATCATCATCCTCTATGTTAAGACACATATTGCTATTTGCGTTTTTAATCCTTGTGGATTTATGATGAGATGGAATTTATATATGATCTCATTGTTCTTTTTGGGATTTTAAATGCATAAAATGTCATAAAATATCATATTATGTGCTTGAATTTGTTACATGTGTGTTTTAGGTATGGATATCGTGAAAAATACAAAAGATCACAATAACAAGCAAAAACGAACACGAGAAATGAAGCCGCACAATGAACCGGGCCCAAGTTGTGATTTTCTAAGAAAAGTCCTTGAAGATTTGAAGATATACATGAAAGGTCCTTCATCACTGAAGAGTTGACACTTAATACCCTTGTATATTCATAATTACAAGTTTGGTCCCTTAAGTTTGTCAAAATTACAAAAGAGCCCCTCAACTTTGAAGAATTGGCAAGTTTGGTCCTTATAAAATGAAGACTTGTTAATATTAGTCCTCCTCAAAGTCAAGCATACCATGAAGACCTTCAAGATACAAGAAAGAACAAGTTTGGTCCTTTAGATATCAAGAAATGACAAAACAAGTCCTTTAAATATCTTTTGAAAAGTTTTTGGGGCAAAAGTGTGAAAAGTAAAACTTGGCTAACAAAGGATATTGAGTTTCAAGCTGTTAAGTTGTAAATGAAGAGAAGATAAGAAAGAAGGGACCAAAGCTGCCAATACAAGGATAATTACCTAGACCACTCACGTGCTGCCACCTCACCCCACTCACTCTCTCCACCAATCAGCTTTCACCATCCTTCCACATCACCCTCCACTAAACCAAAAGGATTAATATTAATTAATCCTTTTTGAATTTAGACGCCTAACATCTTTATTAAACCTAACTTAGATCAAAATATGTGTTCTTAAGCCAAGAACACAAATTGGGTAAAACTGATTAAGCAACAATTAAGCCTTGAGCCACTCCAGATTTAAGAATGAACATGTGTTTATGCAAACCCAAACCTCATTTTGGTCCCCCTATCACCCAAGAAGGCTACACGTGGCTCCCCTGCACCACTTCTTATTCGTCTTCTACAAGAGCCAAAAACAAAGCCTCCATCAAACGACCAAGATCATTCCCATGGTCCCTATATGACATTGGGCACCTAAGATTGTTTTATAACAGCTCACCATCAGCAAAACGCCAAGGATTCTTCACATGATAGCCAAAGTTCAAAATCACCAAGGGCATGCTTGGAAGTTTACATGCTAGGGTTTTACTTTCTTCTTTATGTTTCTAGAATAGAACTAGTAGTATTTAAGGAGTCCTCAAGCTGTAAGAGACCCTTGTTCTCAGTTGTTACTTTGTCAAGCCTTGTAAAGCCCTTTTTTAGTGAATGAAAGTTATGGTATTGTGTTGTGATTAAAAGCTGAGTTCCATTATCTTGTTATTGTTATAAGTAGTTGATTGTCACGTTTTTGTACTTTATCAAAACCTTGAACAAGTCTAAGAGCTATCCTATAAGCCTGTGAATCCCTTGTTCTTTATGGATAAAGAAATTGGTCTGGCTTGGATAGGGATTGTCCATTGAGGTGTTTAGTTAAGTGACATAAGTCACATTCAATTAGCTTATACAATTTAAAAGTCTGTTACAAAGTTTTTCTAGCAAAAATCTGTCTAAGTTGTTTGCTAAGTGCTTGTGGTTTAACAGCTTGCTTATTTGAGCTTAAGGGTGATCATAACCTCCTAATCTAGACTGATTAAGGGGTAGTGAGTCCTTAAGAGAGGATTCAAGCCTTATGGGAACCTAAGTCTTGCAAATACTTGGTCTTTTGTCACCTTATTTTAGTTTACTTGTGCTAACCTAGGTTCAAGCCTTTGGTTGTGCCTTTTTCTTGTTCTTAGCAGTGGAAATCTAGTGCTTGTTAAGCTAGCACCTCAGCTCATTGATTCCAAAGTGTGGATGTACATTTTGGAGGTTTGAATACTCAATCCTCATTTTTCTGATTAAGTTTTGTATGCTATGTGATTTGGAGTTCTAAGCTTGAAAATTGTAATCTTTATGCTTGAATCTGTCACTTAGGTCTATAGAAACTTAAATGCGTCATATAATTGCATGCTTAAAGGTTAAAATCAAAAATTACTTTGAAATCAGTGATTTAAAGGGTTGTTTGGTTTTGCATGCTGCTAGGGCTTAAGGCCTTTGGCCTTTAGTTCTTGTGTTCTTGTCTTATTTATGTGGTCATATTAAGTGCTATTTGGTGTATGCTAAGTCTTGAAAGCAGATAACAAAGAATTTGCATGATAACCACTTTTTCACTTGAAAATAGGTCAAACATATCAGAAGGTTTGATTTGCTTGTTTGATTGATTTAAAGTCTGAAATTAGGTTTGCTTATAGTTTTTGTTGCTATTCATCTCTACATAACCTGGTTTTTAATATTGGTGGCTTATTGAAAAAGTTCTGGCTTATTGAATCTCAATATTTGGTCAACTATATCAGTATATGCATGTTATGTGATTTTGATGTTCTTGGACTGAAGTGTGTTGTTTAATGCTTGTTACTTGTTCATTGTTGCCTGTTTATTGAGTGTGAAGTATTTTCAGCTTATCTCACAATCTCATAAGCTCACTGGCTTATTAGCTTACTTGTGCTCAAAACAAGTCAAGTCCACCCAACTGGTGGGATTTGATTCACAAGGTTTGTACTCAAGCCTTGACTAGCAGGGTTAAAACAAAGCTAATACACTTCATTAAGTCTGTCAGTGCCCAAAATTGTACTTGTCAGCGTTTGAAATTCATTTGTCAGCGTTTGACCATTGGTCAAACTTGTTCAACAAGCTTATTGAACCTGTTTTGATTATTGGCTTGTGTAAAAACTTAGTTTTTGTAATAGGTCTTATTTTTCTCAGCTTATTATTGATATTAGAAGTTTGTATCTCATTTGGTTAAGCTTTTACTAGAAAACTAGCTTATTTTGCTTTTTCAGAGTGCTTATTTGCTTCTACAACTTATTTGCTTAGCTTTTTGTAAATTTTGTCATTGATTATTCTTAGTTAAGCCATTTAGAACATTTTGCAAAAAGAATCAGCTCTTGAATCAGCCTAGAACTCGAAAACGACTATTTTGTCGTTTGTGTAGAGAGCTTTTGCTTATTTTAGGCTTATTTATTGAGCTTTTTCAAAATTTCTTTTTACAATCTACTTTAGAATCACAAGAGAAGAATGTGTATCAAGTTTCAGCTTATGGCATTAGCTTATGGCTTAATGGGCTTATTTGCCCATTAAGAATAAGCTGAGTGCTTTGTTAGCCCTATATTTTATATAGTCGAACAAGAATGTAATAGGTCATCTTAGTCGTTAAAGGTCTTGTATTGTAATAGGTTAGTCGGGAAAACCAGGCTTGGACTTTAAGCTAATATTGTATAAGTTAGGGGCTCTAAGCCCACGACAATCCAAGCCCGGCCCATGGAAACAAACCCACGACCCATGGAAAGCCCATGTGGTTCGTGAGTATATATACCTTCTTCCATGTGTGGAAGAGGGTGTTAGTTCATTATTTTTCACATAGTAAACCTTCCATCATTCTAGTTTATATCTCTAGTTTCTCTCTCTAACTTTCTTATCTTTCTCTCTCTAAATCTACTCTAAATCTTGTGTTATGGATTGAAGTGGGATTAACAATTGGTATCAAGAGCCTATAGCGGATAGGTGATTGAAGATTCGTGTTTGTGTTCTTGATCTTTGTGTCTATTTTGATTCAAAATCATTCGATCCAATTTTTTTTTTGTGTTTTTTATGGTTTATTCTTGATACAAATCATCTACATAGTTGTGGTAGTGATTTGGTATTGTTACTTTGGTTAAAAACACAAAAAGTTTGGGTGTTTGGATCATTTTTTGGCTCAAAATCTCGAATTGGTTGTGTTATATCCGAGAAAAGTGGACATTGCGATAGGGTTTTCATATTCCGATCCAGCATTGCGATAGGGTTTTCAGCATTCCGATCTGTATTGTGATCCAGCATTCCGATCTGTATTACGATCCAGCATTCCGATCCGTATTGCGATCCAACATTCCGATCAGTATTGTGATCCAGCATTCCGATCCAGATTGCGATCCATATTCCGATATCCATATTGCGATAAGGATTGTGATCCACATTCTGATAGCTATATTGTGATCACACATTCCGATCACACATTCCGATCATACATTCCGATCATACATTCCGATCATACATTCCGATCATACATTCCGATCCACATTCCGATCATACATTCCGATCCACATTCCGATCATACATTCCGATGGATATTGCGATATGTTTGGCTAAATTTTGTTAGAGTATTTTTCAGACTTAGACACTATCTAGACTAGTCCCGGATCATAGTTTACCAAAAAAAAAACTAGGTCAAGTAAAATTAATTTTTTTTCCCGACTAGTTTTTCGCTATTTCTAACTCAATTTCAAAATTTGGCGATACAAAATTTTCGGCTTACCGTTTTGTCGGACTAAGGAATTTATTGTCGGACTGAGAAAAAAAATTTGGAACTTTCGAGATTTCAACTTCAACAACAATTACAACACATCCACTAAGATCCTCATCCATTCACAAGTATTCACCATGTCTAACAACATCAACATTGCGACTGCTAATCAAATTTAGTTGGAACAAGGTGGCAACGGTAATCCACCTGTACTGGCAGGCGGTTGCTACGTTCAGCGGAGATCTCGTTTCCTGAGATTTCTAGATGGAAAAGAGAACCGAACCGCTATTCGTCATTGCCTTGAGAATCCACCTCCAGTTTTTGAATTCAGGCCCATTACCACACAAGCAGAAGATGGTACTTCATCAACTACACGAGCTATGGAGGATTTCGACACATGTCTTGCTGACAAAAAGAAACTCCTCCAAGCTGAAGCCGATGTTGTTAACTACATACTCACTGGGATTGATAACGATATCTATTCCACAATTTATGCATGTCCTAATGCTATGGAAATGTGGAATGCAATTCATCGATTGAAGCAAGGTGACTCGATAAATGTTCAAGATCTCAAGACTGGTCTACTTTGGGAGTTTGGAAAAATCACATCCGAAGATGGTGAATCCATTGACTCATATTACTCGAAATTCTACAAAATGATGAATGAGCTTGTCAGAAATAAGTGCACCATCTCCAATCATCATGCCAATGTTCAGTTTCTATTTCAACTCAAACCGGAATGGCAAAGGTTTGTGACTTTGGTCAAACAAAGGGAGGATATCAAGACTATATCTTACCACAAACTTTATGATATATTGAAACAACATCAGAATGAAGTGAATGAACTTAGGGCTGAAAAGGCAGAACGATCTATGAACTTTATTGCTTTTATGGCTGCTACTTCAACAAAACCCGTTCCTTGTCAACAACCACCTACACATTCCTCAAGGTCATCAGTCTCATCCACCAAACCTCTAGCTACTGCTAGAAACAAAGCAAAAGCAATTGTCCCCACTCCACCTCCAAAGTATGACACCGAGTCAGATGGAGACAGTGATGATGAACAAACTTCAAGGGACAAGAAAATTAAAGAACTCATGTCTTTACTCACCACAACTTATAAGAAGATCTAAAAACCTACCAACAACAACCTCAGATCATCATCCAATGCTAGATATAAGGAATTTGATCATGCACCTAGGTATGATCGTGATGCTAGGTATGATAATTAGAGGATGCCGAATCAAGTTGGGGCTAGAGATACTGTAGACACTCCGGTTGTATAGAAGACCGGGATTCAATGCTTCAACTGCAAGGGATTTGGGCACATGGATAGGGAGTGCAAGAAGCCAAAACGGGTTAAGGATTCGCGATATCACAAGGAAAAGATGCTACTGTGTAAGAAAGAAGAAGCAGGGATTCCACTCACAGCAGATGAAGTTGACTGGCGTGATGACACTGACGATGAAGCCGATGATCAAGAGTTGGAGGCACATTATGTGTACATGGCAAATATTCAAGAAGTGATTTCAGAGACTACTGACAGTTCTGGACCTATCTTTGATACTGAGCCAATTGAAAAGGTACCATCAAATGATAACTATAATGTGTTTGCTAATGAACGACGGCATCCTGAGCAACCCGAAAGCATCAATGACACATATGTAATGGACAAGGGAATAGCAATATCTCTACGGATTCACAGCATATTGATGAGACTGCAATTATACATAGTCTCATCGTCTAAATCGGGCTTAAAACGCTTGAAATATCATCAAAATACCCCTATATATGCTTGTATTTGTGTCTTGTGTATTTTAGGTACGGATATCGTGAAATCAACAAATGATCACAAGAGTGAAGCAATAACGAACACGGGAAATGAAGTCGCACAAAGAACCGGGCCCAAATCATGGATTTTCCAAAATTACCCTTGAAGAATTAAAGAATGGCAACATTGGTCCCTCATCTTTGAAGATTTGGCAAAGAAAGACCTTGAAGAAATCATCATTTGGCAAGAAAGGTCCTCAATGTTTGAAGATATTACATAAATAGCCCTTGGATAATGCATTAATTGCAATATTAGTCCTTATTTAAGGTTTGAAACTAAGATGGGCCAAATTCAGCAACATGGGCAAACTTATTTACAAAGGAAATGAGGAATTATAGGCTGCAAACTTGATGTGCTAACATATGGGAACATGGGGGGCCAAATCTGCAAAGACAAACAAACCCACCACAACCAATCGTTTTGCCAACTCACCCCCACCATCCTATCACCTTTCACCACGTCACCCCAACCTTACACGTCCGAATCCACCACCAAATTAACTAATATTAGTTTTCAAACTAATATTAATTAAACCCATTTCCCTCCTAAACACTTACTGTTACTGATACTAGAGATTTTTCTCGTTTGAAAGTTCGTTTTCTCGGAATCCTCTCGAATTGATCTCGATTTAAAGTGGAAGGTTTGTTCTTGGTGACAAAAAGAGTTTAGTTATCTAATCTACTAAAGAGGGAAGTGAATAAGGTAAAGAAAGATTTAAGCTTAAAACAATTAAAAAGTAAAACTAGACTTAAAAATTTAAATCAAACAGTAAACAGTAAATGGAAAAATACCCTAACAGAAACTACCCTATTCGGAAAACAAGTACTATGCGGAATAAATTCTTTTATGCGGAATAAATGCTCAATTCGGAATGTTTTGCTATGCAGAAAACTAGCCCTATTCGGAATAAAATACTATTCGGAAAATAAACCTATGCAGAAAAATAGCTCTATTCGGAAAGCAGGTCCTATTCGGAAAAAAGTTACTATTCGGAATAACAATCCTATTCGGAATGATGCGTCCTATTCGGAAAGAATTTTTATTCGGAAAATCAAGTTCTATTCGGAATATATAAAATATTCCGAGTAAGGTAATAGTAAGACTGCTTATACGGAAAGAAAGCCCTATTCGGAATATTCCGAATAGAAAGAACAGTAACAGTTCAGCAAAAACGTTTTTTCAATCTAATCACCAAAATACTCAAAAAGGTTTTGCCAAATTAACCAATAATCATTTAAATATCATAAGTAACAAATCCCAACAATAAAAACACAAAATCAACCACGTTTAAAAGATTAAAATTAATCAAACAAGAACTTGAAAACTTTGAATAGAAAAGGAGTTGAACAAGATGAATAGAAAGATTGGAATTGAAAGATTAATGTAAAAGTTAACAATAGTAATGATCAAACACTTACAAGATTGAAGGAAAAATGAAAAATCACCAAACACCCTAATGGTGTTGGTGATGGAACGAACCAAAGAAACCTGGGAAAGAAAAATAAAAAGCTAACTCCCTAATTGTGTGAAGGAAAAATCCTTTTATAGTCCTAGTGGTTGGTTGGTGAGTGGGCTATCTCCCTTTCTTCTTGTCTTCTCGTCTTTTCAGAAAAGTTGACGTTTTCGATTCTGATCCGGGATTTGTCGACGATTAAATTCAACTCGTCTTTTAATTTCTTCGTTTAATAGACTTGAGTTTCTTCGACATATGTAAATCTTCCATCTTTGGTCCTTTTCTTTGATAAATCTTCAAATAGGCCCATTGACTTCAAATCTTTTGCATCTCTTGGACAATAGACTTCGTCTTGAGTCTTTTTCCTTGATAAAACCCGTGCAATCCCATGTTTTCTTTAATATTCATCCGGTTAGCTCTGAAAACACAATAAACACAAAAACCACGCATAATTCCAAACAAATGATATTAAATACGTGTTTTGGTCTTGTTTTAGCCAGAATTAAGTGGTAAAAGGATGGGTGTTTACACACCTATCAAATCCCCTACACTTAACCATTGCCATGCCCTCATGCAATGCTTAGTGATAAAGCAAATTTACACTTTTCTCATAATCAATCAACCTTGGCCTTATTCAAATACTACTAAATAAAAATCAAAATACTAAGAGAAATTAAAACTTTAAAATAAACAAAAGGTTGGAAATAACTTGCGAAGAAATCAAGGACTTACATTAGGGCTTTGGTGCTGCGAAGATTTATCACCCTCAAGTTTCACGTTCCCCAAACTAAGCTTAAAAACGAGATCATTGTTATTATAAGTTAGAGAATCAAACACTTACACACATGGCTTAATTAAATGCTTAAACTCCCTTATTCCTATGTGTATCTCTGATATTTTATTTTTGTCTTAGAATGATCATGAAGATGCATTTTTGGACTTATTTCGATAGTTTATTTAGGCTGAAAGCAAAGTAGGACGATTTGATCAGTAGTTAGCTAAAGGACAAAATCTCTTAAAACTGCTTCTCGGGATATCAAAAAGTTCATATCTTGGCATAACTTGGTTCGCGATTTGAGACCTTTCTCGGGCCGATATTTGGCATGTACTTCATACTTCATATCTTCGAGAGACGTTCTTGAGATAATGGTCTTCTCATCATAATAGAGTTTCTTCACTTGGAGACTTTTGAGGGGTACTCCAACTTTGTTGACCACGACTTCATGATTATTTCTTCAATCTCTAATTGGGATTTTGAGATACAACGATCCGCCTCCTTTTCGGACTTGGATCTATTTATCCTCATACCTTGTTAGGGTCTTTTCGGATAGACTTCTCCATGATCTTTATGGGAGTTGATTGCTTTTCGTCGTGAGTCTTGATCCTTCATATTGATTTTAGGAATAATGCTCTTCACATCACCTTGGATCTTTAGCAATAAAATGGAATCCTCATGCCTTGTTAGGGCCTTTTCGGACTCGCCAATCTTCGCACCCCGCTTCATAAGTTATGCCTTGGCTATGAACTCTTATCATTACCGAGCAACTTTTAAACGATCTTGGGCTAGAAGCTAAGTAACTTTTCAAATCGTACGACCTTACTTATTGCAGATAAATTATTAGCAAGTGATGGGAGAATAGGCAAATAATTACACCAAGTGAGCTTGTGCAAGATTACCGACTTATAATTGACTCTATCATTTCTCGTCCTCCACAATTTAAAATCTCAAGTAATGAGACTCGTGGATGCTTAGCCTAATAAACCAATTAAGGTCTACATGGTTAAGGATACTAGCTAGAATAAACTTAGACAAGTCTATTCGGGTTGAGTCAAAATAATCGCAACGGGCCTAATAGATCAAAGACTTCTAAACTAGCTACACCACTTTATTGTGGAATATATACATATGAAAGCAACGATAAAAATTTAAAAATTACAACTAAATGGCCAAAGTTAATAAAAAATTTGAAAAATGTTGAAAAATATGATTTTCCGGTTAAATGAAGGCATTTTCATGGAAAAGTCCACTTAAAACTTCGATAGAAGTCCCCCCTACACTTAAGATAAACATTGTCCTCAATGTTTAAGCATGTGGGAAAAGTCGCCCCTACACTTATGACATTGTGCACGTTGGTTAACTCAAGTTAAGGAAGAGACGACTAACGTGATCAATTTCAAATATGAAGAAAATTAAATCACGATAGTTGAGAGATAGAACCGGATTTCGGATAACACGGGAGCACGGTTCTTCAGAGATTCCAAGAGTGCACTTATCCCTGTAATCACATCACCACACAAAGAAAGCAACCTATAGAGGCTCCCCTACACTTAGGGGGTTAAACGGTAAAAGATAGATACTCGGGCTGCCTCCCGAGGAGCGCTTGTTTTTGATAACCGAGTCACGAGCCTGACTCGACCCAAAATTAGTTCATGGGAAACGTGGTGAGGGATGGAATCACCTCCTGAGAGGTGTCCTCACCAAAGTACAACTTCACTCGTTGGCCATTCACTTTAAAATTAGGTCCATTAGGTTGAGCGAGCTCGAGAGTACCATATGGAAAAATTTGGGCAATGGTGAATGGGCCGGACCAACGAGATTTGAGCTTGCCCGAAAAGATTTTCAACCGAGAGTTAAAAAGTAAGACTTTTTCTCCAACATGGAACTCTCGGTTTTTGATCTTGGAGTCGTGAATGAGCTTAATTCTTTCCTTATAGATCAAAGAATTTTCATAAGCCTCATTACGGAGTTCATTCAGCTCATTGAGTTGGATCATGCGTAGGTCACCAGCTTTGTTGATATCAAAATTGGCCCACTTCAAGGCCCAGTAAGCCTTGTGCTCCAACTCAATGGGGAGGTGGCACGCTTTCCCGTACACAAGACGATAAGGCGTACAGCCGATCGGGGTCTTGTAAGCAGTACGGAAAGCCCACAAAGCATCATCAAGTTTATCAGCCCATGCGGCACGATGCTCTCCCACGGTTCTTTCCAGAATTCGCTTAAGTCCTCGGTTGGATATTTCAGCCTGGCCATTAGTTTGTGGGTGGTAGGCTGTGGAAAGACGATGATTTACACCGTACTTAGCCATGACTCTTGCGAATTGGTCATTGCAAAAATGAGTCCCACGGTCACTAATAATGGCACGAGGCACACTGAATCTAGCGAAAAGAGCTTTCAAAAAGTTACAAACCACCCTTGCGTCATTAGTAGGTAAAGCTTTGGCTTCAACCCACTTTGAAACGTAGTCAACGGCTACAAGGATGTATTTGTTTCTTTTATAAGAAGGGAATGGCCCCATAAAGTCGATACCCCAAACATCAAAGATTTCACACTCTTGAATGAAATTCTGAGGCATCTCGTCTTTATGTGTGATCGTGCCTTGTTTTTGGCAAACATCACATCGTTTAACCATATCGTGAGCGTCACGATATATGGAGGGCCAATAAAATCCCAAATCAAACACTTTTTTGGCTGTGTAGTTGGGACCAAAGTGACCACCGGTGGGTCCTTTGTGGCAAGCATCAAGGATTTCTGACGCTGCCGGTCCATCAACACATCGGCGGATAATCAGGTCGGCACATTGTTTTAATAGGTAAGGGTCGTCCCAAAAGTAAGTCTTGATGTCGGTGAAGAATTTTTTCTTTTGTTGGGACGTCAACCCTTCCTTGAGAATTCCACCCGCCAAGTAGTTTGCAAAGTCTGCAAACCACGGGGTTTCATCAGATTTCGAATTTATAGACATTAAGGTCTCCAAGGGAAAAGAATCATTGATTTCTTTGTTCGGATGATCCCCTTGGTATGGATCCTCAAGTCTGCTGAGATGATCCGCGACTAGGTTTTCTACTCCTTTTTTATCGTGAATTTCGATTTTGAATTCCTGGAGCAGCAAAACCCAACGAAGAAGTCTTGGTTTGGAATCTTGCTTTGTCAACAAGTACTTCAGCGCGGAATGATCGGTATACACGATGGTGGTTGAAAGGACAAGATAGGGGCGAAATTTTTCAAAGGCATAGACAACAGCTAAAAGCTCTTTTTCGGTTGTCGTATAATGCAATTGTGCCCCCGTCATTGTCTTGCTAGCGTAATAGATTGGTTGTAAGTGTTTGTTCACTCTTTGTCCAAGAACTGCACCAATAGCAAAGTCGCTAGCATCGCACATCAACTCAAAGGGAAGCTCCCAATTAGGGGTAACCAAGACGGGTGCCTTAGTTAGCTTATCCTTAAGCGAGTTGAAGGCTTCAAGGCACTCTTTGGAAAAGATAAAAGGAGTATCTTTTTCCAAGAGGTGGGTCATCGGGCGAGCGATTTGAGAAAAATCTTTGATGAATCGACGGTAGAAGCCCGCATGACCCAGGAAACTCCTCACACCCTTCACGGTTGAAGGTGGAGGCAACTTGGGGATAACATCGACTTTAGCACGGTCTACTTCAAGACCGGCTTTGGAAATCTTGCGTCCCAGCACGATGCCTTCTTTTACCATAAAATGGCATTTTTCCCAATTCAGAACAAGGCGAGTGTCTTCGCACCGCTTAAGCATGCGTTCCAAATTGGCAAGGCAAGAGGAGAAGGAATCCCCGAAGACCGAGAAATCATCCATGAAGACTTCCATGGTTTGTTCAACCATGTCATGGAAGATAGCTAACATGCAACTTTGGAAAGTCCCGGGGGCATTGCATAAGCCAAAAGGCATTCTTTTGTAAGCAAATGTGCCATAGGGACAAGTGAATGTAGTCTTCTCTTGATCTTGGGGATCGATGGGTATTTGGAAATAACCCGAGAAACCATCAAGAAAGCAGTAATATTCATTACCCGCTAAACGTTCAAGCATTTGGTCCATGAAAGGTAGAGGGAAATGATCCTTTCTCGTGGCATCATTGAGTTTGCGGTAGTCTATACAAACTCTCCACCCAGTAACGAGACGAGTGGAAATCAACTAGTTGTGTTCATTGGGAACAACAGTTATTCCACCCTTCTTGGGCACACAATGGATTGGACTAACCCATGGTGAATCCGAAATAGGGTAAATCATACCCGCATCAAGAAGTTTGATAACCTCTGTTTTGATGACTTCATGTATTTTTGGATTCACCCTTTGTTGGCTTTGAATTGTGGGCTTAAAGTCGTCCTCCATGAGAATTTTGTGTGTGCAGAAGTGAGGATTAATTCCACGAATATCAGAAATTTTCCAAGCAATAGCCTTCTTATGATCTTTCAACACGATGATAAGTCGGGCTTTTTCTTCTTCCTTTAGGTCCTTAGCAATGATGACTGGCGACTTCTTCTCTTCTTCAAGGAATACATACTCAAGATAGGGCGGCAACTCCTTAAGTTCTAAATCCGAAGGATTTTTGACGGGAGGCGTTTTTAAAGTCGGAGTATCGATAGCAATAACCGTGGGAGATGGTGGAGAAGGATTGTTTTCGTTGAGAAGGTTATCAAAGAAATGCATGTCTTCATCCTCTTCGGTTGGAGAATCATTAGTAGCTAAATTCACATCTCCCATGGTGTCTTCAAGATTGTTCCAAAACAAATCACTATCTCCAAATAGAGACAATCATGAATCAATGGAGGACACGGTCTCAACATTGGGAAGAGAGGTAGGAATACTTTTGCAAGCATCATTAAATTGTTCTTCACAAGCCTCATCAAGAACGTCAATACAATTAACGCTCTCATATGAATAAGGCTGTTTAGACAACTTTCCCATGTTGAAGACTACTTTATCGTCACCCACTCTCATGATAAGCTCACCGGCTTCAACATCAATGAGAGTGTGACCGGTCCTCAAGAATGGACGACCAACAATTAGTGGCACACGAGGGTCCATCTCATAGTCGACGACAACGAAATCAGCAGGAAAGGTGAATTTGTCGACTCCTACAATGACGTCTTCGGCTATCCCCACTGGATAAGCAACCGTACGGTTAGCCAATTCCAAAGTCATTTTGGTGGGGACTAGCTCTGGGAGAGATAATTGCTTCCAAACGCTTAGAGGCATAAGATTAATACTGGCACCTAAATCGGCTAGGGCCATTCAATTCTCTACTCCCGGGAAATTGCAAGGAATTAAGAAACGACCCGGATCACCAAGCTTGGTTGGCAATTTCCTTAAGAGCACTGCAGAGCAATTCTCATTAAGTTGGGTGTTGGAAATATCGAGGAGCTTTTCCTTGTCGCTTAGAAGATCTTTAAACATTTTCGCATATTTAGGCATGTGAGCGAGAGCCTCAGCGAAGGAGATATTGAAATTCAGTTGTTTAAACATTTTAAGAAAGTTAGAAACCTGAATATCGTCCTTGCTTTTGAGCTTCTCTTTCCTCAACCTAGATGGATAAGGTATATTGGAAGAAGAGGAAGGCTTTGGAAGAATAGGATCACTCACATCCTTGGGTGGAGGAGGGGTAGAAGGAAGAGGTGGAGAAATTAGGGAAGGAGAAGGATGAGGAATAGGAGCAGGTGACTCGTTCTCCTTAGTCACAACCACCGGTGCAGGTATAGGAAGCTCGGGTTCCTTGGTACCTTTGCCACTGCGAGTAATGATTGCTTTCATCTCCCCTCTTGGATTCGCAATGGTGTTACTCGGAAGAGTACCCGAAGAAGAGGGTTGATTACCTTGGAAGAAACTAGCCATCATGTTTTTCAAATCATTAGTTTGGCTATCCAACGTGTTTCTCATGTCGGCTCTCAAATCATTCCCTTGTTTGACCAAGTCTGCTTTCAAGTTTCGCACTTCCTGTTGGAGATTTTCCACGATCACATCATTGGTCCTCATGTAGGTTGCAACCTCTTGGTGTAATGCAGTGGGTTGGTTTGTAGGAGCATTGTATGCGGGTGGTTGATAAGCAGGTTGTTGGTAAACTTGGTTGTAACGTTGAGGTGGTTGTGGCTGCTTATGAGGTGGGATGTATGGTGTGCGAGGTTGTTGTTGTTGTTGAGGAGGGCGATTGAGGTTTTGTTGTTGGTTTGGGTTGGTTGGAGGAAAACCTGGTGGGGAAAGATAGTTGTTGGAACGGTAGCTCAGCAAAGTACGGTCACCTTGAGGTCTAGCTTGATAAGCGGGTTGAGGATAGGTGCCATAAGCTGCATTCACATTCTCAGCAGGGTAGTCTTGGGTAGCGGTACAAATGGTGTAAGAGTGAGGACCACCGCATATCTCACAAGGTTGGCCGACAGCGTTAACTTGAGCGTTTTTAGCGTTGTTGCTGTTGTTGTTGCTGACGGTGTGGGTGACAAGCGATTCAAGAAGCGTAGTGATTTTGTCTAGTCGCTTGTCGCTGTCACTAGTGCTACACTAGCGACATTGGTCCGAACACTCTTGGTTTGCACGCGAGATTTATTCTCAATGATGTCCTGTAAAACCCGCATGCTTTTACCATGAATAGTTCTCTTAAGATCGTACGTCCTAGATTAAAACTTACCTCATGTAGTATTGATCACATTCATGTGCTAATAATCAAGCAAGTGCATACGTGTATGACATAACAAGTATCGATTACGTACGAACTCATGATAAACAGTTAATAAATATATCACGTGAACATAATTAAATCATGATCACCACTTAAAATACGAACTAGAATAATTACGTAAATACATATAATATAATTACGAGCGTTAAAATAAACAAAAACGCTTCAGACACGAACACGCTTCAGACACGAACACGTTTAACCACGAACGAACACGTAAAACACGAACACGAGGTCGCACTTATATTTTAGACACGGAAAACATGTGGGTTACCCCTTGTGGGCCCCATATCCACGAAATTAGGAAGAAGAATGGGCCTAGCCCATCATTTTACTAAACAAGGGGGTTAAGGGAAAAAAAAAGGCATTCATTTTCACTTTTCAAGAAAATAAACATAAAACCCTAAAAAGTTTTCTCCTCTCCTTCCTTTTCCCTTTTGTAGCCGCCACCTATAATCATCAAAAGGAGGTGTTCTTGTTGATTTTGATCATGGATATTGTACAAGTATTAGTGTTTGTTCATCCTCTATTGATCCACACATTCGGTATACCTTTTTAACCTTTCTTTTTAATTATTTCTTTTGATTTGATTTGGTAAAATTAATTAAGAACATGATGTTTTTAAAACCTAATTAAAAACATAAAATAAACATGTATTTGGTTAAAGGGTAAAATCAAAAGGTTGTTTTAGGGGTGTTTTAGTTTGGCCGCCACCTAGCCCGTGCCCTAGGGGGGTCACGGCTTGGTCATTAAGCCACCACCGAGACCATATGGTCCCGGTTTGGTGGTGTGGGTCCCACGGCAGCAAGGAACCAAGGGGAACCCCGATTTGGTTCGGGGTACGGGGTCGATTTCATGCCCGGTTCACGGTTCGTTGGTTAAATCATGATCTATGTTACATGTTAATTTTTATGAATCATGAACTTAGGATATAATTAATTAATAACATGAAATATTAATTAAATCATGACTTAGGTTATTTTTAATTATTAGTTTATCATGACATTAATTTAACCTAAGTATTTTATGTTATAAGCTATAATTAATTAATTATTTAAAACATGCCTATAATTAATTAATTTAGACATGACTTAGGTTATATTATTAATAATAATAATACACATTTTAACCTAAGTATTTTCATTTCATTTTAATTAAAACATGTTATACTTTAATTAAAATGCTTGACCTATAGTTTAATTAAAATACATGAAATAATAATTAAACTATATACTATATCATATGACTTAAGAAACAAGCTTATAAACACTTAGACTTATATGTTAGCTTATGTAACCAGCTTAATTCTAAATATGGAAACTTTTATTTATAGAAACTTAATTAAATAAGGCAACTAATCTAATCATGGAAACCTTCTATATATGGAAATCTATTTCAGGCAGCTAATCTAATCATGGAAACCTTCTATATATGGAAACTTATTTAATTAAGGCAGCTGATCTATTTTTAGAAACTAATCTATTTTAAGCAGTAAATTCTATTTTTGGAAACTTTCTATTTTTGGAAACTTTCTATTTTTGGAAACTTTCTATTTTTGGAAACTTTCTATTTTTGGTAACTTTCTATTTTTGGAAACTTTCTATTTTTGGAAACTTTCTATTTTTGGAAACCTGCTATTTTTGGAAAGTTACTTATTATTACACAGTAAGTATAATAATACATGAAACACCAGTAATACTTAATCAGATTAATCAGAATATTAGATAAACACAGTTTAAGGCTTTAAACAGTGAACCATGACCTAAAACATACCAAATCAGCTATAACAAGACACAGAACCCAGTACGTAATCAGTGAATCGATACTTATACACGTGTGTATTCATGTAGCGTTAGTGATCCAGAAGTAGGAGTCTTTCTTCCGTTCATTCACTGGACTTGAGGTACGGATTCCCGTCCTTTCAGTATGGACATTCCTTCCTTATTAGGATTTCCCCGTATGCAGCCAACTGTTTTCCCCAGCATTTGTTTTATTGTTTTGAACTGCTTATGTTAATTTAGCATAAACTATAGCCATATACAAGCATGACCAGTTTCACCTAGTTATGGAGGTACCATAACCATAGCATTGGAGGCACCGATGTTATGACTTCCCCACGGCGGAGTGATTGCTCGTGGCGTCCCTTTTCAGTTTGGCCATATTATTATATCAGTCGGGGCGTATGGGTGCATCCTAGTTACATGTTTTATTCAGTTTATCATGGTGAATGTGGTGTGTGCCTTGCACCCTTCACAAGGAGCTGATCCCTCCTACCCAAATCAGTATATTGTTTAGAGGCATCCCCTCTAATCAGCATGATGAGGTCACCCCTCCAAGTATTCATGCACGTGACCTTTTCATGACCTATATGGGCTATGGTATATATATGTTAAAACAGTTTTCACAGGTTAAACATAAGGCTTTTCAAACTATAAAACCAGTTTTCATGATACTTAACCAGTTTACTCAGTACTTAGTCTTCCGCTGTTATATGTTACATGCTTATCCTATTCATGCTATATTGTACATCCGTGCACTGAGCGTCTTGCTCAGCCGTTACTTTCCTTTCCATGTCCCAAAACGGCAGGTACCCAAGACTCGAGCATTTGGAGGACGCACATAGGATGGAAGCTGCCAGAGACTTCTCTTCCTTTTTGCCTTCATATAGTTATGCTTGTTTAGTCTTTATTCAGTTCATTTCCTTTATTTATGTTTTGGGCTTATGTTTGGGAACCGATGTTTGATTCCGGTTTTCCCTATGGTCATGTATGTTTTACTACATATCACCTTGCATGCTTTGATGACACGCCATAATCACGCGTGACATTCCATTTATAAAAATGGGGTGTTACATGTCCCAAGCAGCATTGGAAGTCTTAGCCAAAAGATTACCCCCCGAGGCACTGTTCAGTGAATCTTGGTCACTCATGCTTAAACCATTGTAAAAAGTATTAATTTGATGTAGTTTGGTAAAACCATGTTGTGGGCATTTTCTTAGAAGATCTTTAAAACGATCCCAAGATTCACTGAACGACTCATTGTACTTTTGTTCAAAATTTATGATTTCATTCCGCAAAGCGGTAGTACGAGAGGGTGGGAAAAAGTAATTGATAAACTTTGTTTCCAAATCCGTCCACGGGAGAATACTCTGTGGCGGTTCCTTAGCAAGCCAATGCCGGGCGTGTCCCTCTAGAGAAAAGGGAAAAAGTTGTAACCTTATAACCTCTTGTGGAACACCATTGAACTTGACCGTGTTGGTGAGTTGCAAGAATCTCTTGATATGGTCATGTAGATCATCAATGGTACGCCCCAAGAATGGTTGAGCGGAGACCATCTGGATAAAGCCTGATTTTAGCTCAAAGTTGTTGGCAGCAATTGGAGGTATGACAATTGGATCAGTGTTGCCGTGTACATGAGCTTGCAGCAATTCAATCATCGGCCGATTATCCGGTTGAGGCTCATTGTTTTTGTTATTGTTCATGTTGTTGAAAGGTGGGTTGTTGTTATTATTGTTTGGAGGTGGTACACCGGCCATGTCTAAGTGATCGAGAGGCTCGGGCTCTTGATAAGACGTGGATCGAGTGCGCATACACCTGCAAAAGAACTAACAAGGCAAAAACAAAGCAAAAATATTTTTGGTTTTTTATGGTTTTTTAATTGTTTTTGGATTTTTGAAAATTTTATATTTTTTAGTGTTTTTGAAAATTTTTGTGAAAAATTAACGTTCACGGGGAACGGATCCCAAAATCCAAGTTCTCACAAAAAAAACTTTTGATCTTAACGAGAAGAGCCGGCAGCGGCGCCATTTGATACTAGAGATTTTTCTCGTTTGAAAGTTCGTTTTCTCGGAATCCTCTCGAATTGATCTTGGTTTAAAGTGGAAGGTTTGTTCTTGGTGACAAAAAGGGTTTAGTTATCTAATCTACTAAAGAGGGAAGTGAATAAGGTAAAGAAAGATTTAAGCTTAAAACAATTAAAAGGTAAAACTAGACTTAAAAATTTAAATCAAACAGTAAACAGTAAATGGAAAAATACCCTAACAGAAACTACCCTATTCGGAAAACAAGTACTATGCGGAATAAATTCTTTTATGCGGAATAAATGCTCAATTCGGAATGTTTTGCTATGCGGAAAACTAACCCTATTCGGAATAAAATACTATTCGGAAAATAAACCTATGCAGAAAAATAGCTCTATTCGGAAAGCAGGTCCTATTCGGAAAAAAAGTTCCTATTCGGAATAACAATCCTATTCGGAATGATGCGTCCTATTCGGAAAGAATTTTTATTCGGAAAATCAAGTTCTATTCGGAATATATAAAATATTCCGAGTAAGGTAATAGTAAGACTGCTTATACGGAAAGAAAGCCCTATTCGGAATATTCCGAATAGAAAGAACAGTAACAGTTCAGCAAAAACGTTTTTTCAATCTAATCACCAAAATACTCAAAAAGGTTTTGCCAAATTAACCAATAATCATTTAAATATCATAAGTAACAAATCCCAACAATAAAAACACAAAATCAACCACGTTTAAAAGATTAAAATTAATCAAACAAGAACTTGAAAACTTTGAATAGAAAAGGAGTTGAACAAGATGAATAGAAAGATTGGAATTGAAAGATTAATGTAAAAGTTAACAATAGTAATGATCAAACACTTACAAGATTGAAGGAAAAATGAAAAATCACCAAACACCCTAATGGTGTTGGTGATGGAACAAACCAAAGAAACCTGGGAAAGAAAAATAAAAAGCTAACTCCCTAATTGTGTGAAGGAAAAATCCTTTTATAGTCCTAGTGGTTGGTTGGTGAGTGGGCTATCTCCCTTTCTTCTTGTCTTCTCGTCTTTTCAGAAAAGTTGACGTTTTCGATTCTGATCCGGGATTTGTCGACGATTAAATTCAACTCGTCTTTTAATTTCTTCGTTTAATAGACTTGAGTTTCTTCGACATATGTAAATCTTCCATCTTTGGTCCTTTTCTTCGATAAATCTTCAAATAGGCCCATTGACTTCAAATCTTTTGCATCTCTTGGACAATAGACTTCGTCTTGAGTCTTTTTCCTTGATAAAACCCGTGCAATCCCATGTTTTCTTTAATATTCATCCGGTTAGCTCTGAAAACACAATAAACACAAAAACCACGCATAATTCCAAACAAATGATATTAAATACGTGTTTTGGTCTTGTTTTAGCCAGAATTAAGTGGTAAAAGGATGGGTGTTTACACACCTATCAGTTACCACTACCACCCCTAATTCGCCCACATAAACCCTAATCCTAAAAACTTGAAATCAAAGGGGTTTTCCCTAATTTTCTCCAGATCCTAAATAAACCCCACCCTAATCACATCCCACTACCCAACAACCCATCACCTTCACCCATATGGCCCCCACACCCCTCCCCTGCTCCTCTATTATGGGTAATAAACGAATATTAACAGAAAATCAACATTCCACATCAATTTCGTGTTCCCAAAGATATAATGGACGCATCAGATTGGTCTTCATACAGCTTGCATCAACAAAGTTCCAAGAAAAATTCACATAGGCATTTTTGACCAATAATCTCAAGGGCATTTTCGGATTTTTATAGCTTTAGGGTTTCTCACTCTTGTTTTCTAGAATTTTCAGTAGAGTAGTATAAATATGGGTGTCATGTACCCATATTTCTTTTGTTCCAGATTTTGTAATTTCTTAATTTTATTAATGAAAGTGAAAAATTTATTAAACTGCGTTATCTGAGTTCCAATTTAAAATTTTGAGTATTGATGATATTTCTTGATTGAGAAATAGGTTAGAGATAAAAGTTTTCACTTTTATCATCAAGTTTCAAAGAATCCGTTTTTTAATTTATTTTGAAGTTTTTTGGGCAAGAGCTTACAAGAATCTTTAAACCAGTTTTAAAAAAAGAAGTGAAAGTGGAATTTTTAAAATGGTTCACTTGGTTTTGATAAGTTTTCATCAAGAAACTTCAAGTTTCTGTTTGTTTTAGATGTTTTGAAAAATTTCAGTTTCAAAGTTTTTTATTTAAGTCAAAGGTGATAAGCTGGCTTAATCAATAAGCCAGGCTTATACACTTTGTTGTTGCTGATTCCCAGTTCATTTTTTCTCTCTTTGTGTCTAATCTTGACAGGATCAAATCTTGCATATTGGATTTGGTGATCTTTTCTTGGATAAACCACCATCATCTCCTATAAATACCAACAACGCTACTCTATGAAAATTGTCAGCTCAAGCCCGTGCTTGATGGAAAAGGCCAAGCTGCCTTGGTGATGCCTGGATGTAGGGTCACAAGGTAAAGATCTTGTTTTTCTATACTTGCTTGAAAAAGTTTTGAGTTAAGATGATTTAGATTGTTAGGTTGTTAGGATGGTAGGCAAATGCTAGATATTGACTGTTTGATAGATTAGGACATGTTAGGATAGCTTTGACTGGATTTGGAACAAGTTAGGTTAGAAATCTTTGTTAAAATTTCAGTTTTCAGTTTTAAAGGGGTGCTTGGATTCAGGTTTTAGAAGCAGTTTGTGAGATACAAATGTTTTGAAATCAGTTTTAATTCACTCATTTTGGCAGATATCTTTGTTATCAGCTTAGTGAGTTTGGTGTGGTAAGATTTGGTAGGTTTTGCATGCACAAGTCTTGATAAACTTAGCTAAAAATCAGTAACACCCTTGCTGCCTTGATTTTTGGTGAATTTGCCTTATCAATCTTGTGACATGATAGGATATAGGGTAGGTTAGAATTTGTATGTGCTTTGAGGGAGTTTATGCGTGGATTGAGTGAGTTTTGGCCAACCAAAACTCACCCAATTGCCAAACACATCAGCAAACAAGTCAACAACCCCCATTCCTATATCAGTAACTGAGATTAGGGTTTTTCTGCTTGATTTTGTTAAATAACTTGGTGTTTTTAGCTTTTATTTGACTCCCCACAACCTAACTGGTTGTGGGGGTGCCTTTGTTTGCCCACAAAATCAAGTAATACTCAAGATACAAGCCAAAAGGCTCCCAGACCTTGTTTTTATAACTGGCAGTGGGAACTCAGTTCCCACTGTTAGTGTTAGCAGTTCGCACTGCTTTGCTAGAAAACAAAAACAGCCAAATGTCACCTTCAGTTATCTAACTAGTGGGTAAAAGTAGGATTTAGCATTTCATTTTTGTTTCAGAATTTTTCTTATTTATTTTCTGATTTTTCCATTAAATTAGTTTTTCAGTTACTGTTCATTTTCCATTTTTTAGATTAAATTGCATTTTAATTACTTTTTAATTAATTGTTTTTTGTCTTTTAGTGTAAAATTTTAATATTTTTCAGTTTTAAAAATTTTCTTATATTTAGAAAAATATTTTTAGACTTGTAGTACAAAAACATTTTACTGTTCACTTTTTAATTAATTTTTTGATTTTATTTAGTTTAATTAGGATTTTAATTATAAACTGTTTTGTCTTTTAGTGAAAAATACTTAATTTTTCAAAATTTTTCATTTTTCTACTGTTCATTAGTATAATTTAGGATTTTTAGAATTGTCAAATAATTTTTAGCATTATTTTATTACTTTTAATCATTATTTTAGTTTAAAATAGTTTTTAGTGGTTTTAAAATTTTGAAAAATACTTTTTAGCTTAATTAGGTTATTTTAAGGGTTTAGAAACTTTAAGATCTTGTTTGGGACTTTTTAATAGTTAATATTGATTTTTAGGGATTTAATTAGCATTAAAAAGTCATTATTTAATTAATTAAAAGGTTTTGGCAAGTTTGGATTTTTTGTAAACTCTTAGAATATTTTTTTGGATTTTTAGAGATTTTTAGGAATTTTTAGGGTAAAATTTTAATTTTGGTGCTTTTTACGGTTTTACGTGTACACCTTTTTCGTCTTAGTTTAATCCGACTTCATAACCGTAAGTCTCTTCTTATCCCATTTCTATTTTTTCTTTTTCACAAATATAATCACAAAGATAATCAATTCATTACACACACACTAAGCCTCCTTGTGAACGATCCCCACTTTGGGTCATTTGTACACGGTTTTCCTAAATCGTCGTGCTTACCCTATTTTGGTACTCTTTTCCTAAAGGGCATACAATAAATCGAACCATCATTTTCGCGCCGCTACCGGAGAGGCGTGTTGTGTTTTGACTTGAACAATTGTTGTTTTTATATAGCCATAATAGTATTTGTATTAGTAGCACTCTACTAATACGTATTATCGTTTTTTCGTTTTTTGTGTGAATACTATTACTATATTGTATACGTAGAACAATAAATTCACAAGTACTCCAAATACGTGAGAAATCACAACCTTGACTTGGGAGGTCATTACCCAATCATTGTATTCGAATCTCAAACCAAAGAAAAAAAGGCAAAAATAGATAAATACTTTCGTGAGGCGCAATTTTGAAAAATACAAACTATAAGGTGGGTATAAGACGGATATTATAAAATATATCCTAAGGAAAAAGGCTCTTAAGTGCTTCGCGCCGCCTCGTTTCCCCGCTTGCTTGTGAGTATTTGATTTTGAGAGCTAATCGAGGGTTTTGCCGCCCAAAGTATTATTAAGTATCATATATACTTTCTTGGTTTTATTTGATTAAACCCTCTTGAACATTTTGGTGTTCCACCAACGTTCTAAAGTCATCGAAGGCGTTCACTTCACGTGATCGTTTTCATTCATTGAGGCTTCTTTAATCAAGAGATTTGATTAAGGAGGAGATTTGTAGATTTTTGTCTACTTAATACAATTCTAAAATCCAAAAAAAAGTAAAAACAATCAAAAATCCAAAAAAATTGAAAAAGTTAAAAACACCAAAAAGAATCTTCTTTGCTTATCCCCACATTGTACGTGACGTTTATGCTTACTCGTAATCAAGCAAGACGTGCACGTAAACGAAAAAACAAAAAGGAGTCAACACCTACTCCTAATCTTTCTAGTGAAGAGACTCCAAGTGAGGAACCTATTGTAGAACAAGAAGCTATCATGGCTAATCGTACTATGATGGAGTTGCTTCAAGCACCTACCGAGGGTTTTGGAGAGGCCATTGTGATTCCCGCCATCCTTGCGGAGAACTTCGAGATCAAGACGGGTTTAATGTCTATGCTTCAAGCCAACAAGTTTCGCGGACACGAAAAAGACAACCCACATTATCACATTAGGCAATTTAATCGTCTCACCGCGACAAGCAAGTTTAAGGATGTACCACACGATGCCATTAAGATGATGTTGATTCCATACTCGTTAGATGGACCCGCCAAGATATGGCTCGAGAAAGAACCCCCAAATTCGTTTTTGACGTGGGGTGATCTCGTTTCTAAATTTGTGAATCAATTTTTTCCACCATCTAAAACAACACATTTGACAAACGAGATTTCACGATTTACTCAAAGGTCTAATGAAATTTTTTCAATGGCTTGGGAAAGGTTTAAAGAAATGTTACATGAATGTCCACACCATGATTTTTCCGAATTGCATCAAATTGACACTTTTTATAATGGGCTTAATGATCATGAACGAGATTACTTAAATGCCGCCGTGGGTGGTAATGTTTTGTGCAAAACGACCGATGAGGCTTTGAAAATCATTGAGAATAGGTCCAAGGTTTATAGCCCTCGTAACACACCGAGTGTTGCCAATTTGGGTTCGTCATCGTCTCGTAGCATTAATGCCTTGCAAGATGAAGCAAATGAGGAGAATCGGTTTTTCGATAGGTTTTCGACTCTTATGACTCATTGGAAAGCACAATATGCTTTGAATTCCGCATCGGTTAAGGCGGTTGCCAAGAGTTGTATTTCGTGTGGTGGAGCTCATGATTTTTCCGAGTGAATTACCGTGGATGGTAACACTTCGAATGCTTATCTAGCCACGAGAACTTATAAGCAAAACGGTCAAGGTTCCCGCCAAAATCAAGCTCCACAAAATCAAAATCCTAACAACTATCGAAACAACAATCAAAGTGGTACTTATCAAGGAAATCAACGTAACTACAACAAGAGTAATTATCAAAGTGGAAATGGGCAGATTTCAAACCAAAACCAAAACCGTGATTTTCAAACTACCACACAAGGTTTTCAAAATGATCACACCAAAAATCTTCAAGGAGAATATTTGAATTATGTTAAAGAAAACGATGCTAAGTTTGATAATATGCAACGTGAAATGGTTATCTTAAGATCCGAGTTGAAAAACGAGCTTAAAAACGAACTTGCTAATGAACTTAAGACTCATGCTAATAAAATGGAAGGAAATGTTCAACGTCTCCAACAAAATCAACAAAAAATGAAGCAAGGTCAACATGAGATTAAGCAAGAATTGTTAAAAGCGGATGCTATGCAATCTAAGTTTGAAGACCGAATGGAAAAAATGTTTGAATCTATCATGTGTAAACCTTCTTCTTCGGGTGGTCTTCCTAGTGATACCATCGTAAACCCGAAAGGAGAATTGAAGGTTATTACTACTCGTAGTGGTAAAACTTTCAAAGAACCCATTTCTCGTCAAAGTACTTCTACGGAGAAGGAAAAAGAGAAAGAACCCGAGGTGGTGGTAGAAAAGGAGCAAATTCCAAGCCCACGAAGTACCGCTGAAACCACACCTACGGTTGAACCAATACCAATAGTGGAACCCGAGATTCCAAGGCCTTTTCCTATGCCCCAACCCACACCACCCTTACCTTACCCTTCAAGACGAAACAAGGAAAAGGCACAAGAACGAAATAATTATCAATTTGAACTTTTTATGAAAATGTTTCGTGACTTGCATTTTAATATAAGTTTTGCCGACGCCTTGGTCATGATGCCTCGATTTGCCGCAAACTTTAAAAGTATGTTGAATAACAAAGAGAAATTGCAAAATTCGTCTAGTTGTTCTTCGGTTTTTCTTAGCCGCATACCTCAAAAAGTCGGTGATCCCGGTAAATTTTTAATCCCATGTCCAATACAAGATATGGAGGAATGCTACGCCTTGGCCGATCTTGGTGCTAGTATAAATTTGATGCCTCTTGAGATTTTTAAGTCGCCCAATCTTCCAAATCTCACTCCTTCAAGAATGTCAATCGAGATGGCCGATCATTCTACGATTCTAGCTTGTGGAGTAGCCGAGGACGTCTTCGTGAAAGTTAGAAAGTTCTACTATCCCGTGGACTTTATTGTTGTTGACATCCCCATCGATCCTAAAGTTCCTCTAATTTTAGGTCCATCATTTTTGGATACTTCGAGAGCACTTATCGATGTGCATGCTAGGAAAATCACTCTTCGTTTCAATGAGGAAGAACTCGTCATAAATGCAACTCAAAACTCTACACTTTCTCATGTGTACTCTATCACGTCTTTGAACAATGTTAGTCCCATCAAAAACATTTGTAAAAGAATTTCAAAAACTAGTTTTAGGAGTTTATGATAAAAACAATTTTCCGTCCCCTCCGTCGGTGGAGGTTAAGAGTGTTAAGCCTACGTTTCCAATCATGAATGATTCTTCGGATGATGAATATGTTGACCCCGATGGGGAAGTTTTCTTTGTTGACAAACGTTTTGAGAACTTGCCACCACCAAAACCAAAACGGTTTTCAAATGTGAGAATTTTTAGTGTGACTAACATTGCTTTAGAAACACCAAATATTTTTTACATAATAAAGTCGGGTTTTCATAAGGAGAGTTTAAAAGATGAAAAAGGGAAAGATTTTAAATTGGATTTAAAAGATTTTTCTATCAATGCTAACTCCGTCATCACCTCGTATTTTGAGTGCTACAAGCTCGTCTTCTCCTTTTGACGATGATTTGTGTGGACTTAGTGTGGGGGAAGCCCCTTATGTTCCCTCCCCTTTCTCCACCGAGGACGAGATATTTGATCCCGGAATTGCATATAAAGGGAAATCTCGGTCTTCCACCGATGCAATAAATGGAAAATCTTTCTATTTGATTGGTGCGAGTCTACCTCGAGTAGCTCATGGTTTTTATGACGTACCCATTGTCCCACCCTTCTATTTCTTCTCATCTATTTTCTTAAAACCCTTTGGGTTTGTGTTGACACATGATGAAGTGGCGTTGATTTGTTTTTCCAATGAGAACGAGAGCGCCATCTTCGATCCCGGTATTTTGCACCATCAAAGGACTTAGTCCTTAATACCGGTTGTTTTTGGGCCTTGTTTATCATGTAAGACCCACCAAAAATTGACCATACAAAGATAATCCCTAAATGATCACATTTATGGGGATTCGAGTCGAGCTTTTGACTCGGTTATCAAAAACAAGGTTCCTCGTGGGGGATTCCCATGCTTATCCATGTACATATTATTCCTTTGTAATTAGTTTAATGTGAGGGGATTTGTGCCCTTCCAACCTTTGTTCCGTGGTTGTTTGTGAATTGTGGTTTTTAGATCATGATCTTCACGATTGGAGCCTCTCGTGTTCGTTTTATGGGAGCACTCGATCGTTTGCTTTGAAGACTTTCTCAATATCCAAATGATATATCCTTTGATGTTATAACCTTAGGTTTTTAGAACACTTCATAAACGGCTTTAAATTTAATGGTTACACCCTTTCCATGCTAGATTAGGCATTCAACTACGTCTCTAGTATGGGGGTGTTTGCACCCCTAGACTCGAAACATTGAGGACAATGTTTAACTTTAGTATGGGGGGTGAATAGATACTTGCCTTGCCAAACCTTCACGCTTTCCAAAGTTTATCTTTTTGTTTATCGTTTTGTTGCAAAATAAGGCTAAAAATGGTCAAATTTTAAAATTTTTCTCATGTTTTAATAAGTGTTTGAAGACACGAATGTAGGTTTTCCGATGGCGAGAATAAGAGTAATTTTTGACTCGACCGTGCGGGTTGAGCACTTAGCTTTGATTCCTTAACTTCACCTTAGTCTTTAAATGAGGACGAGAAAGGGTAGGGTTAATTATAAGTTACTATGCTAAACGTAGAGTACTCGTATTCTTTCAAAAACTCATGTGTTCTCATTGTTTGCTTATTCTCCCTTCGCATGTAAATATTTTTTGCTTAATAAATATTGACTTAGCGGTTTAGTTGGGATTGTTGGGTTTCTAGTCTTTTCTAGTAGCTTCCGTGTAATTAAATTGGGAAGACATTAAGGTATCGCCAGCGTCACGGTTTTGAAGTATTGGCACCCAAATAATCAAAAGCTTCACCCAATAATAAGATTTCAAGTGCTCACCTAAATCAAGAAAACAATTTGAAGCCCCACAAGGCCGAAAAATCTATGCAAAATTGAAAGTGAATCAAGCCTTAATCTTCAAAGCTTTAAAGATCCAAAATTCGCTTTAGCGTGAGGATATACGTCTTTGGCTAATAAAACCACCGATGAGGTGGATAATAAAAGGCAAGGCAAGACCGAAGTCATAATAAAAGCTTCATGGCGAAGTTGAATAAAAGATGGAGGTAAACCAAAGATAATAAGGCCCTTCCGTTAGGGGGCGTATAAAAGTCTTGGTAATAAGTCTCATGTTCAAAACCGTTATAAGACCGTGTTTATCGATCCTTCTTGTTGACTTAATTTTTTGACATCGTTGTCTGTTAGGAGGGGTTATTGATTTGATGGTCTTGGTTACACCGTTAGGACTCTATTTTTAGACCTAAATCTCTATTATCGCATAAGTCAAACAATGTATCCTCGTGAAACATTCAAGACAAAATAAAATATAAGAGATACAACTTAGGAAATTGGGAGGATAAGTACGTGATTAGGGCATATGAGTAGTGTTAGCGTTGATAACTTATAATAATAATGATCTCGTTACACGCTTAGTATGGAATTGGGTGAAAATCGAGGACGATGAATTTATCTCTTTGAGGCATTCACGTGTTCTTATTCTTTGACCCTAAAAGTCACTTTATCGTGATGAAGATCATACATTATGTCTAAAACACGTGTAGTAGTTTATTTAAGTTTACGTTTTCAATAAATGTCATCATAAAATGAATTTTGGAAGTGTTATGATACTTAATTCTAGCATTGCGTGGGGACACGGCAATGGTTTAGTATGGGGGAGTCATGAGACTGCAATTATACATAGTCTCATCGTCCAAATCGGGCTTAAAACGCTTAAAATATCATCAAAATACCCCTATATATGCTTGTATTTGTGTCTTGTGTATTTTAGGTACGGATATCGTGAAATCAACAAATGATCACAAGAATGAAGCAATAACGAACACGGGAAATGAAGTCGCACAAAGAACCGGGCCCAAATCATGGATTTTCCAAAATTACCCTTGAAGAATTAAAGAATGGCAACATTGGTCCCTCATCTTTGAAGATTTGGCAAAGAAAGACCTTGAAGAAATCATCATTTGGCAAGAAAGGTCCTCAATGTTTGAAGATATTACATAAACAGCCCTTGGATAATGCATTAATTGCAATATTAGTCCTTATTTAAGGTTTGAAACTAAGATGGGCCAAATTCAGCAACATGGGCAAACTTATTTACAAAGGAAATGAGGAATTATAGGCTGCAAACTTGATGTGCTAACATATGGGAACATGGGGGGCCAAATCTGCCAAGACAAACAAACCCACCACAACCAATCGTTTTGCCAACTCACCCCACCATCCTATCACCTTTCACCATGTCACCCCAACCTTACACGTCCGAAACCACCACCAAATTAACTAATATTAGTTTTCAAACTAATATTAATTAAACCCATTTCCCTCCTAAACACTTACTGTTACCACTACCACCCCTAATCCACCCCTAATTCGCCCACATAAACCCTAATCCTAAAAACTTGAAATCAAAGGGGTTTTCCCTAATTTTCTCCAGATCCTAAATAAACCCCACCCTAATCACATCCCACTACCCAACAACCCATCACCTTCACCCATATGGCCCCCACACCCCTCCCCTGCTCCTCCATTTTGGGTAATAAACGGATATTAACAGAAAATCAACGTTCCACATCAATTTCGTGTTCCCAAAGATATAATGGACGCATCAGATTGGTCTTCATACAGCTTGCATCAACAAAGTTCCAAGAAAAATTCACATGGGCATTTTTGACCAGCAATCTCAAGGGCATTTTCGGATTTTTATAGCTTTAGGGTTTCTCACTCTTGTTTTCTAGAATTTTTAGTAGAGTAGTATAAATATGGGTATCATGTACCCATATTTCTTTTGTTCCAGATTTTGTAATTTCTTAATTTTATTAATGAAAGTGAAAAATTTATTAAACTGCATTATCTGAGTTCCAATTTAAAATTTTGAGTATTGATGATATTTCTTGATTGAGAAATAGGTTAGAGATAAAAGTTTTCACTTTTATCATCAAGTTTCAAAGAATCCATTTTTTTATTTATTTTGAAGTTTTTTGGGCAAGAGCTTGCAAGAATCTTTAAACCAGTTTTAAAAAAGAAGTGAAAGTGGAATTTTTAAAATGGTTCACTTGGTTTTGATAAGTTTTCATCAAGAAACTTCAAGTTTCTGTTTGTTTTAGATGTTTTGAAAAAATTCAGTTTCAAAGTTTTTTATTTAAACCAAAGGTGATAAGCTGGCTTAATCAATAAGCCAGGCTTATACACTTTGTGGTTGCTGATTCCCATTTCATTTTTTCTCTCTTTGTGTCTAATCTTGACAGGATCAAATCTTGCATATTAGATTTGGTGATCTTTTCTTGGATAAACCACCATCATCTCCTATACATACCAACAACGCTACTCTCTGAAAATTGTCATCTCAAGCCCGTGCTTGATGGAAAACGCGAAGCTGCCTTGGTGATGCCTGGATGTAGGGTCACAAGGTAAAGATCTTGTTTTTCTATACTTGCTTGAAAAAGTTTTGAGTTATGATGATTTAGATTGTTAGGTTGTTAGGATGGTAGGCAAATGCTAGATATTGAATGTTTGATAGATTAGGACATGTTAGGATAGCTTTGACTGGATTTGGTACAAGTTAGGTTAGAAATCTTTGTTAAAATTTCAGTTTTCAGTTTTAAAGGGGTGTTTGGATTCAGGTTTTAGAAGCAGTTTGTGAGATACAAATGTTTGGAAATCAGTTTTAATTCACTCATTTTGTCAGATTTCTTTGTTATCAGCTTAGTGAGTTTGGTTTGGTAAGATTTGGTAGGTTTTGCATGCACAAGTCTTGATAAACTTAGCTAAAAATCAGTAACACCCTTGCTGCCTTGATTTTTGGTGAATTTGCCTTATCAATCTTGTGACTTGATAGGATATAGGGTAGGTTAGGATTTGTATGTGCTTTGAGGGAGTTTGTGAGTGGATTGAGTGAGTTTTGGCCAACCAAAACTCACCGAATTGCCAAACACATCAGCAAACAAGCCAACAGCCCCCATTCCTATATCAGTAACTGAGATTAGGGTTTTTCTACTTGATTTTGTTAAGTAACTTGGTGTTTTTAGCTTTTATTTGACTCCCCACAACCCAACTGGTTGTGGGGGTGCCTTTGTTTGCCCACAAAATCAAGTAATACTCAAGATACAAGCCAAAAGGCTCCCAGACCTTGTTTTTATAACTGGCAGTGGGAACTCAGTTCCCACTGTTAGTGTTAGCAGTTCCCACTGCTTTGCTAGAAAATAAAACAGCCAAATGTCGCTTTCAGTTATCTAACTTTTTTGTCTTTAGTGGGTAAAAATAGGATTTAGCATTTCATTTTTGTTTCATAATTTTTCTTATTTATTTTCTGATTTTTCCATTAAATTAGTTTTTCAGTTACTGTTCATTTTCCATTCTTTAGATTAAATTGCATTTTAATTACTTTTTAATTGATTGTTTTTTGTCTTTTAGTGTAAAATTTTAATATTTTTCAGTTTTAAAAATCTTCTTATATTTAGAAATATATTTTTAGACTTTTAGTACAAAAACATTTTACTGTTCACTTTTTAATTAATTTTTAGATTTTATTTAGTTTAATTAGGATTTTAATTATAAACTATTTTGTCTTTTAGTGAAAAATATTTAATTTTTCAAACTTTTTCATTTTTCTACTGTTCATTAGTATAATTTAGGATTTTTAAAATTGTCAAATAATTTTTAGCATTATTTTGTTATTTTTAATCATTATTTTAGTTTAAAAATAGTTTTTAAAGTTTAAAAAATAGAAAAATAGTATTTAAAATTTAGGAAAAAAACTTTTTAGTTTTTAAATAATATAAGTGAGTTATTTATTCAATTAAATAATATTTTGGGCTTTTTCTTAATTATATTTAATTTTTGGGCTTTAATTAGCATTAAAAATTGAATATTTAATTAATAAAAGGTTTAAAAATTTATTTATTGGATTTTTATTCTTATTTATATTATTCTTGACTTAGTTTTCATTTTTAATTTGTTTTTAGCTTAAAATTTTTAAATTTTCACGTTTTACGTACTTACGTTCGCGTTTTACGTCATTCGTCGTAGTTTAGTTGTAATCGTAGCTCGTCTTTGTTTTTCTTTCTTTCCTCATCTAAAAACGACACTACCCAAAACTTTTGATTATATATATTGGCACATTAATCCACACACCTCCTCGAGAACGAACCCGCATTTATTCGGTTTTACGTTTTTCCTAAAACGTAACGCTTAATACTTGCCACAATTATACGTTGTTTTCCTAAACACGTATTTCTATGACTATCACATATGTGTAATGATGACAGAAATGCTACTCATGATACTGACTCGGAAGAGGACCGTGATTTGCTTGCGTCTATTATTGATTCTTTAAAACGTGAAATTAATGAAAACAAAGAGGCTAATAAACGTCTAAAGCAAGCAAACACATCCTTAGCCGAGGAGATCGACAGGCTTAAAGAGTGTGATTATGTAAAAGAAGTTGATCGACGAGTTAAAATAGCTAATGGTTTGGTATATGAACGTAAGGTGCTCAACGAACAATATTGTTTTGAAGTAACACACGAAATTCATATGTCAAAAAAAAAGATACCGGAACTTGAAGAACAACTGATGCTACATAAACTCCAGATTACTGAGTTAGAGTCAGTTAACAAAGAACAAACTAAGCTTTATAAAATTCCTGAAGAAAAGGATATTGAAAAAATTCTTGATTTGGAAAAGATAGTCGAAACGTTAAACAATATCGTTTACAAAACGTGTCAGTCTATTCAAACTATGAATATGATCAATAGAAATATGAAAACGAGTTTTGCTAAGCCTGAATATCTTAAGAAAGTTCAAACTATCAAGCCTGGTCTTTATGATATCGGTTGTTATGTTGATAATCTTGCTCTTATGCTTTCCCCTGACTGCGACAAAATCATTCGTCATCAAGAAGAAAGTCGATCGAACTTAAGTGATTTAATAAACATTTCTGATTCTAACAATCATATTAAGTTTGTTCCTCAAAAAGAACTTTCAAAAGAACAAAAGATGTATAACAGTGTTCCACCACCAAGTGATGAACCGCAAAAGAAAGTTTCTTTAAAAAGGAGTTTCAAAAAACAATCAATTTTGTTAGAAAAGCGAATTTTGGATGAAAACGTAAATGGAATGAGAAAAGCAAAAGTGTTCAGCAATTTGAGTTTATAAAGCAAAGGGTTTTAAATTTGTACAAAGGTGTCCTCGACTATAAAAAGTTTCTAGGGATATCGTTTGGAATATTAAACCTAACCCACAAGTAGAAGTCGTCATTTAACAATGCATTGTTCCAACCATTGATGATCTTTCAAAAAATGTGGAAATGTTTTATAACGCTCTCACTAAGGAAATGTTAACTGATTTAAGTTATGTTAAATCTCTTGAAGATGAAGTTGATTTTCTTCAAACTAAATTAAAGACACAAGAACACCAACTTTCTATCGAAATTGATCGACTTTCGAAGGAATATTTTTATGCTGACCATATGAATGATATACTTGGTGTGTAAACCGATCTTGATCAATATTGTCATGTAGCATGTCTAGTATAAAAAATGGACGAGAAATGTCACAATCTTCAATTTGAGATTTCGAAACAAATTCAGTCATATAACAAACTTTCGAAAAGTTTTTCCCAACTTGAGAAACACTCCATTTCTCTTAAACTTTCTTTACAAAAAGGTGAAAAATATCATAATCATAAAAAAGTGTCAAGAAATGCCAGCTTCTTCGGTTCGTCAACTAAATGAAAAAGGTTTCGAAATAAATGATGAAAGCTCAGCTACAAGAAAGGAACATAGCCATCAGTGAGCTACAAAAACTCATTGAGAAAATGAAAGGAAAGTCTGAATTGGGTAAAACATCCGCCGTTCGTCAACCGAATGCGGTTAAATGCCCTAAATAATCTATTTGGGCAAACCCCACAGACTTTGCCTAAGCTAGGAACTGATAAGAGAACAAATGTGATAGCACCTGGAATGTATAATATGAACACTAGGTTCACTCAAACTGGAACATCGCGGTTACCTCAGAATACTAGGAAAACTAATCAGCGTGTGTCTTCTTCTACAGGAGTAACTCCTACTACTAGCGTTAGCGGACCACAGCTTAAGAGCACTATAATTCAAGATAGAGTCATGCCTAACAATAGTCAAGGGAAGAAGATGGAAGTAGAAGACCACCGTAGGAATTTTAAGTATTCTAAAAATAAAACGTCTGTAACTGCATGTAATGACAGTTTGAATGTTAAGACTTCGAATGTTGAATTTGTTTGTGTTAAATGTGGAAAAGTTTGTGGAAACCTTGGTTTCCTAGAATCTTTTAGCTGCTAGGCATAACCATTGTTCATATGATTAACAATCAAAGCGGAAAAGAACAATAGTTAGGAAACAAGGTGTTTGGGGCACAAGAACACATGAATTAATCAAAGGGATGCTCATTATATTAATAATCAACAACCACTAGACGTGTATACATTAATCCCACGTCTAGTGCGACACACGCTTTAGGTTTACATTGTGAATGAAAGATATATAAAACCTAAGACCCTTGTTCCTTTTATAGAATAAGGATTAGGGTTTACAAGAGATAAGATCAAATAAAACATGTGTATCTTCTATTTAAATAAAATAATACAAAATATTAATAAATAATATTCTGAATATTTAACCTAAATAGATATTTCCAACAGTGTTTGACTTCTGTTGACTTCTGTCAGCGTTGTGTTAACACTTGTCAACGCTTAGACACATGTGTCAGCGTTGAAGTGAATGCTTCATGTTTTCTTCGTTTTGAGTTTCTGCCACATCAACTTTTTGACCCAACAATCTTCCCCTAGTTGATGTCGGCAAAACTCTTTGTGTATCTCTTTTAAGTGGTACATCATCCTTAGATTGCTTCCCCTCAAGTGTAGCATTCGTATCTTCCCCTTTTTGTGACATCAATAGGGAAGGAAACAAAGTATGCAATCGAAGATTCTCCAAATATAGGCTCTATGTAATGATTTTGAAGAAAAATAACTATAATATTCTTGATGTAGAAGTAGAGTAACCCAAACCTATGTTCCATGTCTTGTACTATCCATGTGATGAAGAACTTATACCAATGGAGAAATATAAGTAGACCTTGATCCCTTTGTCAAAATTCTCATCCTTTGTGAGACACTGAGCACGATAATATAACTCCTTCAAGTGTTATGACAAGTCTTCGTCACCAACCGTGTAAGCATGAACAAGTTACCTTTAAAAGTAATGTTGACTAGGCACAACTTTTAAAGATATGATAGAACACAAACTCGCGAAAATCTTCTTCGAACATCAAACTTACCACAAGAATTCTTCCCCTTAAGCCAACACCTCTTCATGATGAATCTTAATCTTCATATCATATGTAAAAGCTTTAAGACGGATAACTCTTTTTCAAGGCTACCCCGATTACATAATCAAATCCAATAAATTACCTCACAAATTGTTGCTAACTCACATTAAAATCATTAATCCCTTTTAAAAACTATCCGAGCCATAAATATCAAACTGATATTTTGAATAAAAACGGAGATCCCATGTACCTTCGTGTGTAAATATCTCCTTTTTGTGTGCCAAAATCTACCAATTTTCTAAACAGCAGCTATTCCTTTGTCGTCCAATATCCTCCGTTGTCCAACTTCTTTACCAGATGTATTGTCCAATATCGGACAATACTTATCAGCGCTTGGAACACCATATATCGAACAACTCTTGTCAACGCTTTCTATCAGTGTTTAACTTATTCTTGTCAGCGTCGAATTAACAAACACTGACGTCATCAGCGGCTTACAAACTTTTTGATAGCTACTAAAAGCAATATGACAATCTCATTCGTCGTCCCATACTGGCAGCTATCAAAATATATATTTAAGGATAATCATAATCCCTAAAAATCAGCCATCAAGACGTGGCTTCCAAATTTGTTCCATAATCTTCGTGAATAACAGCTTCCATATAACTTATACCCACAAAAATAGAAATAAATCTTGTCTAAATATGTGTTGGACATCACACGTCTTTTTCTTGTTGGCATATTCAAACCAGCAACAAATCTCGCTCAAACAGAACTGGTATCCCACGTGACATCAACTTCTATCCTTCAATCACATGCTGCTCATCACATGTATCTATTTTTCTTTGCAACGAATAGTACAAAAGAAAGTAGAACAAACAGTATTATCCAAAAGTGTAGCACCATAAACTTTTACCTCTTTTTCATGCTCGATCGTGTGTTGGACCAGTATTAAAAAAAATATAATCCATGGTCCCAACATGAAGTACTTTATCACTTTTCACTTGAATCGAAGATCTTGTACATCACAACTTCAGATCATCATCAATCATACATCATGTATGGCTGAATAGAATAATAGGCAGCACCATCAACACAAACGTATGAACAGACCATGGAAACTTTAATCCATTCGGCTATGTTTAAATGAAGACGAATATAGGATTTCACATTAAACGCTAACATCACAACCATGGTGAATCATCATCTTGCTGCATCTTTTAAACAGACCAGGGGTTCTTGAAACCCTAAAAACAATAAACATAGCAACCACAATCCTCCTTCTTTTTAGTTAATGAATCGAGTTAAGGTTTGTTCAAAACCCTTTTTCTTGCTGCCACATATTAAGCAACCTGCTGCACACAACCTTTTTCTGTTTTAAAAAAACCTAGGGTTTGTAGACACCCTAATTTGACATTAAAAGCAAAAACAGAAATCTGAAAATCACCACTGCTGCCAACTTTGATAGCCTATAACTTTTTCTTGAGAATAGATCTGGACAATCCCTACGGTGGATATCTAGATATATGTGTGTAGAACACACACAAAAATTTTCGTGACGATCCAACAGTTCAATAAAAAGATATGCCATTTTGAATATTGTTGCGCACACAAAATCACCCCGAAAAACCCTAGACGGATTTTTCTTTTCTTCACAAAACACGAACACCTTGTTGGTCCTAGAATCACGAGCCACGAGGATCTGATACCAACTGTGGAAACCTTGGTTTCCTCGAATCTTTTAGCTGCTAGGCATAACCATTGTTCATATGATTAACAATCAAAGCGGAAAAGAATAATAGTTAGGAAACAAGGTGTTTGGGGCACAAGAACACATGAATTAATCAAAGGGTTGCTCATTATATTAATAATCAACAACCACTAGACGTGTATACATTAATCCCACGTCTAGTGCAACACACGCTTTAGGTTTACATTATTAATGAAAGATATATAAAACCTAAGACCCTTTGTTCCTTTTATAGACTAAGGATTAGGGTTTACAAGAGATAAGATCAAATAAAACATGTGTATCTTCTATTTAAATAAACTAATTGATGAGACTGCTTTTATACATAGTCTCATCGTCCAAATCGGGCTTAAAATACATAAAATATCACTAAAACTGCCAAATATATGCTCGTGTTTGTTGCTTTTGTATTTTAGGTACGAATATTGAGGAAATGACAAAAAGATCACAAGAATCAATAAAAACGAACACGGGAAACGAAGCCGCACAATGAACCGGGCCCAAGAATGGAATTTCCAAAAATGACCTTGAAGAATTGAAGATTGGCAACTTTAGTCCCTCATTTTTGAAGACTTGGCAATTTATACCCTTGCAATACTCTCTATTTGCATTTGGGTCCCTAAATTATCAAGAATTTACAAGTTCAGTCCTTGGAAAATGAAGAAATTACACAAGAAGTCCTTGAAACAAGTTTGTAAAGTATTTGGGCTAAATTTGACAAGTTGCCCAAACATATTACAAAAGAAATTTTGTTTTTGGTTGTTTATTACAACAAGATATGAAGAGAGATGGGGGGGCCAAAACTGCCAGACAACACAACTCCTCCCCACCAATCAAACTTCCACATCACCCCACTCCACCACTCACAGCCCTACACCTCATCCCCCCCCTCCCACGTCACACTCCACCATCTGATATTAAGTTAAATAAATCAGTTTTAAACACTTCCCACCAAAACATTTATTTAAATCCCATAATCCCCAATTCAGATTAAACCACCCTTAAACACCCCATAAACCCTAATCTACCCAGGATCAATTGGCTTAAATACAAAGGGGTTTTTGTTTAACTTTTCCAGATCCTTGATTCACCCCATCCTCACCAAAACCCACATTAAAACCATGACCCCAACACACCCATGTGTTGGGTGGGACCCTCCCCTGCCCCGTCTCTTTCACACAAAACCCCAAAGGAGACAAAATCAACGGCAAAGGTTCACTACTTGGACCACAAGCTCAAACCAACGTTCCTGATCAACTATTAACAGCTGTATACACCAAGGACCATCACATGATGCAATTGACCAATATTCTTCAAAGGGCTTTTCTGGAAAATCACATATTAGGGTTTAGGACTTGTTATATTTTATTAATTGTTCTAGATTATTCTTCTAGCTTGTATAAATGAGACGTATGTGTCTCATTTTTCCTTGTTCCAGATTTTTACTCAAAAATTGTAATTCCTTTTTAATATAATGAAAGTTGGTATTTTTGGTTAAATTGTAATTCCATTTCTTTGTTAAAAGTTGGTGTTTGATGAGTATTAATCTGAGTTCCAAAATTAATTTGTTGAAGTGATTTTGAGTTTTCAAAAAGTATTTTCAAGTTTCTGAAAAAGTGATTTTTTTGGTAAGAATCTTGTTCCAAACTTGGTTTTCCAAGTTGTTAGTTGGTTTGTGTAAGTGTTTTCAAAGGAAAGAGTTTAAGGAAGTTTTCTGAAAAGTTTGTGAGAAAATTTTAAAATCAGATATTGTGTTCATTTGTTGATCTTAGCAGGAAGCTAATTGGAAGCTTATTATCCAAGGATCAGCACAAGCCCGGGCTTGTAGGATATGGCTATGCAGCCATTGTGAGACCTGGATGTGGGTCCCACAAGGTAAATCCCTTTTTCCTTGTTTTCAATCTTCAATATTTCTGATTTCCAGTTATATGTGATTTGGCGGATTTCTTTTGTGCAAGTTGTTTAAGTGTTGGTTATTTGGTTTGATTCTACTGTTTAGAGGTTTATGTGCATGATATAAGCTGTCTAAATCAATTTGGTTGATTTGTGAAGGAATTTGGTGTGTAAAAATCATATTCAGAAAATTAAGGGAGTGTTTGGATTTGCATGTTAACTGAGCTCCTTGGGGAATTTTTGTGTTAAAATCAGTCTAGACACACTCATTAGGCTGTTAGTATGAAATATCAGTAGTTGGCTTTCAATTTGGATAAGTTTTTAAACAAGTTGCATGATAAATATTGGATAATATAGCTAGAAATCAGTAAGTGCCCTTGTTGACTGATTTTTGTGGTTTGGTTCACCAGCTTGAGAAGATTGTTAGATATTAGGGTTAAGTAGGGTTGGCAATAACTTATATGTGATTTGGTTGGATTGAGTGCCTAAATTGAAGCTTCAAATCTCACATTTGTGCCAATTGAAAAGGTCAACTGTTCATCAGACCTATACAAGCCTTAATCAGTAACTTTGTGTGCTATTTTTGCTTGATTTGTGTGAAAGACTTTGTGCTTTTCTTGTTTAATCTGACTCCCTACACTCCACTGAGTGTAGGGGTGCCCATTTGTCCAAAGAAAACCAAGCATACAAGCTTTCCTAAGCTCAAAGGTCAACTGACCATTTATTTACACTAGCAGTGGGAAAAAAGTTACCCCTGCTAGTGTATTGGTTAGTACTGCTTGACTAGCAGACAAAACCAAGGAAGGTGTCACTACCAGCTTTTTAGTTTTTTTTGTCTTTTGTGGACTAAAATTAGAATTAGGTCTTGAAACAAGTTTTGTTATTTTTCTAATTTAATTTGTGATTTTTCAGTTTAATTAGATTTTTTATTACTGTTCATTTACTATTTTTTACAATTTGATAGTTATTTTTAATTAACTTTTTAGTTTCTGTTTTTGTCTTTTAGTGACAAAAATACTTATTTTTCAGTTTTAAATTTTTTCTTATATTTAGAAAAACATTTTAAGATTTTTTGTTTAAAAATATTTTACTGTTCACTTTTTATTTATTTTTTAGAAATAAATTAGTTTAATTAGGGTTTTATTTATAACTGTTTTTGTCTTCTAGTGAAAAATTTTATATTTTTCAAACTTTTTCATTTTTCTACTGTTCATTAGAGTAATTTAGGATTTTTAAAATTGACAAACTATTTTTTGCATTATTTTATTATTTTTTATAATTATTTTGGTTTAAAAATAGTTTTTAGTGATTTAAAAATAGAAAAATAGTTTTTAAAATTTAGGAAAAATACTTTTTAGTCTTTAAATAATATAAGTAACTTATTAGTTCAATAAAATAAAATTTTGGACATTTTGATTAATTATATTTAATTTTAGGGCTTTAATTAGCATTTAAAATTGAATATTTAATTAATAAAAGGTTTTAAAATATTTTTATTTGATTTTTATTCTTATTTATATTATTTAAGACTTAGTTTTAACTTTTAATTAATTTTAGGATTAAAATTTTTAATTTGTAGTTTTTACGGTTTTACGTGTACGCCTTTTTCGTCTTAGTTAACTCCGTCTTCGTGACCTTCATTCTCGTCTCACCCCATTTCTATTTTCTTTTTCTCAATATAATCACAAACACATCAATCAATTCATTACAGAACGCACTAGCCTCCTCGAGAACGAACTCACTTCATTGGGTCATTTACACACGGTTTTCCTAAATCGTCGTGCTTACCCGATATTTTAGGTGCTTGTTTTTCCTAAAGCAAGTGTCTAATTTTTACAACCATCATTTTGGAGCCGCTGCCGGGGAGGCGTGTTGTGTTTTGATTTGAACAATTGTTGTTTTTATATAGCCATAATAAGTATTTGTATTAGTAGCACTCTACTAATACGTATTATCGGTTTTCGGTTTTTGTGTGAATACTATTACTATATTGTATACGTAGAACAATAAATTCACAAGTACTCCAAATACGTGAGCAATCACAACCTTGAATTGGAAGGTCATTACCCAATCATTGTATTCGAATCTCAAACCAAAGAAAAAGGCAAAAATAGATAAATACTTTCGTGAAGCTCGATTTTGAAAAATACAAACTATAAGGTGGGTATAAGGCGGTTGTATTTCACGACCTAAAGGAAAAAGGCTCTTAAGTGCTTCGCGCCGCCTCGTTTCCTCCGCTTGCTTGTGCGTATTTTGAGATTGAAAGCTAATCGAGGGTTTTGCCGCCCAAAGTATTATTACATATCATATATATTTTCTTGGTTTTCATTGATTAAACCCTCTTGAACGATTTGGTGTTCCACCATCGTTCTAAAGTCATCGAAGGCGTTCACTTCACGTGATCGTTTTCATTCCTTGAGGCTTCTTTAATCGAGAGATTTGATTAAGGAGGAGATTTGTAGATTTGTGTCTACTTAATACAATTCCAAAATCCAAAAAAAAGTAAAAACAATCAAAAATCCAAAAAAATTGAAAAAGTTAAAAACACCAAAAAGAATCTTCTTTGCTCGTCCCCTCGTTGTACGTGACGTTTATGCTAAGTCGTAATCAAGCAAGACGTGCACGTAAATGAAAGAACAAAACTCCCACTCCAAATCATTCTAGTGAGGAGTCTCCTATTGACGAACCCATTGTAAGAGAAGCACCAACCATGGTGAATCGAACTATGATGGAGTTACTTCAAGCACCCACCGAGGGTTATGGAGAGGCTATTGTGATTCCCGCTATCCTTGCGGAGAATTTTGAGGTGAAAACGGGTTTGTTGTCGATGATCCAAAACAACAAATTCCGTGGTGATGAGAAGGACAATCCCCACAACCATATCCGCCAATTTAATCGTCTTACCGCCACTTGCAAATTTAAGTATGTCTCGAATGACTCGATTAAGATGATGCTTTTTCCGTATTCCTTAGCGGGGCCCGCTAAAATTTGGTTAGAGAAAGAGCCACCCAATTCTATATTGACGTGGAAGGATCTCGTTTCTAAATTTGTGAACCAATTTTTTCCGCCCTCTAAGACTACGCACTTGAAAAACGAGATTTCAAAGTTTTCACAAGAATCAAATGAAAGTTTTTCAACGGCTTGGAATAGGTTTAAGGAGATGTTACATGAATGTCCTCATCACGGTTTTTCCGACTTGCACCAAATTGACACGTTTTACAATGGACTTAATGATCATGAAAGAGATTATTTAAATGCCGCCACGGGTGGTAATTTTTGTGTAAAACGGTTGAGGAAGCTTTAGTGATAATTGAAAATAGGTCTAAGGTCTATAGCCCTCATAACACACCGAGTGTTGCCAAAATGGGCTCGTCATCGTCTCGTAGCATTAATGCCTTACATGATGAAGCAAATGAAGAAAATCGGTTTTTTGATAGATTTGCTAACCTTATGTCCCATTGGAAAGCTCAAGAAGCTTCGAATTCCGCTTCGGTTAAAGCGGTTGCTAAGAGTTGTTTGTCGTGTGGTGGAGCTCATGATCTTTCCGAGTGCATTACCGCGGATGGTAACACTTCGATTGCTTATGTAGCCACGGGAACTTATAACCAAAACGGTCAAGGTTCCCGCCAAAATCAAGCTCCACCAAATCAAAATGCTAATAACTATCGAAACAACAATCAAGGTGGTAATTATCAAGGCAATCAACGTAACTACAACGAGTGTAATTATCAAAGTGGAAATGGGCAAATTTCAAACCAAAACCAAAACCGTGATTTTCAAACTACCACACAAGGTTTTCAAAATGATCACACAAAAAATCTTCAAGGAGAATTTTTGAATTATGCTAGGCAAACGATGCTAAGTTTGACAATATGCAACGTGAAATGGTTAGCTTAAGATCCGAGTTGAAAAACGAGCTTAAAAACGAACTTGCTAATGAACTTAAGACTCATGCTAATAAAATGGAAGGAAATGTTCAACGACTCCAACAAAATCAACAAAAAATGGAGCAAGGTCAACATGAGATTAAGCAAGAGTTGTTAAAAGCGGATGCTAGGCAATCTAAGTTTGAAGACCGAATGGGAAAAATGTTTGAAGCTATCATGTGTAAACCTTCTTCTTCGGGTGGTCTTCCTAGTGATACCATCGTGAACCCGAAAGGAGAATTGAAGGTTATTACTACTCGTAGTGGTAAAACTTTCAAAGAACCCATTTCTCGTCCAAGTACTTCTATGGAGAAGGAAAAAGAGAAAGAACCCGAGGTGGTGGTAGAAAAGGATCAAATTCCAAGCCCACGAAGTACCGCTCAAACCACACCTACGGTTGAACCAATACCAATAGTGGAACCCAAGATTCCAAGGCCTTTTCCTATGCCCCAACCGACACCATCCTTACCTTACCCTTCAAGACGAGACAAGGAAAAGGCACAAGAACGAAATAATTATCAATTTGAACTTTTTATGAAAATGTTTCGTTACTTGCATTTTAATATAAGTTTTGCCGACGCCTTGGTCATGATGCCTCGATTTGCCGCGAACTTCAAAAGTATGTTGAATAACAAAGAGAAATTGCAAAAATCGTCTAGTTGTTCTTCGGTATTTCTTAGCCGCATACCTCAAAAAGTCGGTGATCCCGGCAAGTTTTTAATCCCATGTGCTATACAAGACATGGAAGAATGCTACGCCTTGGCCGATCTTGGTGCTAGTATTAATTTGATGCCTCTTGAAATCTTTAAGTCGCTCAATCTTCCCAATCTCACTCCTTCAAGAATGTCAATCGAGATGGCCGATCATTCTACGATTCTAGCTTGTGGAGTAGCCGAGGACGTCTTCGTGAAAATTGGAAAGTTCTACTATCCCGTAGACTTTATTGTTGTTGACATTCCCATCGATCCTAAAGTTCCTCTAATTTTAGGTCGATCATTTTTGGATACCTCGAGAGCACTTATCGATGTGCATGCTAGGAAAATCACTCTTCGTTTCAATGAGGAAGAACTCGTCATTAATGCAACTCAAAACTCCACACTTTCTCATGTGTATTCTATCACGTCTTTGAACAATGTTAGTCCCATCAAAATAATTTGTAAAAGGATTTCAAAAAGAGTTTTAGGAGTTGATGATAAAAACGATTTCCGTCCCCTCCGCCGGTGGAGGTTAAGAGTGTTAAGCCTACAATTCCAATCACGAATGATTCTTCGGATGATGAATATGTTGATCCCGATGGGGGAGTTTTCTTTGTTGACAAACGTTTCGAGAACTTACCACCACCTTTACCAAAACGGTTTTCAAATGTGAGAATTTTTAGTGTGACTAATATTGCTTTAGAAACACCAAATATATTTTACATCATTAAGTCGGGTTTTCACAAGGAGAGTTTAAAAGATGAAAAGGGGAAAGATTTTAAATTGGATTTAAAAGATTTTTCTACAATGCTAACTCCGTCATCACCACGTATATTGAGTACTACAAGCTCGTCTTCTCCTTTTGACGATGCTTTGTGTGGACTTAGTGTGGGGGAAGCCCCTTGTAAAACCCGCATGCTTTTACCATGAATAGTGCCTTTAAGATCGTACGTCCTAGATTAAAACTTACCTTATTTAGTATTGATCACATTCATGTGCTAATAGTCAAGCAAGTGCATACGTGTATGACATGATAAGTATCGATTACGTACGAACTCATGATAAACAGTTAATAAATATGTCACGTGAACGTAATTAAATCATGATCACCATTTAAAATACGAACTAGAATAATTACGTAAATACATATAATATAATTACGAGCGTTAAGATTACGATAAATTACATGATAAAATAAACAGTAACACTTTAAACACGAACACGTTTAACCATGAACGAACACGAAACATCGGGACACGAGAAAAGGTACGGGTACCCCATGTGGGGCCCCATACCCACGGTACAACAACCAAGGTGGGCTAAGCCCATGGACTTTTACAAGAAAAGGGGGGTTATGGTAAATATGTTTTTCATTTTTACTTTTCAAGAAAATAAACATAAAACCCTAAAAGATTTTTCTCCTTCTCCTCCTTGTTCCTCCTTGTGCCGCCACCCATAACAACACCATAGGAGGGTGTTGTTGATTTTTGACATTAAAAACAAGTGCTAGAAACCGTGTTTGTTCATCATTCTTCAATCTACGTATTGGTATATCTGTCTAAACCTTTCTTTTTAATTCTTTTAAATCTTTGATTATTTTCATGAACATGTTATTATTATTCTTATTAAAACATGATAATTAAACATTGATCTAACATGTTTTGGGGTAAATTAAAATCAAAGGATGATATAAAAGGGTGTTTGTTTTAGCCGCCTAGCATAACCATTTCGTGAAAGACCCGACAAGAGGTAAACATTTCGTGTTCTATCGATAACTAAACCGCATCCTATCAGTATATGTTCGATAATCATCTCTTAAACTGTATCTTCCAGGCAGAAAACTGGGGACCGGTCTCAGCCGGCTACTCAGCAGCAGCCTCATCAGCCCAAAGGAAATGGTCACACTAACGACCGTTCTGTTGTGGAAAGGCGTAGCGGTAATGATAATTACCGTAATAACGCTGGACACTCCAACAACAGCAGGTCCTACTATTTACGCATCTTCTTATGATTTCATGTAATATCTCTCATGCTGACACTATATTAATCTCTACCAGGAACCACGGTAACGGGAAGGACCAGAACCACAGGGGTTCTCAGCCTAACCGTTCAGCTAACACTGGTGAACATCTTATGACGCATATGTCTTATACTCGTGCATATACTTTATTTTAACACATTTTGTCATCAGCAGGCCCTCAGCAAGCAAGGACTCCTGCTGGAGGATTCACTCATCCTCTTTGCAGCACTTGCCATCGCAGACACCCTGGCCCATGTCGTCGTGATTCCGACGCGTGCTACAAGTGCGGCCTCCCTGGCCATCATATGAGAGATTGCCGTAAGGGTGAAATGGAGGGTACTTCGGGTCATGCTGATACTAAGCCGCCTCCTACCACTGGGCGTGTCTACACGACATCTCGTGATCAGGCAAACAAATCTACAGGTACCATTACTGGAATTTTGTATATGTATGGCCAAGCTGCATGTGTTCTTTTCGACACGGGTGCCACTCACTCAGTTATTTCCACTACTTATGCCAAAAACATCAGGACACTTCCCTTGCCATTAGAAAATAGGCTTACCATTTCCACGCCTTTGAGGGACTCTGTATTAATAACTCATGTATACAAGAGTCTTCCTCTAGAGTTTGACGATAAAGTTCGTGCAGTAGATGCACTTCCCCTAGACATGATTGAGTTCGATATGATTCTCGGCATGGACTGGTTATCCAAGCACCATGCTACCATAGACTGCCACTCATATCGGGTGATCTTCGGCGACACTAATGCACCAGAGTACATTCATAACGGGTTCATACCCGGACGATCTGTACAAGTCATATCTACCTTGCAAGCACGTGCATTACTGTCACATGGCTGTGAGGGTTATCTAGCTACGGTTCACGACATGGATGCTGAATCCCCATCGATTCAGGATCAACCAGTAGTTTCGGAATTTCAAGACGTCTTCCCAGCTGAACTTCCAGGCATACCACCTGCACGAGAAGTGGAGTTCAACATCGACCTTGTCCCAGGAGCCGAGCCAATCTCTAAGGCTCCGTATCGTATGGCTCCCATAGAGCTAAAAGAACTGAAGGACCAACTGCAGGAACTTCTTGAGCGAGGGTTCATAAGACCAAGCGCATCTCCATGGGGCGCACCGGTCTTGTTCGTTAAGAAGAAGGACGGCAGCATGCGACTTTGCATTGACTATCGTGAACTTAATAAGATTACCATCCGCAATAGATATCCACTGCCACGTATAGATGATCTGTTTGACCAACTTCAAGGAGCCAAACACTTCTCAAAGATCGATCTAAGGTCAGGCTACCATCAGCTAAGGGTTAAAGAGCAGGATATTGCCAAGACTGCTTTTCGTACCCGCTATGGCCATTATGAGTTTGTGGTCATGCCATTCGGCCTGACTAATGCTCCAGCAGTATTCATGGATCTGATGAACAGAATTTTCCACGAATTCCTTGATAAGTTTGTCATTGTATTCATCGATGACATCCTTATTTTCTCAAAGTCCACGGAGGAACACGAAGACCATCTCCGTACGATACTACAGATACTTCGTCAGAAGCAGTTGTATGCGAAATTCTCCAAGTGTGAGTTCTGGTTAAACAAAGTGGCATTCTTAGGTCACATTGTATCAGCAGAAGGGATCACTATGGACCCAGCGAAGGTTGAGGCTATCACTAAATGGCCAAGACCAACGTCAGCGACAGAAGTCCGCAGTTTCTTGGGCTTAGCTGGATATTATCGCAGATTCGTGGAGAACTTTTCCCGCTTGGCACTACCTCTCACCAAACTGATGCGAAAAGGAGAGAAATTCGTCTGGACGGAAGAACGAGAGAAGAGCTTCGAAGACCTAAAGCAGAAGTTAGTATCTGCACCTATTCTTACTCTCCCATCTGGCACAGGTGGATTTCAGATCTACAGCGATGCATCGGGGAAGGGACTGGGCTGTGTTCTCATGCAACATGGGAAAGTGATCACGTATGCTTCACGGCAGCTTAAGCCCTATGAAGAAAACTATCCTACGCATGACCTGGAACTTGCTGCAGTGGTGTTCGCATTGAAAATATGGAGGCATTACTTATACGGAGAATCATGTGACATTTTCACGGATCACAAGAGCTTGAAGTATATCTTCACTCAACGAGAATTGAACATGAGACAAAGGAGATGGTTGGAACTGTTGAAGGATTATGATATTAACCTACAGTATCATCCCGGGAAGGCTAATGTAGTAGCAGATGCACTCAGCAGAAAGTCCGGAATGATTAACGGCATTGAGATCAAGGAACAAAACATAAGAGTCTTGGAGCGGCTAGACATCGAAATCATGGTACGTGGGCAGCACAGATACTGGGCGAATCTTAGAGTAGAACCTGAGTTACTGTCTAGGATCAAGGAAGAGCAGAAGGATGATGGAGAAATTTTGGGCGATAATTCAGAATTTGGAGAAGCAGACAGAATTCAGAATGGACGCAGACGGTATCGTTTGGCAGGGCACGAGGACTTTGTGTTCCTGACAATCAAGAACTCCGGGAAGCATTGTTAGCGGAAGCTCACAGCTCCCCATTTTTCTATACATCCTGGGTCGACAAAAATGTACCATGACATCAGACAACACTTTTGGTGGAGTGGTATGAAACAGGATGTAGCCACTTATGTCTCCAAATGTCTTACCTGCCAGCAGGTTAAGAATTGAACATCAGCGATCGGGCGGTCTCCTTCAACCGTTGGATATTCCAGAGTGGAAGTGGGACAAAATCACCATGGATTTTGTTACCGGTCTTCCGCCTACCAAGAAGAAGCACGATGCTATTTGGGTCATTGTTGATCGACTCACCAAATCAGCTCATTTCTTACCGATACGCAAGGAAGATCCGGTAAGTAAACTCGCAGATACTTACAGAAGGGAGATCATGAGACTCCACGGTACTCCCTCCAGCATCGTCTCAGACAGAGATCCTCGTTTCACGTCGCGATTCTGGAAAGGTCTACAAAAAGCTTGGGGTACACAACTTAAGCTGAGTACGGCCTTTCATCCTCAAACGGAACGGACAGTCGGAGCGAACAATTCAGACATTGGAAGATATGTTAAGGTCGTGCGCGTTGGAATGGACAGGTGATTGGGACGATTACATCTGTTTGGTCGAGTTTGCATAGAACAAACAGCTGGCACGCAAGTATCAAATGTGCTCCTTTCGAAATGTTGTATGGCAGAAAGTGTCGTGCTCTAATTTGTTGGGATCAAGTGGGAGAGCGATCACTCGAAGGACCAGAGATTATAGAAATGACCAATGAGAAGATCGAAGTAGCTAAACAGAAGCTGCAGGAAGCAACGGTCACGTCAGAAGAGTTACGCCGATAAGCATCGTAGGGACATACATTTTAATGTGGGAGACCACGTCTTCCTAAGGTTTCGCCGGCACGTGGTGTTAAACGCTTCGGGATCAAAGGGAAACTCAGTCCTCGTTTCATCGGACCATTTGATATCATTGAACGAATCGGTGAAGTATCTTACCGATTGGCGTTACCTCCTCAGCTTTCACACGTGCATAACGTGTTCCATGTGTCCTTACTCAGAGAGTACAAGTATCATCCCCTTCACATGGTTCAGTATCCACTGGAACAAATACGTGAAGATCTCACTTTTATAGAGGAACCCGAACGAGTGCTCAGGCAAGAACGAGTCATGAGAAGGAAGACGATTCCATTCGTCAAAATTCTTTGGAGGGACCATACCGAGCGGGAAGCCACTTGGGAAACAGAGGAGTCTATCCGAGCTTCTTACCCTCACTTCATATTTTGAGTTCGGGTATGTTACTTCTTTCCAGTTTGCTTTATCTATAATTCGGGGACGAATTATTCTTTTTAGGGGGGAAGAATTGTAAAACCCGCATGCTTTTACCATGAATAGTGCCTTTAAGATCGTACGTCCTAGATTAAAACTTACCTTATTTAGTATTGATCACATTCATGTGCTAATAGTCAAGCAAGTGCATACGTGTATGACATGATAAGTATCGATTACGTACGAACTCATGATAAACAGTTAATAAATATGTCACGTGAACGTAATTAAATCATGATCACCATTTAAAATACGAACTAGAATAATTACGTAAATACATATAATATAATTACGAGCGTTAAGATTACGATAAATTACATGATAAAATAAACAGTAACACTTTAAACACGAACACGTTTAACCACGAACGAACACGAAACATCGGGACACGAGAAAAGGTACGGGTACCCCATGTGGGGCCCCATACCCACAGCACAACAACCAAGGTGGGCTAAGCCCATGGAATTTTACAAGAAAAGGGGGGTTATGGTAAATATGTTTTTCATTTTTACTTTTCAAGAAAATAAACATAAAACCCTGAAAGATTTTTCTCCTTCTCCTCCTTGTTCCTCCTTGTGCCGCCACCCATAACAACACCATAGGAGGGTGTTGTTGATTTTTGACATTAAAAACAAGTGCTAGAAACCGTGTTTGTTCATCATTCTTCAATCTACGTATTAGTATATCAGTCTAAACCTTTCTTTTTAATTCTTTTAAATCTTTGATTATTTTCATGAACATGTTATTATTATTCTTATTAAAACATGATAATTAAACATTGATCTAACATGTTTTGGGGTAAATTAAAATCAAAGGATGATATAAAAGGGTGTTTGTTTTAGCCGCCTAGCATAACCAACCCGAGGGGGGGGGGGGTTCGGTTTGCTTTTAGTCGCCACCACCAAGACTATTGTTGGTCTTGGTTGGTGCTTGTGGGACCCACGGCAGCAAGGGGGCACACGTACCCCGAGTTTGGCTCGGGGTACGGTGTCGATTTCATGCCCGATTCATGGTTCGTTGGTTAAATCATGATTTATGCTACATGTTAATTTTTATGAATTATGAACTTAGGATATAAATTAATTAATAACATGAGATATTAATTAAATCATGACTTAGGTTATTTTAATTATTAATTTAGCATGATATTAATTTAACCTAAGTATTTTATGTTATAAGTTATAATTAATTAATTATTTAAAACATGCCTATAATTAATTAATTTAGACATGACTTAGGTTATGTTATTAATACATAATAATACACATTTTAACCTAAGTATTTTATTCCATTTTAATTAAAACATGTTATACTTTAATTAAAATGCTTAACCTATAGTTTAATTAAAATACATGAAATAATAATTAAACTATACACTATATCATATGACTTAAGAAATAAGCTTATAAACACTTAGACTTATATGTTAGCTTATGTAACCAGCTTAATTCTAAATATGGAAACTTCTATTTATAGAAACTTAATTAAATAAGGCAACTAATCTATTAATGGAAACCTTCTATATATGGAAATCTATCTATTTCAGGCAGCTAATCTAATCATGGAAACCTTCTATATATGGAAACTTATTTAATTAAGGCAGCTGATCTATTTTTGGAAACTTTATATTTTTAGAAACTAATCTATTTTAAGCAGTAAATTCTATTTTAGGAAACTTTATATTTTTGGAAACTTTCTATTTTTGGAAACTTTCTATTTTTGGAAACTTTCTATTTTTGGAAACTTTCTATTTTTGGAAACTTTCTATTTTTGGAAACTTTCTATTTTTGGAAACCTGCTATTTTTGGAAAGTTACTTATTATTACACAGTAAGTATAATAATACATGAAATACCAGTAATACTTAATCAGATTAATCAGAATACAAGATAAACATAGTTTAAGGCTTTAAACAGTAAACCATGACCTAAAACATACCAAGTAAGCTAAGATGAGACGTAAAACCCAGTACGTAATCAGTGATTCGATACTTATACACGTGTGTATTCATGTAGCGTTAGTGATCCAGAAGTAGGAGTCTTTCTTCCGTTCATTCACTGGACTTGAGGTACGGATTCCCGTCCTTTCAGTATGGACATTCTTTCCTTATTTGGATTTCCCCGTATGCAGCCAACTGTTTTCCCCAGTATTTGTTTTATTGTTTTGAACTGCTTATGTTTAATTAGCATAATCTATAGCCATATACAAGCATGACCAGTTTCACCTAGTTATGGAGGTACCATAACCATAACATTGGAGGCACCAATGTTATGACTTCCCCACGGCGGAGTGATTGCTCGTGGCGTCCCTTTTCAGTTTTGGCCATATTATTATATCATGTGGGGCGTATGGGTGCATCCTAGTTACATGTTTTATTCAGTATATCATGGTGAATGTGGTGTGTGCCTTGCATCCTTCACAAGGAGTTGATCCCTCCTACCCAAACCAGTATATTAATTAGAGGCATCCCTTCTAATCAGCATGATGAGGTCACCCCTCCAAGTATTCATGCACGTGACCTTTTCATGACCTATATGGGCTATGGTATATTTATGTTAAAAGAGTTTTCATAAGATAAACATAAGGCTTTTCAAACTATAAAACCAGTTTTCTTAATACTTAACCAGTTTACTCAGAACTTAGTCTTCCGCTGTTATATGTTACATGCTTATCCTATTTCATGCTATATTGTACATCCGTGCACTGAGCGTCTTGCTCAACCGTTTTCCTTTTCATGTTCCCAAAACGGCAGGTACTCAGGGACGCTCGTAGATCTCAAACGTACGTGCATATGGATTGGAAGCTTTACTGTCTTTCTTTACTTTATGCATTTCCTTTACTTTAATACAGTTGCTATGGACATTGTTTCGTCCTTTCCTTTTACAGTATTTATGTTTGTGTGTGATGAGCTCTACTTTGGGGTTACCGATGTTTGATTCCGGTATTTCCCTTTTATGGTCAAATAATGCTTAGACATTTATCCTTGTATGCTTTGATGACACGCCATGATTATGCGTAAGACTCCATTTCCAAAATGGGGTGTTACACCCCTTATGTTCCCTCCCCTTTCTCCACCGAGGACGAGATATTTGATCCCGGAATTGCTTATAAAGGGAAATCTCGGTCTTCCACCGATGCAATAAATGGAAAATCTTTCTATTTGATTGGTGCGAGTCTACCTCGAGTAGCTCATGATTTTTATGACTTACCCATTGTCCCACCCATCTATTTCTTCTCATCAATTTTCTTGAAACCCTTTGGGTTTGTGTTGACACAAGATGAAGTGGCGTTGATTTGTTTTTCCAATGAAAACGAGAACGCCATCTTCGATCCCGGTATTTTGCACCATCAAAGGACTTAGTCCTTAATACCGGTTGTTTTTGGGCCTTGGTTATCATGTAAGCCCCACCAAAAATTGACCACACCATGATTATCCCTAAATGATCACATTTATGGGGATTCGAGTCGAGCTTTTGACTCGGTTATCAAAAACAAGGTGCCTCGTGGGGGAGACCCATGCTTATCCATGTACATATTATTGCTTTCTAATTAGTTAATGTGAGGGGATTTGTGCCCTTCCAACCTTTGTTCCGTGGTTGTTTGTGAATTGTGGTTCTTAGATTATGATCTTCACGATTAGAGCCTCTCGTGTTCGTTTTATGGGAGCACTCGATCGTTTTCTTTGAAGACTTTCTCAATATCCAAATGATATATCCTTTGATGTTCTAACCTTAGGTTTTTAGCACACTTCATAAACGGCTATTAATTTATTGGTTACACCCTTTCCATGCTAGATTAGGCATTCGACTACGTCTCTAGTATGGGGGGTGTTTGCACCCCTAGACTCGAAACATTGAGGACAATGTTTAACTTTAGTATGGGGGGTGAATAGATACTTGCCTTGCCAAACCTTCACGCTTTCCAAAGTTTGTCTTTTTGTTTATCGTTTTTGTTGCAAAATAAGGCTAAAAATGGCCAAATTTTAAAATTTTTCCATGTTTTATAAGTGTTTGAAGACACGAATGTAGATTTTCTGATGGCGAGAATAAGAGTAATTTTTGACTCGACCGTGCGTGTTGAGCACTTAGCTTTGATTCCTTAACTACACATTAGGCTAAGTCTCTTAAATGAGGACGAGAAATGATAGAGTTAATTATAAGTTACTATGCTAAACGTAGAGTACTCGTATTCTTTCAAAAACTCATGTGTTCTCGTTGTTTGCTTATTCTCCCTTCGCTTGTAAATATTTTTTGCTTAATAAATATTGACTTAGCGGTTTAGTTGGGATTGTTGGGTTTCTAGTCTTTTCTAGTAGCTTCCGTGTAATTAAATTGGGAAGACATTAAGGTATCGCCAGCGTCACGATTTTGAAGTATTGGTACCCGAATAATCGAAAGCTTCACCTAATAATAAGATTTCAAGTGCTCACCTATATCTAGCAAACAATTTGAAGCCCCACAAGGCCGAAAAATCTATGCAAAATTGAAAGTGAATCAAGCCTTAATCTTCGAAGCTTTAAAGATCCAAAATTCTCCTTAGCGTGAGGATATACGTCTTTGGCTAATAAAACCACCGATGAGGCGGATAATAAAAGGCAAGGCAAGACCGAAGTCATAATAAAAGCTTCATGGCGAAGTTGAATAAAAGATGGAGGTAAACCAAAGATAATAAGGCCCTTCCGTTAGGGGGCGTATAAAAGTCTTGGTAATAAGTCTCATGTTCAAAACCGTTATAAAACCGTGTTTATCGCTTCTTCTTGTCAACTTAATTTTTTGACATCGTTGTCTATTAGGAGGGGTTATTGATTTGTTGGTCTTGGTTACACCGTTAGGACTCTATTTTTAGACCTAAATCTCTATTATCGCATAAGTCAAACAATGTATCCTCGTGAAACATTCAAGACAAAATAAAATATAAGAGATACAACCTAGGAATAATGGGAGGATAAGTACGTGATTAGGGCATATGAGTAGTGTTAGCATTACTAACTTATAATGACAATGATCTCGTTGCACGCTTGGCATGGAATTAGGGTGAAAATCGAGGACGATAAAATTATTTCTAACGAATCATTCACGTGTTCTTATTCTATGAACCTAAACGTCCCATTTTGCGATGAAAATCATACATTATGTCTAAAACGCAAGTAGTAGTAGTAGTAAGTGTAGCTAGTTTATCATTAAATAAAGTGAATAAAAATGAATTTTGGAGATGCTACGATACTTTATTCTAGCATTGCGTGAGGGCACGACAATGGTTTAGTATGGGGGAGTGATGAGACTGCTTTATACATAGTCTCATTGTCCAAATCGGGCTTAAAATGCATAAAATATCACTAAAACTGCCAAATATATGCTCGTGTTTGTTGCTTGTGTATTTTAGGTACGGATATGAGGAAATGACAAAAAAGATCACAAGAATCAATCAAAAACGAACACGGGAAACGAAGCCGCACAATGAACCAGGCCCAATAATGGAATTTCCAAAATGACCTTTAAGAATTGAAGATTGGCAACTTAGTCCCTCATTTTTGAAGATTTGGCATTTTATACCCTTGCAATACTCTCTATTTGCATTTGGGTCCCTAAATTATCAAGAATTTACAAGTTCGGTCCTTGAAAATGAAGAAATTACACAAGAAGTCCTTGAAACAAGTTTGTAAAGTATTTGGGCTAAATTTGACAAGTTGCCCAAACATATTACAAAGGAAATTTTGGTTTTTGGCTGTTTTATTATAACATGAAGATATGAAGAGAGATGGGGGGCCATAACTGCCAGACAACACAACTCCTCCCCACCAATCAAACTTCCACATCACCCCACTCTACCACTCACAACCCTACACCTCATCCCCCCTCCCACGTCACACTCCACCATCTGATATTAAGTTAAATAAATCAGTTTTAAACACTTCCCACCAAAACATTTATTTAAATCCCCTAATCCCCAATTCAGATTAAACCACCCTTAAACACCCCATAAACCCTAATCTACCCAGGATCAATTGGCTTAAATACAAAGGGGTTTTTGTTTAACTTTTGCAGATCCTTGATTCACCCCATCCTCACCAAAACCCACACTAAAACCATGACCCCAACACACCCATGTGTTGGGTGGGACCCTCCCCTGCCCCGTCTCTTTCACACAAAACCCCAAAGGAGACAAAATCAACAGCAAAGGTTCACTACTTGGACCACAAGCTCAAACCAACGTTCCTGATCAACTATTAACAGCTGTATATACCAAGGACCATCACATGATGCAATTGACCAAGATTCTTCAAAGGGCTTTTCTGGAAAATCACATATTAGGGTTTAGGACTTGTTATATTTTATTCATTGTTCTAGATTATTCTTCTAGCTTGTATAAATGAGACGTATGTGTCTCATTTTTCCTTGTTCCAGATTTTTACTCAAAAATTGTAATTCCTTTTTAATATAATGAAAGTTGGTATTTTTGGATAAATTGTAATTCCTTTTCTTTGTTAAAAGTTGGTGTTTGATGAGTATTAATCTGAGTTCCAAAATTAATTTGTTGAAGTGATTTTGAGTTTCAAAAAGTATTTTCAAGTTTCTGAAAAAGTGAATTTTTTGGTAAGAATCTTGTTCCAAACTTGGTTTTCCAAGTTTTTAGTTGGTTTGTGTAAGTGTTTTCAAAGGAAAGAGTTTAAGGAAGTTTTCTGAAAAGTTTGTGAGAAAATTTTAAAATCAGATATTGTGTTCATTTGTTGATCTTAGCAGGAAGCTAATTGGAAGCTTGTTATCCAAGGATCAGCACAAGCCCGGGCTTGTAGGAGATGGCTATGCAGCCATTGTGGGACCTGGATGTGGGTCCCACAAGGTAAATCCATTTTCCTTGTTTTCAATCTTCAATATTTCTGATTTCCAGTTATATGTGATTTGGTGGATTTCTTTTGTGCAAGTTGTTTAAGTGTTGGTTATTTGGTTTGATTCTACTGTTTAGAGGTTTATGTGCATGATATAAGCTGTTTAAATCAATTTGGTTGATTTGTGAAGGAATTTGGTGTGTAAAAATCATATTCAGAAAATTAAGGGAGTGTTTGGATTTGCATGTTAACTGAGCTCCTTGGGGAATTTTTGTGTTAAAATCAGTCTAGACACACTCATTAGGCTGTTAGTATGAAATATCAGTAGTTGGCTTTCAATTTGGATAAGTTTTTAAACAAGTTGCATGATAAATATTGGATAATATAGCTAGAAATCAGTAAGTACCCTTGTTGACTGATTTTGTGGATTTGGTTCACCAGCTTGAGAAGATTGTTAGATATTAGGGTTAAGTAGGGTTCGTAATAGCTTATATGTGATTTGGTTGGATTGAGTGCCTAAATTGAAGCTTCAAATCTCACATTTGTGCCAATTGAACCGGTCAACTGTTGATCAGACCTATACAAGCCTTAATCAGTAACTTTGTGTGCTATTTTTGCTTGATTTGTGTGAAAGACTTTGTGTTTTTCTTGTTTAATCTGACTCCCTACACTCCACTGAGTGTAGGGGTGCCCATTTGTCCAAAGAAAACCAAGCATACAAGCTTTCTAAGCTCAAAGGTCAACTGACCATTTATTTACACTAGCAGTGGGAAAAAAGTTACCCCTGCTAGTGTATTGGTTAGTACTGCTTGACTAGCAGACAAAACCAAGCAAGGTGTCACTATCAGCTTTTTAGTTTTTTTTTGTGGACTAAAATTAGAATTAGGTCTTGAAACAAGTTTTGTTATTTTTCTAATTTAAATTGTGATTTTTCAGTTTAATTAGATTTTTTATTACTATTCATTTACTATTTTTTTACATTGAATCATAGGGCTAAACTGTGCTTGATTAGTACCAGCTTTCGTTGAACTGAACAAGTGAAATGAGAATGTCAGTCTAGTGCTAAAAAAGGGCGAATAGCAATCGGGCTAAATGCATGGCTTCGACTCCTAATTCTACCTTTAAAGGGCTTCGTTTCGGCCTATGGAATCTCAGTTCTGTAAAAGCCGGTCTTTGAGAGCATAAAGAGGGCCTTATAATTCATAAAGAGGGTCTTAGAATTCAAACTAGATATCGGATGAAAGTGGTATGACAACCTCAAACCCCGGTCCCATGGGGAGAGTATTAATAGCTATTTTTAATTAACTTTTTAGTTTCTGTTTTTGTCTTTTAGTGACAAAAATACTTATTTTTCAGTTTTAAAATTTTTCTTATATTTAGAAAAACATTTTAAGATTTTTAGTTTAAGTTTAAAAATAATTTACTGTTCACTTTTTATTTATTTTTTAGAATTAAATTAGTTTAATTAGGGTTTTATTTATAACTGTTTTTGTCTTCTAGTGAAAAAATTTATATTTTTCAAACTTTTTCATTTTTCTACTGTTCATTAGAGTAATTTAGGATTTTTAAAATTGACAAACTATTTTTGGCATTATTTTATTATTGTTTATAATTATTTTGGTTTAAAAATAGTTTTTAGTGATTTAAAAATAGAAAAATAGTTTTTAAAATTGAGGAAAAATACTTTTTAGTCTTTAAACCTATTTTTTAAAATTAGTTCAATAAAATACTTTTTAGTCTTTAAACCTAGTTTTTAAAATTAGTTCAATAAAATAAAATTTTGGACATTTTGATTAATTATATTTAATTTTAGGGCTTTAATTAGCATTTAAAATTGAATATTTAATTAATAAAAGGTTTTAAAATATTTTTATTGGATTTTTATTCTTATTTATATTATTTAAGACTTAGTTTTAACTTTTAATTAATTTTAGGATTAAAATTTTTAATTTGTAGTTTTTACGGTTTTACGTGTACGCCTTTTTCGTCTTAGTTAAATCCGTCTTCGTAACCGTCATTCTCGTCTCACCCTATTTCTATTTTCTTTTTCTCAATATAATCACAAACACATTAATCAATTCATTACACAACGCACTAGCCTCCTCGAGAATGAACTCACTTCATTGGGTCATTTACACACGGTTTTCCTAAATCGTCGTGCTTACCCTATATTTTAGGTGCTTGTTTTTCCTAAAGCATGTGTCTAATTTTTACAACCATCACTAATACAGAATATTAATAAATAATATTCTGAATATTTAACCTAAATAGATATTTCCAACAGTGTTTGAGTTCTGTTGACTTCTGTCAGCGTTGTGTTAACACTTGTCAACGCTTAGACACAATGTGTCAGCGTTGAAGTGAATGCTTCATGTTTTCTTCGTTTTGAGTTTCTGCCACATCAACTTTTTGACCCAACAAATATGTTCGTACTTTCAATCATGATGCTTGTGCTTTTAATCATAATGGCGTGAATGCTAGAACTAGGAAGCCTATTCTTGTGCCCACTAGTACTAGAAAACCCACAAGAACTTTGAACGAATCCACTGCTCAACCACTTAAGAAATTAAGTGCGTTAGAATCCACTACTCTGTGTAAACAAAACATATTAAAGAGGCTATATGGGAACATGATTAGGACATGTACACGGGGGTATTCAGGATTTACACCACCCGGATATAAATGGGTACCTAAGTTAACCACTTTAGTGATTGGATATATGAATATCAGCTTGCCTCTAGACTTTGCATCTAGGCCCACTACTATTTTAGAACCCGTTTCTATCAAGGGCTCCCATTTGTCAAATGCTACATTGTCTTCTAAATCTTTTGCTGATCGGCGAAATCATCCTATTCATAATGGACTCCTGGTGCACAAAGCACATGACGGGCAATCTTAAGCTTCTCATTAACTCGTGGAGAAGTTTCTGGGTACGGTGCGGTTTGGAAATGATCAGTTTGCGCCGATACTTAGATATGTAGATTTGGTTCAAGGAAATCTCACTATCAAACGGGTTTATTACGTCGAGGGACTGAATCACAATTTATTCTCGGTTGGTCAGTTTTGTGATGTGGATTTGGAAGTGGCTTTTCGGAAATCTACTTGCTATGTTAGAGACTACGATGGGAATGACCTTCTTACAGGTTCTCGTGGTTCTGATCTCTACACAGTAACTCTTCAAGACACATCTTCAACAAATCCAATTTGCTTAATGGCTAAAGCTTCATCATCCCAAGCATGGTTATGGCATCAACTATTGTCACATCTCAACTTTGACACCATCAACTTGCTTTCGAAGAATGATATTGTGACCCGGTCTTCCTAAATTAAAATTCGTCAAAGATCATCTTTGTTCTTCTTGTGAGTTGAGGAAAGCAAAACGAAAGTCTTTCAAAACGAAGACTACCTTAAGCTCAAAAGGACGATTGGAACTTCTACACATGGATTTATGTGGTTCCATGCGTGAAGAGAGTATTAACAGGAAAAAGTATATTCTCGTGATTGTTGATGATTACTCTATATACACATGGACTTTCTTCTTAAGGTCCAAAGATGAAACACCAGAGGTTCTCAAAAACTTTCTCAAGATGATACAACGAATCTTCAAGCTCAAGTCTTAACCGTAAGAACAGATAGGGGTACTGAATTTTTGAACAAGACTTTGCAATCATACTTTCAAGAAGAGGCATCGAACATCAAAACGTCTATTGCTCGAACTCCTGAACAAAACGGCGTTGTCGAAAGACGGAACCGCACTTTGGTTGAGGCAGCTCGGACAAATGCTTTCTGCTTCAAAATTACCACTATTATTCTGGGCTGAAGCAATTGCAACTGCTTGTTATACTCAAAATCGTTCTCTCGTCATCCCAAGACATGAAAAGACACCATACCACATCATCAATGGCAGGAAACCTACTGTCTTTATGCTACACTCTTAAAGACGGTGAGAATCTAGACAAGATGAAAAGAAAAAGGTGATGCATGTATTTTTATGGGGTATGCTACATTGTCAAAAGGATATCGAGTTTACAACAAGAGAACAAGGATTATGGTCGAAACAATTTATGTGACCTTTGACGAATTGCCACAAATGGTACTTGAACACAACCAGCTCAAGTCCCGCTCCTTAATGTCCATCGATGGCACCTACACAAAACAGTGTACGTCCGTGCAAGAACGTCAAGAAACTACTCCAACAGCAGACTTGACGGATACGACACAAATGAATGAGTTGGTTGATTTATATGATCCAATGTTTGATGAATATTACTATGGAAACAATCAAGTTGTGTCAAAGCCTTCCGCTGTCAATACTGATGATGCACCCACACAAAGTCAACAAGACACAAACTGCATCTACTTCAGAAACCGTTGCTCAAGAGACAATTCCATTGGATACTCAAGAAACTGTCTACAACCAACATCACCAACCGTCAATGCTGAAGGAGGAAACAACAATCAAGCAGTCGATGCACAGCCTGATGAAGAATAATTTATCAACCCGTTCGATACACCGGTATGCAAAGTCGGAGAGTCTTCTACTTATCACCTTGATCGTCCAACATGCATACATTCTACCAATGATATCCATTCACTCACCATTGGACACGTGATCATCCATTGGAGCAACTCATTGGAAATCCTTTACAACCGTTTTTGAACACGCAGACAACTCGACACCGATGGCGATGTGTGTATGTATGCACTCACCGTGAGTTCAACTATACCTACAAACATCAAGCAAGCCATGACTGATCATGTGTGCATTGAATCAATGCAAGACGAAATTCATCAGTTTGAACGCCTAAATGTTTGGGGACTTGTTGACAGACCCTATGGAATTTTGCTTTTAGATTTCAAATGGATCTGGAAAAACAAACTGATGAAGAACAAACCATCATCAAAAACAAATCTTGTCTTGTGGTTAAGGGATATCGTCAACAAGAAGGGATAGATTTGATGAATAATTTGCTCCAGTTGCTCGTTTTGGAAGCTGTCAGGATATTCCTTGCTTATGCTACACATAAAGGCTTCACGGTTTATCAGATGGACGTTAAAACTACTTTTCTCAACGGTCATTTGAAGGAAGAAGTATATGTGAATCATCCGGAAGGGTTCGTTGATCCTCATCATCCTGACAAAGTCTACCGTCTCAAGAAGGCATTATATGGACTCAAACAAGTCCAAGCGCGTGGTACGATGAACTATCAAACTTCTTGTATCCAAAGGATTCTCAAAGGTTCCATTGATCCTACTCTCTTTATTTACAAATATGGGGATGACATTTTGCTTGTGCAAGTTTATGTTGATGACATCAATTTTTGGTTCTACGAACTCAAAACTTTCAAAACGTTTTGAAAAATTAATGCACAACAAATTTGAAATGTTAATGATGGGGGAGCAAAAATTCTTTTTAGGCCTCTAGATTCATCAATCCCCATGTGGTATCTTCAGTAACCAAGCTAAGTATACTCAAGAGATACTTAAAAAGGCATGGTATGACCTTATGTACTCGCGTTGGTACACCATTGTCGACCAAATCCCTAGATGCTCACTTGTACTCATATCCGTAGATCAAACGCGCTATCGTAGTATGATCAGGTCACTAATGTACCTTACAACCAGCATGCCTGATTATTCATCCATGCCACATGCTATTGTGCTCGATATCAAGCCAGACCTACTCAAAATCACCTCAAAGAGGTTAAACGTATCTTTCGGTACTTTAAGAATACCATTCACATGGGACTCTGGTATCCGAGGGAAACGGTTTTCATCTAACAACTTTTTCAGATTCTGATCATTCAGGTTGCCTTGATAGTCGAAAAAGCACTTCTGGTAGCGTACAATTTCTAGGGGGAAGACAAGCTTGTGAGCTGGTCGTCAAAGAAGCAGGATTGCACTTTGCTCTCATCAGCTGAAGCAAAATATGTGGCTCTATCCGCATGTTGTGCTCAAGTCCTCTGGATGAGAACTCAACTCACGGATTATGGCTTCCACTTTGATAAATTACCTATGTATTGTAACTCAAAGTCGGCCATAACCATATCTTGCATCTGGTTCAGCACTCCCTTACCAAGCACATCGCAGTTAGATATCACTTTATCAAGGAACAAGTGGAACGTGTATCGTGGAATTATACTTTGTCAGAACTAAATACCAGATAGCAGACTTGTTTACAAAATCCCTATCACAAAATAGGTTTCAATATGTCGTTGGCCGTCTTGGTATGAAGTATATGACTCCAGAAGACTTGGAGGTTTTGGCAAATGAAGCTGCTTGATATTCTCTCATAATGACTTCTAAGCGCATCACAGCTTAGGACTCGGACCTCAACTAAGGAAAGTTTATCTCGGACGATAACTTATCCTTCTCAACGAGAAATTTATATTTCTCGGTCACGAGCTTCTCATAAAAAGATTTAAAGTTTTTAAGTTCATGAAAAACGACTTGTAAGTAAATGTCAACTTAGAACTCGAACTTCAACTTAAGGAAAGTTTATCACGGATGATAACTTATCCTTCACAACGGGAAATTTATCTTTCTCGGTCATGAGCTTGTCATAAAACAATCAAAGTTTTGAGCTCATGAAAAGCGGACCCAAAAGGGGAGTGTACGTTTCAGTGCGCTTTCTCTAAGAAATAGAAGAGAAGTCTTCTATCATGATTATTTTAAAATCGTTGAACACAATTTTTCAAGAATTTCTCAAAAGGTTTTTATAAATCTTTCAAAATTGTATGTTCAACACTCCCTTCCTCATAATGTGGCTTTATATCTCAAAAATGTCATATGTTATTTTGATCAATTTTTGAGGAGGAGCGTTTAAAATCAAGCCTTTAATGTTGTTGGGTACATCTCTGAAATTGTCATATTTTATGTATCCAACACATTCCAAAAATGGTTTAAAACTGTCATATGTAATATACTATATCGGTTAAGGCATCTCAACTCCGTACCTCATAATATTTTGTAATGTCGTTTTTCCAAAATTTTGTCAAACTTTTGTTTCAAGACACACATATATTCTTGAGGGGGAGCATCCAGACTGAAAAAGTTCCATGACTCATGCGTGCACACATGTGTCTCTCCGAATCGGTTTTCAGAAATTGTCATATTTTAATCTATTGGTATCTATAATATGATGTCTTTATAGTAGAGATAGGGGGAGAAAATGTGATTAAATTGTAATATATTGCAACATGTGATCTTAAAGACTCAAGTAAAACTCTTTCCTTCACATGCTAAACCATTTCGTATATCGATGCATGTGTGTAGGGGGAGCTTTTCGAAAATGTAAAACTTTCAGAGTGTTAAAAGTTTTGATTTTTATCAAGCACTTTGAATGGTTTTCAATGGTTTTATGGTTACGATCTTTACCTAAAACAACCTACTGTCCACGACGGAACGATGGAGTTAAAAGGTGGTTTAGGATAGGAAACTAAGTCCTATGATACAACCAGAACCAGAGGGATCTACCCAAGGATATTTCATAGCTAGAAATAGTTGTCCTTAGGAAAGATGGAGTTGAATGAAGCTGAATGCAGACTAATTACTTAAGTTATCACTGGAACAATCACAACAAGGTGCTAGTGATGACGTATTGGTAAGCATTGAAGGAGTTTAATATTCTATGCAACCTAGGCAGAAACCGGGTCAATGCATCTATTGAAGACAACACGTCATGGACCCAGTGATGCAATACACAACCCTTCCCCAGCCATTCAGGTGTCTCTCAAAAGAAACTTGTCTCATTGTCACGGAGATCAACACGTGTCTATTGGCTTTCTCACTCCGATTTAGTTAATATTGAGAAGGTGGTAGTCTGCTCCAGCCTCCAACCACTAAAATGCACTTATCGAGTCTAGAGCCAAAAAGAGATCCATCTATCATCTCACTAGGACACAATCGAGTCCTACGTATTATCCTTGTGATATTGCCAGAACATCTAAGTGATACGATTCACAATGAAGATGGAAATCCTGCTTGAGTCAACATCAACCAAGCTCATGGTAAGTAACTTGTGCGATTCTACACGAATCAAACTTGTGAGAACTGGAAAGCAACTAAGTTTGGATTCTTAATTGATTCAAACTTGATTCCAGGTTTCTTCGCAAAATCCGTGTGATCTTGCCATAACATTCAGAGTGACACTCTTCAGTATTCACAATGACGAATGGAAATCCTTCCAGTGTCAACCTCAAACAGCACTACGGTAGGTAACTCGCAAGATTCATTATGAATCGAGCTTGTGACAAACTGGAAAGCAACAATGGTGTGATTCTTATAGAATCAAACTTGTTCCAAGAATTATGAATTGACGACTCTAATCAGACGGATAATTTATCCTTATGATTCACTCTTTACGTTCACAGTCTGCTTTGAGACGGTCGAGTAAAGAGAACTGGCTACTACAGCGGAGAAATCCTGTCAAGGAGGTTCTTAATCGAATCTACCCTATCACAAGTACGGTATCAAATACCGTCTAACGATCTTCATCGACTGGAGGTAAAACGCTACCGAATTAGGGTGAAATGTTCAAAGCCATTTTATCCGTGTCTATACATGTTGTTGCATATCAAGATGGTGGCGTAGTTGTGCACTAACCGAAGTCGTCTTCACATATTCATACTAAAAGTTAAAGTCTTCCGCAACTCTGATGAATATTTGAAGGGCTAACTACAACTATATTTGTATGGGAGATTTTTAGCCTTTAGAAATCAACAAAGTATGAACATGTCAAATCAGAAGTCACAAGAGCACAAGATGACGATAATCAAGATACTTAAGAATGTAAAAATGTAATAGGCCATCTTGTTACAATAGCACAAGTTGAACACTATCAAGGATAGACTGAAGATCTCAAGCACTCAAAGTCAAATGACAAAGGCTCAAGATAAAGATCACAAGGCATGAAGGAACAAAGCCGTTACAAACAAGATCAAGACCAAGATACAAGACCTAATAAGGAAGATCACCTCCACAAGAATGTATTCACTCAATCATCTTATGCATTTTAAAGATGACTGTACATTGGGGGAGATTGTTAGCCCTATATTTTATATAGTCGAACAAGAATGTAATAGGTCATCTTAGTCATTAAGGTCTTGTATTGTAATAGGTTAGTTGGGAAAACCGGTCTTGGACTTTAAGCTAATATTGTATAAGTTAGGGGCTCTAAGCCCAAGACCAAGCCAAGCCCCGGCCCATGGAAACAAACCCACAGCCCATGGAAAGCCCATGTGGTTCGTGAGTATATATACCCTCTTCCATGTGTGGATGGGGGTGTTGGTTCATTATTTTTCCACATAGTAAACCTTCCACCATTCTAGTTTATCTCTCTACTTTCTCTCTCTAACTTTCTTCTCTTTCTCTCTCTAAATTTACTCTAAATATTGTGTTATGGATTGAAGTGGATCAACATGCTTATTAAGCTGTGATAAGCTCACTTTTAGCTTTTGGGCCTTTAGTGTTTTTTGTTTAAAATCAAATTTAAGCTAGACTGGAACTTTTCAGCTTATTTGGTTGGCTTTTTGCTTATTGGGCTAAAGAGCCCATTAAGGTGGACTGTTTTCATTTTTGATCCATTTGAGGGGCCATTAGGGGTGTTTAGGTAATTTTACTTTCATTTTATGATTACTTAGGTTAAAATAAACTAGTTTGCAAGTTTTTAAAAAATTTACAATTTTTGAATTTTTTATTATTATTTTATTATTAAAAATTGTTTTTAGGGTTTTTAAATAGATTTAATATGTTTTAAATTTTGGAAAAATACTTTTTAGTTTAATTAAGTTATTTTGGAGGTTTACAAATTGAAAATCTTATTTTTGGTTTCTTATTAATTATATTGATTTTTAGGGCTTTAATTAGCATTAAAAATTAATATTTAATTAAATAAAAAGTTTGAAAAAGTTTTGATCATTTGTAAACCCTTAGTTTATTTTTAGGAATTTTTGGTAATTTTTTGGGAATTTTTAGAGTAAATTTTTATTTTGTCACTATTCATCGTTTTACGGTTTTTACGTCTTAGTGTAATTTTCACCATAATCCGTCATTTTCTTTTCCCCTTTTTCTCTCATAAATATTAATCCAAAATTATACAAGTTGTTCACACACAATAAACCTCCTTGGGAAACGAACTTTTCATTGGGTCATTAGTGCTTGATTCTCATTAATCGACACTTAATACTTACCGCATTTACGCCTTTTTCCTAAAAGGTCGTAATTTACCACAATCAATCTAAAAAGAGGAACTAATTCTGGTGGAACCGCCAGACTTTCTGGTTCTACAGGAATTGCATCGCTAATGTTTTAAGAAGGTAATGGATATATATGACTCTCCTCAAGATCATAATTTCTCCCACTGAATTCTTGATTAACAAGATCATATTCAAGGAATTCTCCAGACCTAGCAACAATTACTTTGTTCTCAGGTGGATAATAAAAGTAGTAACCCATAGTTTCCTTAGGGTATCCAACAAAGATACATTTTACAGATCGTTGTTGGAGTTTGTCACCCGAGTCACGTTTCACATACGCCTCGCAACCACAGAGCTCTAAATAAGACAAATATGGCTTATTGCCATGCCATAGTTCATATGGTGTCTTATCGACCTTCTTTGTGGGAACCATATTTAAAATGCGAACAGGCGATTCTAAAGCATAATCCCAAAAGGATAAGATGTATACACACGACTAACCAAACACGAATAACATGATGAAAATTAAACCAAAAAGAAAGATTAGATTAAGATAAAGAAAGAAAAAACAAAGATTGGTGTTTTCCTAGTGAGAGAAAACAAACACACCTTTTTCTCTCTAAAACTATCAAATGGAAAAGCACACACACAAATGAGGTATAGGAGGCCTTTTATACTAAGTAACAAATGTTTAGGAGGCCTTCCTCATTTGTGTGTTCGGGACTAAATCCCGTTACATAAACAATAATAACTAAAAACTTTCGACATCATAAAATAATATTTATCACGAGATTCTCAACGATATATTACATGACCATCACTTTAATTACTTCTAACAATCTCCCCCTAAGGGGTGGTCATGTAATATGTGACTTCACTTCTTTGTTGTTGCAGACTTTGAAGCTCGATGTCTTGAGAGTTCCTTTATAGTTCCTTTCATGACTTGTGATCTTGGATATTTGATCTTTGCCTTGACTTGATCTTGAAACTTTGTCAGCTTGTGTTCTTATGTCCTTCCCCACATACTCATGTTCTGTGTTGACTTGAAAGCTTGTTAACAATCTCCCTTGATCATCATAGTAGCGGAAGTCTTTGTCTTTAGATGTTCTTGAGCTTTCTTCATTTATGTGAGCATGTGGTCTTGAATTACGACTCTTGAAGTTACGCCACCGTTTGCATTCCTCCGGTTTCTTGTTATACAGTAAGAATATTGTACCTGTGATTAGGTAAGCTCAAAGAAGTTCCTTGACAAGGTTTCCGGCTGTGGTAGCCGTTCTCAATACTTGAATATATCTAAAGATAATTCATAGTAAGGAGTAAATCATGCAGTTCCATTTTGCTGATTAAGTCGTCAATTCAATTTCTTGGAACAAGTTTGAATCAATTAATAATCAAACCATCGTTACTTTCCAGTTGACACAAGTTTGATTCATATAGAATCGCACAAGTTACCTACCCTAGTGCGGTTTAATGATGACACTGGAAGGATTTCCATTCGTCACTGTAAATACTGAAAAGTATTACTCTGATTGTTTTGGCAGAATCATAAAGATATTGCGTCGAGACCTGGAACGAGTTTGAATCAATTAAGAATCAAACCACTGTTGCTTTCCAGTTAGCATATGTTCAATTCAAAGTGAATCATACATATGACCTACCGCAGTGTTGTTTGATGTTAACACTGGAAGGATTTCCATTCATCAATGTGAATACTAGAGAGTATCACTCTGAATGTTCTAGCAATACAACAAGGATAGAGCGTAGGACTCTGTAAATTATCACTTGTGTTCTAATGATGAACAACAGTTGATATATGGAATAAGTGTCCTAATGATATTTTCTGATGAATCTCGTTGGCTCTAGACTCTATAAGTGCACGTTTATTTGGTGATCAGAGGCTGGAGCAGACTGCCACCTTTTCAATATCTACTATCTCGGAGTGAGAAAGTTGATAGAAATGAGTTGAACTCCGTGACAATAAAACAAACTTCTTTTGAGAGAAGCTTGAGTAGGCTGGGAAGGGTTGTGCTTTGCATCACTGGGTCCATGATGCTTTGTCTTCAATACTAGACATCATCAACGTGATTCTGATAGTAGATGTATTGACCCGGTTTCTGCCAAAGTTGTATGGAGGGCTTCTTTCTTTACACCCTTTATCCTTGCATTTCTTTTTCATTCTTCAACCCATTCAATGCTTACCAAGACGTCATAACTAGCACCTTGTTGTAATTGTTCCAGCGCTAGCTTAAGTCATTAGTCGGAATTTTTCCCGTACACTCAACTACTCCATCTTTCCTAAGGACATCTAAATTCTAATGGATTGTCCCTGGGAAGATCCCTCCGGTTCCGTTTGGATCATAGGAAGAATACCTAACCACCTTTTGACACCAATACCGTCGTGAATTAATGTGTTGAAGGGTATAGATATCATAACCAGAAAAACCTGTTGAAAAAGCAATCAAGTTGTTGATGAAATCAGTGTTTACACCTTGAAGGTTTTTTGTATCACCAAAACGCTCCCCCTACATATCTACATCATAAAAGGAAAGGTTTTTGCACATATTAGGAAGAGAAAGCACTTATATCAAAGATCTTATCCAAGAATGAAACATTTTGATCACATGTTAATCACTATTCTCCCCCTCAAATATTGCATTTGATTGAAATTTTTGTGACACTAGTGATGAAACATGGAGAGAATAATGTGTCATGAAAAGTTGGAACAAGTGTTTATGAAATCATTATACTCCCCCTCGAAAAGAGATTCTAATTAAATAGAGGAGTATATGAGCACATTGTTTTGAAATACTTTGAAAAATTGTGCTCAAAAGTTCGAGAAAAATTGTGTTCATGAGCTTAAAACTTTGAATGTTTTGATATAAACTCATGACCGAGAAAAAATGAATTTCTCGTTTTTGAGGATAAGTCAAAGACTTTCCTTTATATATGGATCAGGTTATAGTCTGACATGTGACTATAAGCCATTATGAGAAGAAAATAGAAAAAGACATGTTTTGAAAACATTTTAACTCTCATTCGAACTTTATGTACGTACCCGTGTCGTTATTGAACAACATTTCTAAGTACGTCCATATTATCGATGCTGAGGGACATGTCGAAGAAGAATATTTTTGGTATTTTTGAAAGATTTTCTCACTTTTTATTTTGTTTTTATAGGTTTTATATTTTTGTATTTTGATTTTCTGATAGATATATACAAGGTTACTGCGAATGTGCAAGACGTTCAAGTTCATCTGGAGTGAAACTACGCATACCAAGTCGACGAACCAAGAATTCAAATCTGTCTTAAGAAAGAGCTTTGGTGAAGATGTCGGCTAGTTGGTAGTCCGTCTTGACAAAATACAGTTTGATCGTTCCTCTTTCCACATGCTCCTTTATGAAATGGAATCGGACAGCTATGTGCTTGGTCTTGGAGTGTTGGACCGGGTTGCAGGATATGGCTATGGCTGATTGTGAATCACAATAATAGGAACTTTGTTAAAGTGAAAGCCATAATCCGTGAGTTGTGTTCTCATCCAAAGGACTTGAGCACTACACACGGATAGAGACACATATTCTACTTCCGCGGTGGACAACGCCGTACAGTCTTGTTTTCTTGAGGACCAGCTCACTAGCTTCTCGCCTAAGAATTGTGCTCTACCGGAAGTGCTCTTAAATGTGTCATGACACCCTGCATGGTCGGCATCTGAAAAACCAGTGAGATTGAAACCCGAATCCTTCGTATACCAGAGACCCATGTGAATGGTTCCCCGGAGATAACGAAATATCCTTTTAACCTCCTTAAGGTGCTTCTCGGTTGGCTTAGCCTGGTACCGAGCACATAAACAAGTAGCATGCACAATGTCCGGTCTGCTTGAGGTTAAGTACATAAGGGACCCGATCATACTTCGGTATTTTGTAGCATCTACAAATGTCCCTTTCTTATCCAAATCAAGCTTGTGTTTAGTGTCCATTGGAGTACCAATAGGATCACAGTTATCCATTCCAAATTTCGTTATAATCTCAAGCACATACTTGGACTGATTTATGAAAATACCACGGGGGGATTGGTGAATTTGGAGACCAAGAAAAAACGTCATTTCACCCATCATGGACATTTCGAATCGAATTTTCATAAGGTCGGCAAATAATATGGAATATTTTGGGTTAGTAGAACTAAATATAATATCATCTACATAGACCTGAGCCACCAAGATGTCGTTCCCGTAGTGCTTGATAAACAACGTTGGATCAATGGTTCCTTTGCTGAAGTGATTTTGGAGAAGAAATGATGATAATTCATCGTACCATGCCCTCGGTGCTTGTTTTAAACCATAAATTGCCTTTTTCAACTTGTAAACATGGCTTGGATGTTCGGTATTGATGAAACCTTCATGTTGACATACATACACATCTTCTTTTAACGGCCCATGCAAGAAAGACGTCTTCACGTCCATTTGATACACAGTGAATGATTTGTGTGCAGCGTATGCCAAGAAAATCCTAATAGCTTCCATTCGAGCAACCGGGGCGAAGGATTCTGCGAAATCAATTCCCTCTTGTTGTTTATAACCTCTCACAACTAACCGTGTCTTGTTCCTAATGACCGTTTGCTCCTCATGCATCTTGTTTTTGAATAACCATGTCAGGGTAAGGGGATCAATATTATCCGGGCGTGGTACTAACTTCCATACATCAAGCCGGATGAATTGATTGAGCTCTTCTTGCATGGACTCAATCCATGATGCATCGGTCATTGCTTCTTTAACACTTTCTAGTTCCATTGTGCCGACTGATAGTGGATAGATACACATATCACCGTCAGTACGCAGCTTACTCCATTTTTGTTCATGTAGAAGTGTATGAGAAACTTGATGCGAGCTCGACGGATCCACATATGGTGTTGAAGGTTGAGTAGTACTTGTGGAAGCTGCAAATGGATTAACAAACTCATGTTCGTTGAGCATTGCATTGTTTGCATTTTCAGCAACTATATCATTCTAAAGATGAACATGATTAGGAATTTTCTGAGAATGTTGTTGAGTTGCGTCAGCAGTCGGAGAAGTGGTTGGAATATTTGGAGTCAATATGGTTGAGGTTGACGTGGATGGTGCAAAAACGGATGCCGTTGGTGTAGATGCAATTGGTGGTTCTGGAACTACCGTAGCAGGTGCAGCCGGGGCATTTTGAGGAACACCAAATGACGAAGGACCCTCCATATATTCATCATAGATTGTCCCAAATAAAACTTCCAAGTCACGTTCCGAAGGTTGTAATGATGAGATTGCTGACGGTGCAAATTGAAGCGCGAGTCCTAAACTTACGTGTCCAGAACTCTGACCTTGAAGCTCGGGTTGTGAACTTCTATGTTGAGAGGCCATACCAGAGAGTTCATCAAAGGTAACATTCATAGTCTCCATTACCTTTCTTGTCCTTCGATTATAAACCCTGTAAGCACAATCAGTTGAAGAATAACCAATGAAAAAGCCAATATCACCTTTAGGTTCAAGTTTACCGATATCTTCACGATCATTCTTCGGATAACATAAAGCACCGAAGACATGTAAAAATGAAATATCCGGTTTTCTTCCATTAATGATCTCATAAGGTGTTTTGTTGAAACGGGTGTGAATAATGGAGCGGTTTTGAGTATAACATACAGTTGCTATAGCGTCAGCCCAAAGGAATAACGGTGCACTGGAGGAGAGAAGCATCGTCCGAGCAGCTTCAACTAATGTACGATTCCTCCGTTCCATAACTCCATTCTGCTCTGGAGTTCTTACAGCCGAAGTTTGATGATAAATCCCAACTTCGTCAAAATAAGCTTTCAGTTTCTGATTGGTGAATTTTGTGCCGTTATCCGTTCTCACAATGATAACAGGGGCTTGAAGTAGCATTGATGTTTTCTTCGAGAAATTAATAATTACATCAGGGGCTTCATCTTTCGAAGCAAGAAAATGAACCCATGTGTAACGATAATAATCATCCACAATCACAAGGACATACCACTTTCCATTAATGCTTTTGATTCTCATTGGGCCACACAAATCCATATGAAGGAGATGCAACCTATTCGTCGAATTTGGAACATGTTTGGGTTTGTGAGGCTTCTTCTTGCTTTTACCTTGCTCACATGATGGAAAAAGATGGTCTTTAGTATATTTGAACTTTGGAAGACCTATAACGAGATCATCTTTTGCAAGTTGTGTGATGGCATCGAAATTGAGATGAGATAACCTTTGATGCCATAACCATGACTTTGTTGAAGTGGCTCGGGCCATGAGACAAATTGGAGATGCAACAAACATTTGAAAAAGATCAATGGTGTAAAGGTTGGTGGTTCAATTTCCTTTCAACAGATCAATTCCTTTAAGATCCCTAACAAAGCATGTATGACTTCTGAAGGCTGTCTGAGTCATAGAATTGCCCAACCAAGAACAAATTATGTCCCAAGTCATCAACAAAAGATACTCCGGTGATGATTATATTTCCCCAATGAAGATCACCATAGCCTAGAATTGCAGCAACATGATCATTTCCAAATCGGAAAGTTCCCAGGAATCGCCAAACAAAGTTCTTAAGAAGGCTTCGATTCCCAGTCATATGTTTGGAACATCCCGAGTCCACGCACCAGAGACAAATTTCAACAGCCTGCCAATGATAAGAGAAGAAAATATTTTGGCAACCGATGAAATAGGTTCCTGTAGGGTTCGATGATAATTAAGCCTTATCACATACCGACATTTCACTGTCAGTATGAGAACTACTAGTGTCGATAATTTTGCCACTACGGTCAAAATTTCTACCAGTAGGTAACCATTTAGAGGTGAATCTAGGGTTACTAGGCTTAGCAAGACTTTCTGTGGACCCTACGTGCGTACTTTTTGGAACATACATCTTAGCCTTAGGAGTGTTATGTTTTTCACTCATGGAAAGCTTGTCAATTGCGGGTATATCTACCATAATTCAAACCATTCATAGTCAAACCACAATCATCATGACTAAAAGTAAAGAAACATTTATTACATTTAGCACAAATAACTTCATATTTTTCATTACGAATAGCAAGCTTAAAGTCATTGCATTCAAATGAATTAAGTTTCTGATTATGATTAAAAGGCGGTAAATTCCTACGGTATTCTTCTACTTCTACATTATTGATCTTGAGGCGACTACTTCTAGAGGCAAAAGGGACCCTATCATTCCTTGTATTGCTCGTAGGTTGTGGCCTTCTGCTCTTAGAGTAGTTATTTATTCCTGTAGAAGAAGACACACGATTGCTAGAATTAGCACTTTTTAAATCGATGACTTGTGGTTGAGATATAGTGGTCGGTTTAGTCCTAACGCTTGATTTACTTTGTTTTCTAGGCGCAGAGATATCGACCCTAGGTTGAGAGGGGGGACTAACACGAAACATTCCTAAGGCGATTACAACAGCTTTCGTTCCAGCAACCTTGGGAAAAGGTGTTACAGCAATACGAGTGGGTCCCAAGGTTGCTGGTTTCTGGATCATCGTATCCACAATCGAGCTAGGTTCAGAAGTCTTATCTTTTAACAAGGCCTTTAACTTACAGTTCTCAAAGTTTTTATCAATAACTTTCTGATAGACATACTTACTTTGTTCAACAGCCCGCTTATATGAAACAACAACAGATTCTAAATCTGCTATCTTAGACTTAAGCTTCTGAGCATTTCCATCACTGGCACTTTCTAACCCTAAAGAGGCCAAATTATTTTTCTTAATCCCTCCTAACTGAGCCTGCAACCGTGCGATAGTTTGTTGCATTTCATTGTAGGCTTTATCATACGAAATTTTGTCATATTTGCATTTACATTTTTTGATAAATTTATTCCAAAGATCGGTAATTTTTTTGTCCTTTTTAATGACAAAGGATTCCATTTTCTCTTTCATAAGATCAAGCTCAGTTTGGAGGTTTTCATTGTGCGACACAGAGGTACCTAACTCAACAGGGCTACTATCAATACTGTCACGAGCTTTAGAGAGGCGTTCAAGATCGTTTTCCAAAAATTTGATTTTATCAATAGATTCATCAGCTTCCTTCGCCAAAGATTTAAAGTCCTCAACAAAGTTGGGAAATTCTTTTAGAAAAGCGTTTTCCAAATTGCCTAACCGAGCATCGACTTGATTTATAATCGGATTAATATCGTTTTGAAGAATTTTCTGAACCTCAATCTGAACAAGTGATGTAAAATTTCCTCCAATGTTTTGGAATTAACAACACGTTTAAGGATGACAAAGTTATCTTTAAGCTCGTTAAGAAATCAGCGTGTGATACTCGGTTTAGGAGGGTCATCAGACAATTCCTCACTTGGGAGCAAAAGCATTTCGGTACTCGTTTTAGATCGAACAAAAACAGTTAGAGGATTAACTTTTGGATAATAAACGGGTGTCACTTCTTTATCAAGCTTTTTCATCCTTAAACGAGTCTCTACTGCAAGTTCAGTAGTTTCCTCGGAATCATGCACACTAGGAGGATCATGCTCATCAAACAAGAGCACACTACATTATATAAGGTTTCATTAGTGGCCCGAACTTGCTTAAGATATCCGGGATTAGGAGGAAGAGGACAACCTAAAGCCAATTTGTATCGAGTGTAATTTATCTCATTCACTTTTGGTGCGAGCATATTTATCGTCTGCATAGTTTGACCACGTTTTACTAAAAGGTTGTCTAAATCTCGAATCCTATCCTGAGCTTTGCAAAAATCCTCAAGAAGCCCATCTTCTCGAATTTTAAAATCATGTTTCAACTTTTTTCTTTCTTCTTTTAAATCAGAAACAATAGATTTTAAAGTTGAAAGTTGTTTATTAAGAGACGTGAATTCATCATTCAATTCGCTTATCTTTTTAGCACTACTTAAGTGTAAGGCATTTAATTTCTTAGTGGTGCATTTTTCTTGATAAATCGATGTAGCATGAGCTTGTTCAAATTCTTTAATTTTAGTCTGATGAATTTCAAAACATTTCTCCCGTTCCTTATATCCCGCAAGCTCAGTGGTCAATTTGGCATTAGTTTCTTTAAACTTATTATTAACCACCGTAGCATGGTTGACATTCTTAGCAAGCTTATCAAATAGAGATTTATAATACGCATGTGTCTCATCAGAAATGGTTGTAGGCTGGGCAACTTGATCCACACTAAGGTCCATACTGGGCTCATTCAAAATAATACTACTATTATTCATTTGATCCCCGTGTGTCTCAGTGTATGGCTCAAGCATCTCAGTATACTCCTCTCCTGATTGGACATACTATATATATCATTATCATCAAAACGTGGATGTACCTCAGAGGGACCGTCTGAATCATAAACAGGAGCTCTGTCAACATGCATTCCTGAGGTAGATGCTTGTTGTAAGTTTTCCATCAAGATGTAGTTGGCATTCACCTCTTTTTCCTCGTCATATCTGCACAAGAAGCCATAAGATCAAATTCCTCTGCTTGAAGTGGAATCCCTGCCTCTTCCTTTTGTGCTATGAGAAGCAGAGTCTAAAGATAAGCAGCATCCCTCTTCTTTTTGGTTGTGCAATCTCGAGCATAATGAACAAATCCCCTGCAGTTGTAGCACTGAACCTGACGATTGTTGCCACTAGGGAAGCACTGAGAACGAAAGAAGACACACCAGTAGTGGAGGCAGGAATCAAAGTCACATCCCGTACCAGTATTCTCAGCCCTTGCAGCAACAATGTTTCCCATTTGATTACCAACCGCTGGCACAACTATTAACCCATTCTGATTACCCGCATTTGGAACATTCGTATTCTGACTACGGATTTGTCCATACTGATTTCCTGCATTCCAAACATTTTGACCATATTGTGTCCCCGTGTTCCCAGCAGCTACCAATTGGCGATCTTGATTCGCATTCATGAAAGGTTGAGCAATCTACCTATTTCTAGTGTTCGAGGAGATTCTCTGATTGTTGTTGGTGGGGTTAATGGTAAATTTGAATGCCTTTACGAGAAGTGCAAGACCAGTATTAATCGTATGAGTAGGATCGGTGATGTCATCAAAACAGGCAATGGGTTGTTGTAAGTAATTCACAGCAGCTGGATGTTGATATCCATAAGAGGTGAGTTGTTGTTGTTTTTGTTGTTGTGGCATGAAGTTACTTGATGAAGGTTGATGGTAAGGAACCATGGGATATGACATAGATGATGGAGAGTTTGCCATAAAAGCCAATGGATCTTGTGTCTTGGCACGTCTTTCAGCCCTAACTTCGTTAGCTTCATCTTGATTCATCTTCAAATAATCATATACTTGAGTGTAGTCCATGACATGAAGATCCTTGGTTTGATTGACAAGAGTGACATATCGTGACCATTCAGAAGGAAGATTATCAAGAAATTTGATGTTTCCAGCAATTTGTGCAGGTTCATGTTTGTTTCTTCTAAGATGATTCATGAGGGTTGAAAACCGATGATAGTAAGGTTCAATTTGTTCCCCTTCAGCAGACGTAAATTTCTCCCATTCACGAAGCAACTTAGTTTCTTTTTCTTGTAAACCGATTTCACTCCTCTTCATCATTTTCTGAATCCTAAGCCACATCTCGTGTGCGGTTTCACAACTATCGACATCAGCATAAACATGTTCAGGAAGTCCCATGAGAATGACTTGAATTGCTTGATCATCAGCGTCGAGTTGTTTGGATTCAACTTCAGTTAATTCTTCATTCGTTTTCTCATGACTAGAGTCAGCCACTGGGTTAGAATTCGTAGGATCCCCAGGCACAAGAATTGTTCTTCTAACATACGGACCTTTTTGAATCGAGTTGACAATCAACTTGCCCAAAGGTCTACATTTTTCATAACAAAGGAGACGACTAGCCCATGTAGTGTAGTTCTCCTTGGTAAGCATGGGTGGACGATTCTTAGTACCCGCAGCATAAATATCTTGTTGAGACGTCATCGTAGAAGTCATGTGATAAACAGGATCTCAATTCGTAGGAAGCAGAGTGTTGTTGTAAAAGTCCCTAAAAATATGATCTCGAAATGCCAAAAAAATCCAAGGCAAACAAAAAAACTCACGAACTCGAAATTTTTTAAGTCATTTTTTCTGAAAAATTATGTCAACAAACAATTTTCCCAAAAAAATTCAACTTCACAATAGAAGTATGAGAACTTCAGAATAATTTAAAGTTGATGACTTCGCAATCTAAAACAAAACTTACTTCGCAATTCCTCTTTGCAATCCCACTTCGCAATAATAAAGAAACCCACTTCGGAATCCCTGTGTACTTCGCAAAAGAAGTACTTCAGAATAACTTTGAAGAACCACTTCGCAATAAATTCGAGAAGACCACTTAGGAATAATTGTAAGTAAGAACTTCGGAATAAGTCTTCAATTGCACTTCGGAATACTGATGTGGTACACTTCGTAATACTGATGTGGTACACTTCGGAATATTGGGTGTATGGAACTTCGGAATGTTGATGTGATTCACTTCGGAATATTAGAACTTGAGAACTTTAGAACTGGTGATGTTATTCACTTCGGAATATTCGTTATATTTTCACTTTGGAATCTTGAAGTAAATAGCAACTTTGGAATGTTTGGGCTTTTGCACTTCATAATATGGAACTTTTGCACTTCGGAATACCTAAATAAATCCACTTCGAAAAAAAACCCAAAAACATTCACTCTGGAATAGCATAATTATGCACTTCGGAATATCACAATAAGAATCAACTTCAGAAAAACAGAAACCCTCTTAGGTACTTCGGAATATACCAATTATTTCGAAGTTAACTTGATTTGCCTGACTTTTTCGTGATCCGATTTAACAGGTATTCGATATATACCCCGAAAATCACCCAAAAACCAAAAAATTTGCGATTTTGATCAAACAAAGTAACCCAAATCACTACCACAACTATGTAGTCGATTTGGTTACAACCTTTAACCACCAAAACGCCAAAAAAAATTCAAGATTCAATTTTGAAACCACCTTAAACCCACGAAAAAAATCAACTAAAACAACACCCAAGAGCTATCCACGAATCCCTTGGCGAATGATACCACTTGTTAGATGTATACACACGACTAACCAAACACGAATAACATGATGAAAATTAAACCAAAAAAGAAGATTAGATTAAGATGAAGAAAAGAAATACAAAGTGTTGGGGATTTCCTAGTGAGAGAAAAAACACACCTTTCTCTCTCTAAAACTATATAATGGAAAAGCACACACACAAATGAGGTATAGGAGGCCTTTTATACTAAGTAACAAATGTTTAGGAGGCCTTCCTCATTTGTGTGTTCGGGACTAAATCCCGTTACATAAACAATAATAACTAAAAACTCTCGACACCATAAAATAACATTTTTCACGAGCTTCGTAACGATATATTATAGGACCATCACTTTAATTACTTCTAACAGTAAAGTTGTAAGATTAAACATAGATCGCACCATATCCAATAATGTACAATTTCTCTTTTCGGATACACCAATTTAATTGTAGGGTATAGGGAGAAGTAAGATGTTGAACAATTCCATTCTCACTTAGATAATCTATAAACTCTTGGCTTAAATATTCACCACCTCTATCAGACGAAGAGCTTTAATCTTTTTCCCTAATTGTAGTTCTACTTCTGCTTTAAATACTTTGAATGTTTCAAATACCTCATGTTTATGCTTAAGTAAATAAACATAACCATAATTGTAACACCCCACTTGAATAAGTGTACCGTTACGTGTATTTATGGCGTGTCATTAAAGCATAAGGTAAATGTCCTAAAACATTAACTGACCATAAAGGAAATACCGGCATCAAACATCGGTAATATCAACATAAGCTCAAAACATGAAAAGTAAATACTGAAGGAAAGGACAAAACAATGTCCAAATAAGCAAAGTAATGTAAGAAGTGCATAAAATAAGAAGTCTGGATAGCTTCCTTCCCAATGCACATGCTCTTAGAATCCTAAGAGTGTCTCAGTGTACCTGCCGTTGGAACATGAAAGGAACTACGGCTGAGCATAACTCCCAGTGAACGGATATAAAGCATGATAAGAAATATTGAAATGAAGCAGATGATAAAATACTGAAGCTGTAAGACTGATAAGTAAAGTTGCAGCGGAAATCTGTGTATAATCTGAAACGTCTGATTTATAAATAATAAAGCTGAACTTTTATCTGTTAAATCTGAAAACATGCATTTACCGTATTTTAATTGCCAAGAGCTTATATAGGTCATGTGCTATAACAACTGCTGCATGATCAAATGGAGGGGTGACCTCATCATGTTGTAAAGGGGTGACCTCTAAATAATGTGATGGGTGGAGGGATCAGCTCCAATGTGAAGGATGTAGAGCACACACCACATTCACTTGATAACTGTAAAATGATAGCCTAGGATGCATCCATACGCCCCGCTGATAATACTGATAAAATGGCCAAGCTGAATAAATGGGACGCTACGAGAAATCACTCCCTCGCAGAGGAGTCATGACACCGGTGCCTCTAGTGTCATGGTTATGGTACCTCTGTAACTAGTACATAAACTGGTCATGCTTGTATATAAAGCTCAGACAATTTATTTAGTTATTAAAGTGATTACCGATAAGCTTAAAACATATACTAGGGAAAATATTTGGCTGCAGACGGGGAATCCTAATCATGCATAGAAGGAAGTCCTTACTGAAGGACGGAAAATCCGTACCTCGTGTCTAGTAATGAAATAAGAATGAAAGCTGAAAGATCTACTCCGACTTCACGATTACTACATAAATAACGGACGCGTAATAAGTTGTCTGATTATTGTTTACTGTTTCTGATTCTTATATGTTCATAGTTTAATTTATTTTATTCTTGATATATTCTATGTGTATAAACTGATAAATCTGAGTGTTCTAATATTTCTGATTAACGTATTCTTGTTCTACCATTAGTTAAGGCATAACATGTATTCTAATGTTACAATAAATCTATATTTGGTAACCTGCTAAAAATAGAAAGTTTCCTAATTTAGAAGGTTTCCAAAAGAATGATTTAACTCATTCAATTATATTATACCTTTTAATTTTATAAAACAAATTTAACATTATAAATTAATTTACTAATTAAATCATTTAAAACATCTATTTATAAAAGTGATAGAATGTAAGGCATAATTAAATCATTGTTTTACTCTTTTAAATATATCTCGAGCCTACCGAGATGCCCCTTCTCGGTCGCACTAATACAAACCAATCAATATAACAATTCTGCCTAACTGAATTAGCGACAGAATTTTCTGTCGTTAAAAGTTGTGACTAAAAACTGCCCCAAATCTGTTACGAAAACTACAACAAAATAGTGTCGCTAAACTGTCTCTAATCTCATTCTAAAGTCATAGATTTCTGTCCTAACTTTTACCCACTGATCATATACTCTGTTCCCACTGACTTATAAAAGTTCCCACTGATTTAAGTAAACCCAAACGCCCCCTTAACAACCCCTTTCTCCCACTATTTTATAACCAAACACCCCTGCAGATCCTTGCTGCTGTTCGAAAAGTCAAACACCCCTGCTGAAGGGTTTTTTTACCCGCTGCTATAACAAAACAAACGCCCCTGCTGTGTTTTGGCTGTGTCAGATCGAACAATAGCACCACCGAGATCCTTAGTGGTCTCGGCTGTAGAGGAAAACCCCACCGAGAGCTTTCATGCTCTCGGTTTTCCTGATCGAACCCAAGACCCGACACTCTCTTTGATTCATTCATTATGTTTTCAAGTATTTGATTCACTTGTTCTTGATTACTACAGAGATTCGTGATATAAAGAGAAAAAGAAAGGAACAATTACCGTGACCGATTAATGAATGACAATAACATGTACTCGAACCCCTGATCAAAATCGATCCCCTATCTTTTATGTCTTTTTTTTTCGACAGCCATCCCAAAACATCAACCTTAGTTCGTTTTTTTTTAGTTTACTGTTTGACCAAAAGGGGACATAAGAAACTCCCGTATTTTTCCTTGTAGATGGACCGGGCCTAAAGCCCAGCCCCTTTCTCTTGTTATTCACATTAAACCGCGGCCCATATATATACGTGTATTTCAATTCGACTCGTTATTCGCGTTAATTCTCGTGTTTTAAATCCCGAACGTATTATATATTTTTCTGAAAATAAAAACACCTGTAATACTGAATAGCTAGTAAATAAATTATTAACTAATAATAATTATTATCTGAATACTAATACATCACGATTTTAATTAAAGTTGAGATTGCGTGAATTTAATATGTGTGGGTTTAACACGTTGCGTACGTGTTCGTCTATTAATCCTCGTGAATATTTTCTGACATGAATTATTTATTTCCTGAATAAATAATATTCGCGTAATATCTGAATTTATACTGTTATTTATTATCTGAATAATAGTGACGCAACGTTTAAATTAAAGCTATGATTGTACGTAATTAATATTCGTGGACTTTTAAAGTGGGTTTTACAACTCTTCCCCTCTAAAAAAATAATTCGTCCTCGAATTAAAGAGACGATAATGCTGTGGTTTTACAATTCTTCCCCTCTAAAAAGGAGAAATTCGTCCTCGAATTAAAGTTAATAAGCTGATGAAGTTTATGAGAACTGAAAGGACACTTAAACTGAAAGGACATGTAAGCTGAAGGATAATTCTTCTTCTAATTATGACATAATGCTGCTGAAAGGTATAAACATGAGACGACTGAAGTGGTCATGTAACGTGACATGGCTGAAGAGGACAGGGAACATAACATGACTGAAAGAACTTAACTGAATCTATTGCAGGAAAAGGATGAGAGGTCTGGATGGACTCCTCCGTTTCGAGTGGCCTCCCGCTCGAAATGATTCCTTCAAAGGTCTAAACATAATAAAAAAATCTTGGTCCTGTTGACCCTGTCCTGAAGGATGCTGAATAGTTTTTGGTTCCATACTTAAGATGGATTTTCTGAGTCTAATAGAATGAATAAGCTATTGCATGTAGAATACATGGAACGGTACGTACAAATATCTTAAAAATATAACATTTATAACTCTGGGTAAGCTGTTGGAAATATATAGGGACGAACTACGTGAACGATTGTGAACGTGCTACGTGAGAAATTGTGAATGTGGTTCGCGATTATATAAGGAACATTGTGCATGAAGTATATCGTGAATGTGATACGTGAAACATACTGTGAACGTAGTACTAGGACATATCATGAACGCATGCTGACTGAGGAAGGAATGCCAACCGGTACAGCCTGAGATGTGAAACGTCTCCCTAGGTATGGAAAAGCTATGCTCAACTTGAGTATAGTTTTCTCAAAGATTCTATAGCCAAATCCGGTACAAGACTTGGAACGTATACACTGAGATGGAACACGAACCTGAACGTGAACGATGTCATGTATGCTAATAAGTGTGAAAACACTTATCCTTTTACCACTTATTTCTAATAATAACAAGACCAAAACGTGTATTTTATGTCGTAAAAGTCGGAATTATGCGTGGTTTGTGTTTTTATTGTGTTTTAGGACCAAATGATGAAAAAGGAAGAAAACACGGGCTTTCACGGGCTTTTATCGAAGAAAACGAGAAAAGACGAAGTCAAAAAGATCAAGAGTGCAGAAAGAACGGAAGTCCAAGGCCTATTCTGAAGATTTATCAAAGAAAAAGTCTAAAGACGGAAGTTTAATGAAGTCGAAGAACTTAAGTCTAATTGAAGAAGAAAATACAAGACAAAGTTCAATATACATCGACAAATCCCGAGACGACGTCGAGAAAGACAAAGGATTTAAATCGAGTCGAGAAGAAAGAAAGAAGAGGCAACACATGCACACCTTCCCATTTTCCCTATAAATACCCTCCTAATACACATTAGGAGGGTTGGTTAGTTTTTAGTAGTTAGTTTTCATTTTCATTTTTCCTTTCTAGTTTTTAGAGAGAGAAAGTTCTCAACTTTCTCTCACTAAGTTTTCTTTCTTTTAATCTTTCAAGATTAAGCCTTTTGTATTTTGGATTCCATTAATCAAGTTCAAGTTAAGCTTTTTGTTCATTAATCTCTTTCTACCTTTCTTGATTTTAGTTTACTTTTGGTGCGAAATATATTTGATCCGTGTTGATCTTGATGTTTTTGTGCTTAAAAAGTTAATCTTTTTATTCCTACATAAGATTTCAAACGGATAAGCTTTAAGATCTTTGTGCTTATTGGCTTATTTGTGTGTTTAGCTTATTTACTTTTTGAAAGTTTTCTTAAAAAGTTTCATCTTTTTATGGTTTGATTTAAAAGATTGTTTATTTAAAGTTTAAAAAGTTCTTAATTTGTGCTTACTAGTTTGGCTTATCATTAATTCGATCAAGTTTTTGTTTGAGCTTATCCCTAATAGCTTAAAATTTAGCTTAATTTCGAATTTGTACCATCGGAAAGGGTAAACCCCTTTCCGATTTGGCTTTCCGATCAGAGGACCTTATTCCGATCGTTTGATCGGAAAAGGGTTTTAGCATATTTCGATTGTGGTGTTTTGAGTGGCATTCCGATTGGACTAAATTGTTAATTATTCCGAATGCCTCCTTTCACAATCATTCCGATTAGGGACTCATTGGATATTCCGATTTGGCCTTATTCCGACGAGAGTGTTGTTTGACATTCCGATTTGACTCGATGTTTGTGTATTCCGATTGCTTGATTTTAGATACATTCCGATTGGGCCTCTTTCCGACAGTATATTCCGATTAGTGGTATTTTCCAGCATTCCGATCAGATTCCTATTTGGTATTCCTATGGATTAGCTTCTTGTTTTTATAAAGTTTCCAAGCTTTAGATTTATTAAGTTTTCAAGTATTTTTCTACTCTTGTCTTTAAGTTTTCAAGCATTTATTTTTAACTCGTCCTTTTAGTTTAATCTTTAAAAGCTCTTATTTTACTCAACGACATTTACATATTTGCTACTAGTTTAATATAGATAATTAACCAAACCATTTATTATTCCACCAAGAACAATTGAGTCACACTTTCTACCAATAGTCAATTCGAAAAGATTCGGAACAACGAACTTTCACACGAGCTTAAAAACCTTGTATTAAATGGCGCCGCCGCCGGCTCTTTTCGTTAAGATTAAAGGTTTTTAGTGAGAGACGCGTTGGATTTTGGGATCCGTTCATCTTTGAACGTTATTTTGCTTGCTTTAAAATTTTCAAAAATCCTAAAAAAAATATAAAATTTTCAAAAATACAAAAAAATTAAAAAACATATAAAACCAAAAATATTTCTTTCTTGCTTTGTTAGTTCTTTTGCAGGTGTATGCGCACTCGATCAACGTCTTATCAAGAGCCCGAGACTCTCGATAACTTAGACATGGCCGATGTACACAACAACAATAATAATCCACCTCAAAACAACATGAATAATAACAACAATGAACCTCTACCAGACAATCGCCTATGATCGAACTTTTGCAAGCACATGTAGAGGGCAACCACGATGCTATTGTCATACCCGCGATTGGAGCCAACAACTTTGAGCTTAAATTCGGCTTTATTCAGGTGGTCTCTGCTCAACCATTCTTGGGGCGTACCATTGATGATCCTCATGACCACATCAAAAGGTTTCTTCAACTCACGAATACGGTCAAATTCAATGGGGTTTCACAAGAGGTAATTCGTTTGCAACTTTTTCCTTTCTCCTTAGAGGGACAAGCCCGACATTGGCTTGATAAGGAACCGCCACAAAGTATTCATACGTGGACGGACTTAGAGACCAAATTCATAAACTACTTTTTCCCACCCTCTCGTACTACCGCTTTGCGGAATGAAATCATTACTTTTGAACAAAAGTACGATGAGACTTTTAGTGAATCTTGGGACCGTTTTAAAGAACTTTTAAGAAAGTGCCCACAACATGGTTTTACCAAAGTACATCAAATTAACACTTTTTACAATGGTTTAAGCATGAATGACCAAGATTCACTAAATAGTGCTTCGGGGGGTAATCTTTTGGTTTAGTCTTCTAATGCCGCTTGGGATATTATTGAGAACAAGTCTAGAGTTCAAACCAAGAGTGTTCGGACCAATGTGGCTGGTGCTAGCACTAATGAGAGCGACAAGAGACTTGATAAGCATACTTTGCTTGTTGACTCACTTGCTCTCCAAGCCGCTAACAATACTAAAGCCATCACTGCCCAAGCCAATGCTATGACTCAATCTTGTGATATATGCGGGGGATCTCACTCATACACCGATTGTCCTTCGACTCATGACAATCCGGAAAAAAAAGTATGCCGCCAGCGATACCTATGCTACAGGAGGCTATTAAGCACGTCCTCAAGGTGGCCGTAACTTGCTCAGCTATCGCTCAAACAACTTTCTTTCACCACCCGGTTTCCCCCCACAAAACCCAAACAACCTCAATCACAACTATCAAAACCAACCACGTGCTCCTACTCCATATCAAAACCAAATGTCACACCCCACCATGGCGGAATATGGGGCGCGACGTATGGATATCATCACAACAAACGGTGTCTCTATAGAGAAAACTAAAATGCAACTATAATGTCATAAATGGCGACACAAAGGTCATGACAATATCTCAACATAGCAGGAGTCTAGGTAAGTAGGTAACAGTCCTACCACTTACCCAAGACAAACAATAAACATAAACCAAACAAACATATAGGTGCCAACATGTATCACTTATAAAAAAAACATAAAGGTAAGCTAAGAAGGAACGGGGATCTCCTTCTATATGCAATCCTAAGGCATCCAAGTCTAGCCACTTCTATCCTCAAGCTTAACCATATTCACACCTGAAAGAGACACTTAAACACGTCAACATAAAGTTGGTGAGAGTCATAGGTTTAGACTCCAACGCTAAATCAGTTACAAGCTGTGAATAACAATCATCAATACAATAACACATGGACAATGCGCTACAATTATGTATTAACAACTAGCATTCAAGTTCAATCAATCATCACAATTCCAAGGCATCACTGCCCCAAATCTGTTACGAAAACTACAACAAAATAGTGTCGCTAAACTGTCTCTAATCTCATTCTAAAGTCATAGATTTCTGTCCTAACTTTTACCCACTGATCATATACTCTGTTCCCACTGACTTATAAAAGTTCCCACTGATTTAAGTAAACCCAAACGCCCCCTTAACAGCCCCTTTCTCCCACTATTTTATAACCAAACACCCCTGCAGATCCTTGCTGCTGTTCGAAAAGTCAAACACCCCTGCTGAAGGGTTTTTTTACCCGCTGCTATAACAAAACAAACGCCCCTGCTGTGTTTTGGCTGTGTCAGATCGAACAATAGCACCACCGAGATCCTTAGTGGTCTCGGCTGTAGAGGAAAACCCCACCGAGAGCTTTCATGCTCTCGGTTTTCCTGATCGAACCCAAGACCCGACACTCTCTTTGATTCATTCATTATGTTTTCAAGTATTTGATTCACTTGTTCTTGATTACTACAGAGATTCGTGATATAAAGAGAAAAAGAAAGGAACAATTACCGTGACCGATTAATGAATGACAATAACATGTACTCGAACCCCTGATCAAAATCGATCCCCTATCTTTTATGTCTTTTTTTTTCGACAGCCATCCCAAAACATCAACCTTAGTTCGTTTTTTTTTAGTTTACTGTTTGACCAAAAGGGGACATAAGAAACTCCCGTATTTTTCCTTGTAGATGGACCGGGCCTAAAGCCCAACCCCTTTCTCTTGTTATTCACATTAAACCGCGGCCTATATATATACGTGTATTTCAATTCGACTCGTTATTCGCGTTAATTCTCGTGTTTTAAATCCCGAACGTATTATATATTTTTCTGAAAATAAAAACACCTGTAATACTGAATAGCTAGTAAATAAATTATTAACTAATAATAATTATTATCTGAATACTAATACATCACGATTTTAATTAAAGTTGAGATTGCGTGAATTTAATATGTGTGGGTTTAACACGTTGCGTACGTGTTCGTCTATTAATCCTCGTGAATATTTTCTGACATGAATTATTTATTTCCTGAATAAATAATATTCGCGTAATATCTGAATTTATACTGTTATTTATTATCTGAATAATAGTGACGCAACGTTTAAATTAAAGCTATGATTGTACGTAATTAATATTCGTGGACTTTTAAAGTGGGTTTTACAACTCTTCCCCTCTAAAAAAATAATTCGTCCTCGAATTAAAGAGACGATAATGCTGTGGTTTTACAATTCTTCCCCTCTAAAAAGGAGAAATTCGTCCTCGAATTAAAGTTAATAAGCTGATGAAGTTTATGAGAACTGAAAGGACACTTAAACTGAAAGGACATGTAAGCTGAAGGATAATTCTTCTTCTAATTATGACATAATGCTGCTGAAAGGTATAAACATGAGACGACTGAAGTGGTCATGTAACGTGACATGGCTGAAGAGGACAGGGAACATAACATGACTGAAAGAACTTAACTGAATCTATTGCAGGAAAAGGATGAGAGGTCTGGATGGACTCCTCCGTTTCGAGTGGCCTCCCGCTCGAAATGATTCCTTCAAAGGTCTAAACATAATAAAAAAATCTTGGTCCTGTTGACCCTGTCCTGAAGGATGCTGAATAGTTTTTGGTTCCATACTTAAGATGGATTTTCTGAGTCTAATAGAATGAATAAGCTATTGCATGTAGAATACATGGAACGGTACGTACAAATATCTTAAAAATATAACATTTATAACTCTGGGTAAGCTGTTGGAAATATATAGGGACGAACTACGTGAACGATTGTGAACGTGCTACGTGAGAAATTGTGAATGTGGTTCGCGATTATATAAGGAACATTGTGCATGAAGTATATCGTGAATGTGATACGTGAAACATACTGTGAACGTAGTACTAGGACATATCATGAACGCATGCTGACTGAGGAAGGAATGCCAACCGGTACAGCCTGAGATGTGAAACGTCTCCCTAGGTATGGAAAAGCTATGCTCAACTTGAGTATAGTTTTCTCAAAGATTCTATAGCCAAATCCGGTACAAGACTTGGAACGTATACACTGAGATGGAACACGAACCTGAACGTGAACGATGTCATGTATGCTAATAAGTGTGAAAACACTTATCCTTTTACCACTTATTTCTAATAATAACAAGACCAAAACGTGTATTTTATGTCGTAAAAGTCGGAATTATGCGTGGTTTGTGTTTTTATTGTGTTTTAGGACCAAATGATGAAAAAGGAAGAAAACACGGGCTTTCACGGGCTTTTATCGAAGAAAACGAGAAAAGACGAAGTCAAAAAGATCAAGAGTGCAGAAAGAACGGAAGTCCAAGGCCTATTCTGAAGATTTATCAAAGAAAAAGTCTAAAGACGGAAGTTTAATGAAGTCGAAGAACTTAAGTCTAATTGAAGAAGAAAATACAAGACAAAGTTCAATATACATCGACAAATCCCGAGACGACGTCGAGAAAGACAAAGGATTTAAATCGAGTCGAGAAGAAAGAAAGAAGAGGCAACACATGCACACCTTCCCATTTTCCCTATAAATACCCTCCTAATACACATTAGGAGGGTTGGTTAGTTTTTAGTAGTTAGTTTTCATTTTCATTTTTCCTTTCTAGTTTTTAGAGAGAGAAAGTTCTCAACTTTCTCTCACTAAGTTTTCTTTCTTTTAATCTTTCAAGATTAAGCCTTTTGTATTTTGGATTCCATTAATCAAGTTCAAGTTAAGCTTTTTGTTCATTAATCTCTTTCTACCTTTCTTGATTTTAGTTTACTTTTGGTGCGAAATATATTTGATCCGTGTTGATCTTGATGTTTTTGTGCTTAAAAAGTTAATCTTTTTATTCCTACATAAGATTTCAAACGGATAAGCTTTAAGATCTTTGTGCTTATTGGCTTATTTGTGTGTTTAGCTTATTTACTTTTTGAAAGTTTTCTTAAAAAGTTTCATCTTTTTATGGTTTGATTTAAAAGATTGTTTATTTAAAGTTTAAAAAGTTCTTAATTTGTGCTTACTAGTTTGGCTTATCATTAATTCGATCAAGTTTTTGTTTGAGCTTATCCCTAATAGCTTAAAATTTAGCTTAATTTCGAATTTGTACCATCGGAAAGGGTAAACCCCTTTCCGATTTGGCTTTCCGATCAGAGGACCTTATTCCGATCGTTTGATCGGAAAAGGGTTTTAGCATATTTCGATTGTGGTGTTTTGAGTGGCATTCCGATTGGACTAAATTGTTAATTATTCCGAATGCCTCCTTTCACAATCATTCCGATTAGGGACTCATTGGATATTCCGATTTGGCCTTATTCCGACGAGAGTGTTGTTTGACATTCCGATTTGACTCGATGTTTGTGTATTCCGATTGCTTGATTTTAGATACATTCCGATTGGGCCTCTTTCCGACAGTATATTCCGATTAGTGGTATTTTCCAGCATTCCGATCAGATTCCTATTTGGTATTCCTATGGATTAGCTTCTTGTTTTTATAAAGTTTCCAAGCTTTAGATTTATTAAGTTTTCAAGTATTTTTCTACTCTTGTCTTTAAGTTTTCAAGCATTTATTTTTAACTCGTCCTTTTAGTTTAATCTTTAAAAGCTCTTATTTTACTCAACGACATTTACATATTTGCTACTAGTTTAATATAGATAATTAACCAAACCATTTATTATTCCACCAAGAACAATTGAGTCACACTTTCTACCAATAGTCAATTCGAAAAGATTCGGAACAACGAACTTTCACACGAGCTTAAAAACCTTGTATTAAATGGCGCCGCCGCCGGCTCTTTTCGTTAAGATTAAAGGTTTTTAGTGAGAGACGCGTTGGATTTTGGGATCCGTTCATCTTTGAACGTTATTTTGCTTGCTTTAAAATTTTCAAAAATCCTAAAAAAAATATAAAATTTTCAAAAATACAAAAAAATTAAAAAACATATAAAACCAAAAATATTTCTTTCTTGCTTTGTTAGTTCTTTTGCAGGTGTATGCGCACTCGATCAACGTCTTATCAAGAGCCCGAGACTCTCGATAACTTAGACATGGCCGATGTACACAACAACAATAATAATCCACCTCAAAACAACATGAATAATAACAACAATGAACCTCTACCAGACAATCGCCCTATGATCGAACTTTTGCAAGCACATGTAGAGGGCAACCACGATGCTATTGTCATACCCGCGATTGGAGCCAACAACTTTGAGCTTAAATTCGGCTTTATTCAGGTGGTCTCTGCTCAACCATTCTTGGGGCGTACCATTGATGATCCTCATGACCACATCAAAAGGTTTCTTCAACTCACGAATACGGTCAAATTCAATGGGGTTTCACAAGAGGTAATTCGTTTGCAACTTTTTCCTTTCTCCTTAGAGGGACAAGCCCGACATTGGCTTGATAAGGAACCGCCACAAAGTATTCATACGTGGACGGACTTAGAGACCAAATTCATAAACTACTTTTTCCCACCCTCTCGTACTACCGCTTTGCGGAATGAAATCATTACTTTTGAACAAAAGTACGATGAGACTTTTAGTGAATCTTGGGACCGTTTTAAAGAACTTTTAAGAAAGTGCCCACAACATGGTTTTACCAAAGTACATCAAATTAACACTTTTTACAATGGTTTAAGCATGAATGACCAAGATTCACTAAATAGTGCTTCGGGGGGTAATCTTTTGGTTTAGTCTTCTAATGCCGCTTGGGATATTATTGAGAACAAGTCTAGAGTTCAAACCAAGAGTGTTCGGACCAATGTGGCTGGTGCTAGCACTAATGAGAGCGACAAGAGACTTGATAAGCATACTTTGCTTGTTGACTCACTTGCTCTCCAAGCCGCTAACAATACTAAAGCCATCACTGCCCAAGCCAATGCTATGACTCAATCTTGTGATATATGCGGGGGATCTCACTCATACACCGATTGTCCTTCGACTCATGACAATCCGGAAAAAAAAGTATGCCGCCAGCGATACCTATGCTACAGGAGGCTATTAAGCACGTCCTCAAGGTGGCCGTAACTTGCTCAGCTATCGCTCAAACAACTTTCTTTCACCACCCGGTTTCCCCCCACAAAACCCAAACAACCTCAATCACAACTATCAAAACCAACCACGTGCTCCTACTCCATATCAAAACCAAATGTCACACCCCACCATGGCGGAATATGGGGCGCGACGTATGGATATCATCACAACAAACGGTGTCTCTATAGAGAAAACTAAAATGCAACTATAATGTCATAAATGGCGACACAAAGGTCATGACAATATCTCAACATAGCAGGAGTCTAGGTAAGTAGGTAACAGTCCTACCACTTACCCAAGACAAACAATAAACATAAACCAAACAAACATATAGGTGCCAACATGTATCACTTATAAAAAAAACATAAAGGTAAGCTAAGAAGGAACGGGGATCTCCTTCTATATGCAATCCTAAGGCATCCAAGTCTAGCCACTTCTATCCTCAAGCTTAACCATATTCACACCTGAAAGAGACACTTAAACACGTCAACATAAAGTTGGTGAGAGTCATAGGTTTAGACTCCAACGCTAAATCAGTTACAAGCTGTGAATAACAACCATCAATACAATAACACATGGACAATGCGCTACAATTATGTATTAACAACTAGCATTCAAGTTCAATCAATCATCACAATTCCAAGGCATCACGCCTTACCAACAACCACAATTACCAAGGCATCACGCCTTACCAAACACCATGGTACCATAGGCGCCCATACCTATGTACCTTTCCCAAGGCCACTACCTTGTCATTATCCATTGGTCCCATAGACGATCACGCTATGTACCTATCCCAAGGCCCCTACCTTGTCAAACCACAATAACTGAGACGGCACGTGTCCCCCGATCCAAATCATACACAATCAAGAATCACATAGCAGTTAATCACATAAGTGTACACACAAGTCCATCACAACCCATAAAAACATTCACATCATTATTTACAAATAAGTCAACACAGTGTCTCTTCCATCCCATCTGGAAGTCAAAATCAATGTTAAACATGGGACTATGAAACTCACCTGATTGAGCTTCTCCAAAAGTCCGCGCACTAGCGAAAGCTAACAAACCAAAAACACGCAATCAATACATGAACCAATCACTAGGATGGCTCATCAACCTATGATGGACATCTAGCCTATTCCCATATAAATACCTCATTGATAAGCTCTAATCACCCCATTACCCTTCCTTAACAAGTCCTTAACTTGGTTAAGTTTAATAATTATCCCGTTCATATTTTACACAAAACAGTCCCAGTTTTTAGGTCTCAAAACTTTAAGTCAAAAGTCCACTTAAACATACCCATGGTTTTTGTAAAAGAAATATTCATACTTTTACATATGTTAGCTAAAACCTCCCACTTGACCTAACCTTAAAGATACTGTTAAGGCCCCGATATATGTATATATATTGCTACCTATCCAGAATTCACTGATTTTAAACGTATGAAAAGTTTGTTACCATTAGAGGGTCTTACCCTAAACCACAATCTTATCCCAAGTGCAGATACTTAATACAATATATAAACCATCTCTCATGTTTATTAGAAGATCCCAATGCAACCCTAAGTACCCCAAACAACCCAAAACTTAAAAAGAAAACAGGCTGATTACAAAACTATTTTGACCTCCGACTGTTGTAACCTGTTTTTGACCCACTTCCCGACCTCCAATTTAGTTCTCGTTTCTTGCATTGGAAAGCTACTTCAATTACCTTTTCAGGGATACTTGGATCGCATCTTGAATGTTCCTAGAACTCCCGATATAATCAAAACAATTGACTCAAAATTCTGCCCAGTTTTTAAAAACGGGTTTAATTAATTTAACCTAATTAATTACCCATAACCCCATTAATTACAAACCCTAAACCATCTAATCATTATAATATCATTATAATACAGATTCTTATTTAAACTCTAACCTAAATCCATCATAAGATGATTGAGAAAGAATTAAAACACTTTAATTAAAAAGGGTATTAAAGATTTTACCTTAGAATTTTTTTGAAAGAAGAAAAATTAATGAAGAACCCTAAAACCACCATTGATGCCGACTTGAAGGTGATCTCCAGGGGTTTTGTGAAGTGTTTTGGTTAATAAAAAGTATTTATATAGTTTCCTAACAAGTCCTTGGCCCATTACAAAAGCCCGGTTCCCTTTTTCCTTTTTTTCCCTTTTCTTTTCATTTGATTCGTCCCAAACCGCCTCATATATATATATTTTTTTCTTTTTATTGTTAATTAATATCTTATTAATATTACCTTAATTTACCTTAATTTATTTCAGCTCCTAAAGCCTCCAAAACCTCAAAACCGTAAAACTAGTCAAATTTACGTGTTTTACCGTAAAAGACGTAAAATATACACTTTTATAAAAAATCTCAAATTTTGAAATAAACTTTATAACTAAGTCCCAAATGACTTAAAACCATCCCGAAAAATATTCATATGACTAATTACCTCATCCGATACCTCTAAATGCTAAACCGTAAATCTTAAAAATACGATTTTCTATAATACATATACGTATACGTAAAACCACTAAATAACACCATCTCATTTCATAGTCACTACCATGTGTACTCATGAACATGAAATCATCACACATCGTTTGACTCACAAGGTACCCCGTACCAGAAACGATATCCAAACCACAATCTATACACAACAATTAGCACATCAACACGTAAAGACACATAACTAGCACAAAATAAAACTAAGTGACGAACCTCAAAACCATGGTTGTCACATCACTCCCTCCTAATAGAAATCTCGTCCCGAGATTTACTCCTTAGGATCAAACACACAAACAACACATCACACGAGGATACTTGTTCTAAATGAACTCCTCTCATTCCCACGTGAACTTTAGTTCAAGTTTCAAAATACCACATATACAAACCAAAAATAATTAAACTCATTGCCAAACTCTTGCCCCACAGTCAATAAATCTCACAAATGACTCTTTGATAAAACAAAGACTCTTTTTAATACAAGTCCCGAATAACCGTACATGCAAAATGCATTCTCAACCAACCTTTACCAAATCTCAATACATGAAATGTATCATGTATACAACTCATTTCCTCCAGGTAATTCTATGCTCATAAGCTAATGGTCCGATCTTTCCAAAGATCATAAATGGACCTACAAAACTCTACATCAACTCTTTCATTTTACCAAAACGTACCACCCGTTACTATGGGTGAAACTTCCCTACATAACTTTGTCACTAAATCTAGTGGTTTCCTCCTTTTCTACATAGCATCCCTTGCTGCTCTCATCTCGTCCACAAACACCATTACCACATTAGTAGCCTGCTTTGTGCTTTATTCTACTCATTAGGCTCTACCAAAGTTCTACCTTCGGTTCCTATCTCGACCTATTTCATTTATGCTTCGCTTCTATACACACTTCCTTCTTCCTCCTTAACTCATACCATACATCACGATGTGATGCTTCCCATCATTTCTTCCCTTGCCATAATCCCTCATAAGGCATTCCATACATATCGGGCTAACTTTTACGCAAAACCCTCTATTCCATCACATCCGTACGCAATCCTTCCAACTTCTCAACTACGTGACTTCTCATTCCTCTTGAAATGTGAGATGAATTAGTCTGTCTATCGACTATCACCCAACTCTCGTCGTACTTATTCCTCCACCGCATTATGTATCCCTTCCACCAACTTCGTCCTTACATCGCCCCTTTCTAAGCTACTCCTATCTATGTAGGAAGTATAGTCTACGTCCCTTTTCTCCACATGATTGTCCAAGCCACGCAACATACATGTTGACGCGTTCACTGCTTTAGACAACTCAACTCGCGCAACCTACATCCCTCATCCAAACCACCCTAATACGTCATCCCTATAGTTCAAGTTCGTCTCAGCTTCACTTCATTCTTCTTATTCCATGTCTTATCAATCATGCTTGCCTTTCCCAGATGGTACTTGGCCTTGCAATTTTCTTTCATCACTTAACTCCACCCATCACCTTTGCCAAATGTTCAATCAAGATGACTGAATATGTGTTGTAGACGTTCATGATCCGTATAGATCATTCTCCACGTCTCGTACACCAAATGCCTCTAGCATTCTAGGCAGATATAACAGTCCAGCTCCACTAACTAAGTCTATCCAGTTCTTCCAAATCTTCAGTTCTTGCAACGTATAAGCAATCGCCTTTCTTTGTCGTTCTCGTACACATCTAAATCCTTGCTCCACGTATCGTCATGCTTCGCGAATTCATCCAGTCCTTCCGATAATGCCAAGATCGGCTCATTATCCCATCCACCTCTTCAGCCTCCAAAATGCTTCCTCATCCTTCTTCACTTCGCCCCTTGCTGGTTCCATGATATGCCATCATCTCTAACTACTCATCATGATAGACTTAATACTAAAACTCACACTTGAAAATCTCACGTATAATTCCACTCCAAAACCAACACGTACTTCGCCTCACTCTCCTTCTTAGATTTGAGTAGATCAAGATGTCCTCGATGCTCCTGATGACAACTCGTTTATACACGTTAATGCACACTTGGTTCATTGACACCATAAAAACCGCTAGTGCTTTGGCGAAGCCAAACGCATAACCGTAAACCCAAAGCGTTCATACAACATCCTTAGCAATCTCAACTATGTCCTCCTGGCACCCTTTCTTAGAAGCAATACGAATAAATTTCTACCTCGTTCTACTCACGAAAAATCTACACGTATTCTATAAGACCAATACTCCCTCTTATTAGACCACTCAACCGCATCCACATCACATTTACTACCAGGAAACTCAACCTTTATCCTGAATCCCTTGCAATTTCTAACCACTCTCTATGGCGCGTTACTTGTGCCAATATCCATACGTTATACAAATCTCTATTCCTCTCCCTGGTACTCCAAAGAGACCATATATTCTCATTTATTCGTCTACGAACTTCTTCCCTTCCCATTAAGGGCATTCCGACCGTTCTCTCATGGCCACCTACTTAATCGTGTAGGCGCGACCAAGTCTTTCGTATGACTACCTCAACGCTCCCAAACAATACAAAACCAAAACTACATCCTGAGTCCACCAGATACGATCGACGAATCGAACCCACGGACAACTAACGACATTTCACGTGCACCAATTAAAACAAATCAAAAACCACGAGACTCCAAAGAAAAATCAAACCCAAAACATGTATCAATTCAAAACGATCCATGACAACGAAGAAAAATAATCCAAGAAAACACCCAATGGCAACCAAAACATATTACGCCCCGCGGCATATTATTTAAACTGTGCAAAAGATCGACTTTTCCAAAAGAATATATGTCCTTTTTTCTTTTTATTATTACCTCTCACATCTTTGTGACTCAAACCATCTACAAACAACCCTCTTGACGAACTCCCAACTCAACTCAAAGACTAGGCATCCCGTGCATCCCAAATCATAAAAATAAACTACTATTCAAAACTCAACCTTGGACCCGACACTTGTACAACAATTCCCACCAGTCCACTGACCTCCCATGACTATACATTCTGAATATTTGAATAGTACGTTCCGAGTACATAATTTTTGGCTTTTAAATCACTCAAAAAGCTGTAGAAACGAACAAGTTATGACCAAAACAATTTTATGCTAGTTGTTTTAAAAACTAAAGAATAGACTTAGTGATCAATGCAATCCTTTTAAATAAAAGATATAGTTGTATGTGAAATATTCATAAACTCCATTTAACCTTGTATTTATAATTATAAATGACGTGGATCGGTTAAACCTAATTATATAACCTATGTAAGTAGAAAGAAATTTTACTTCGCTTTATTTTAAAGAAAGTCTTTTAGAATATGAAATAATTAAGTGTTGATTAAAAAGAAACCTATGTTACATCCTGTTTCAAACATGACTCCAACACCTTACCCTTATTTTACCGAATACCACCAACTATCTAACTTTATAGTAGATTTCCAAGTCCCCCTTTTTTCCATACACCAATCAAAAGAAATGTAAGACTCAGCCCAAAAGATTTCATTATCCCAAAAGAAATCTCAATTTATTTCAACAGACTTAAAACCAAGAATACCATTTTAAAACGTACACGTGAAATACGAACTCAAAGAATATGCTACAAGACACAATTCAAAAGATTCAAAACGTCGTTGAAACTCCATCAGACTCCAGCACCATAAAACACGAACAAACACAAGGTACGTTCAAGTTATAATAACTAGTGAACGACCATAAATCATAACATAACATCTATTAGTATATATACATCCGCATATGTATACCTATTGAATCCCCCAAACATACTCGTTATCATACACGTAAGTCAATCAGTCGCTTTATACGCTCGTTTTTCCATACGAGTAATCACCATCTCACCGTACCACAACAAGGCATAATGCCCACCTCCAAAACCAAACCATATCGTGTGACCCCAAAATCACACAACACAACTATAACCCAAAACATATAACACAAAAAGAACAGTAGCCATATCATAGGCAGCCATTACATAAACCCATATATTATACGTATACCCAACTTCTACATCTCATCATATACAAGCATGTACTAACCCTCTTTCATGCAATCATACTTGAGAACCCATTGAAGTTGTGGTACTTGTATAACTATGTTGGCCACCATACTTATACAATTACCCTTCCCCCAATGCACTCCCTTCTATGATGACACTTATAAGAATCAATACAATATATAACACATAAATCCATCTACTCACATAAGCTCATAACCACATAACGAATAAGGTCCGAAACTCCAACTATAAAAATAACATAATAAAACTCTTGGAATACCGAAATCCATAGTCTAGCTAAAACAACATAGACTAAATCCAAAACGAAAACATAATCAGTTAAAAGTCATGTCGCCCGTAAGAGTGGAAACAACTTAAAATCCTTCCTATCCACCTACTCCTAGTAACTCGAACCACCACATGATTCTTAGGGAACATGACTTAAACATCAAAAGACAAAAAAAATACCTCAAGTACATAAAATAACCCATCAAAAGATAGAAACTACTATATACCAGATTATGTACTATAATGTACAATATAAGCAAAATACGACAATGACTAGCGTGGATGATTATGGTTCAACCCGCACTACTCAAAACCCGAAAAGAAAATAACATGTGGCTAAGTATGAACTTACTATGGTTCAATTCATACTAGTCAAAACATCATAATAAATAACATCCAAACACATCAATTTATATAAAATGCACACATACTCCTATGACGCCTATATGCAGGGACCCTTAAGCTATAGACTAGGCTACGCGACTAGGCAACCTAATTCTCTATAACCATCGTCTCTGATACCATTCTGTCACACCTCACCATGGCGGAATATGGGGCGCGACGTATGGATATCATCACAACAAACGGTGTCTCTATAGAGAAAACTAAAATGCAACTATAATGTCATAAATGGCGACACAAAGGTCATGACAATATCTCAACATAGCAGGAGTCTAGGTAAGTAGGTAACAGTCCTACCACTTACCCAAGACAAACAATAAACATAAACCAAACAAACATATAGGTTCCAACATGTATCACTTATAAAAAAACATAAAGGTAAGCTAAGAAGGAACGGGGATCTCCTTCTATATGCAATCCTAAGGCATCCAAGTCTAGCCACTTCTATCCTCAAGTTTAACCATATTCACACCTGAAAGAGACACTTAAACACGTCAACTTAAAGTTGGTGAGAGTCATAGGTTTAGACTCCAACGCTAAATCAGTTACAAGCTGTGAATAACAACCATCAATACAATAACACATGGACAATGCGCTACAATTATGTATTAACAACTAGCATTCAAGTTCAATCATCACAATTTGTGAAAACCCTAGGTTTTGGGTTTGTCACTTGGTCTTACTTTTAGGTTATTTTATGTGTGCTTACTTGAATTGTGTGTTTACGTGTTTATTTTGTGTGAACGAGGTTGGTGTGGTTATCGTTTATGAGTATAGAGTACTCATAAGTAAATCGAGGAACGGTTATTTCATGTTCATGAGCTCACAAGTGGTGACTATGAAATGAAAATGGTGATATTGTGGTGTTTACGTATACGTATAAGTATTATAGTAGTAGTATTTTTTTTAGGATTTACGGTTTAGCATTTAGAGGTCTCGGGTGAGGTAATTATCCATATGAATATTTTTCGGGATGGTTTTAAGTCATTTAGGACTTAGTTATAAAGTTTATTTCAAAATTTGAGATTTTTTATAAAAGTGTATATTTTACGTCTTTTACGGTAAAACGCGTAAAAACTGACTAGTTTTACGGTTTTGGGGTTTTGGAGGCTTTAAGAGCTGAAATAAATTAAGGAAAATTAAGGTAATATTATTAATACATATATTAATAATAAAAAGAAAAAAAAAACGAAAATTAAGGGGGTGTTAGTCGGTTTGGAAAAAAAGAAAAGGAGGAAAAAAAAGAAAAAAGGAGGAAAAAGGAAAGTTGGGTTTGGGTTGGACAAGGATTCACCCACACCCTATATATTATATTATTTACTACCAAAAGAACATAATTAAATCCCTGGAGATTAATGGTCGACGGTTTTTGGGAGAGTTTTTAGGGTTTCATAGTTTTTTTTCTTCTTCCATTAATTTAAAGGTAAAACCTTCAAATCCCTTTTTAATTAAATTGTTTTTATGTTTATTTAATCATCTATTGATGGATTAGGGTTAGGGTTTAATATAAAAACAGTAAATTAATGTTGTATTAATCATAATATGATGATCACATAAATTAGGGCTTGTAATTAGAGGGATTAGGGTTAATTAATGAGGTTGATTTTGTTAAACCCGTTTTTAAAAACTAGGCAGAATTTTGGGTCATTGTTTTGATCATATAGGGAGCTCTACAAACTTTTATCTTACGATCCACATACCCCTGAAAAGGTATTTGAAGTGGATTTCCATTGCAAGAAACGAGAACTAAATTGGAGGTCGGGAAGTGGGTCAAAAACAGGTTACAACAGTCGGAGGTCAAAACAGTTTTGAATTCAGCCTGTTTTCTTTTTAAGTTTTGGGTTGTTTGGGGTACTTAGGGTTGCATTGGGATCTTCTCACGAACATGAGAGATGGTTTATATATTGTAATAAGGATCTGCACTTGGGCTAAGATTGTGGTTTAGGGTAAGACCCTCTAATGGTAATGAACTTTTAGTACGTTTAAAATCAGGAAATCTGGAATGACAAAAGTATATATATATATATCAGGGCCTTAACAGTAGCTTTAAGGTTAGGGCAAGTGGGAGGTGTTAGCCAACATATGTAAGGGTATGAATATTCCTTTTACAGAAACCATGGGTATTTTTAAGTGGACGTTTGACTTAAAGTTTTGAGACCTAAAACTGGGACTGTTTTGTGTAAAATTATGAACGGGATAGCTATTAAACTTAACCAAGTTAAGGACTTGTTAGGGAAGGGTAATGGGGTGTTTAGAGTTATAAATGGGGTATTTATATGAGAGGAGGTTAGATGTCCATCATAGGTTGATGAACCATTTTAGAGGTTGGTTCATGTATTGATTTATGTGTTTTTGGATTATTAGCTTGGGGCTAGAGCAAGGACTTTGGAGAAGCAATCAGGTGAGTTCATAGTCCCATTTTACTACGTTTTTAAATGTTTTTTTCCAGTATGGGATGGAGATGACACTTGTAATGTTCTTTAACATGATTTAGTACTATGTTATAAAATGTGTGGACATAAATGTGTTATTGTGTGACTTGCGTGCTTATGTGTTCTCATATGTGCTTTGGTACGTGTTCTGCTATGTGAATCTTGTTTGGATTGTGATTGGCTTTGGTACATAGATGTATGGGCGTCTATGGGACCAGTTGTGATGTGTGTGGAGCGTGGGGCACGATCCGTCCTGAGTACTTGTGCATCGTCTCTTCGGAGGCAAGATATCTCGACGGGGATATAGTTCATCTTCCACAGGTGGTGTGGGAAAGATCCGGATAGTGTGGTGTGTGTTCTTGTGCGTGTGACGGGATACTTCTTGATTGTTATAATGTGCTTTGTGAATTGTAGATGTGGTTGGTACTTGGCTTGAGTTTTGTTGTGGATGCATGTAGCATGATTATCACATTATGGTCCATTACTATAAATTGTTTTTCTTCAACTTATTTACAGCGGATGTCAAGGTTTCTTATGATGTTCTAGATAACTTAAACCTATGTTCTCACCAACTTTATGTTGACAGATTTTAGTGTCATTTTCAGGTGAGGTAGTTGTGCAAGATGATGTTAGAAGTGGCTAGAGTATAGAGGCTGCTAGGATTGCATTCGGAGGAATCCCCTTTCCTCTTAGATTTTTATTTTGTGTTTTGATTAAGTGAACTTTGTGGTACCTATATGTTTGATGTTTGTTTATTTGTATGTCTTTGGTAAGAGGTAGGCCTGTTACCTACTTACCTAGACGCCTGCATTGTTGAGATATTGTCACGACATTTGTGTCGCCATCTATGATATTTCAATTTCATTTAGTTCTCTCTATAGACACGCTGTTGTTGTGATGATATCCATACGTCGCGCCCCATATTCTGCCATGGTGGGGTGTGACAGAATGGTATCAGAGACTATGGTTATAGAGAATCAGGTTGCCTAGTCGTGTAGCCTAGTCTATAGCTTAAGGGTCCCTGCATATAGGCGTCATAGGAGTATGTGTGCATTTTATATTAATTGATGTGTTTGGATGTTATTTATTGCGATATTTTGACTAGTATGAATTGAACCATAGTAAGTTCATACTTAACTACATGTTATTTTCTTTACGAGTTTTGATTAGTGCGGGTGGAACCATGGTCGTATACGCTAGTCATTGTTGGATTTCGCTTAATTATGTTTTCATGTTCTTTATACATTTTGAATTTTGTCTATGCTGGTTCAGCTGGACTACGAGTTTATGTGTTTCGTGCATTGGCTATGTTATTTTAATACATGGGGTTTTGGATCTTATCTTGTGTGGTTATGTGCTTGTGAGTTGTTGGATTATGTGTTATGTGTAGTATTAATTTCTTATAAGTGTCATCATAGGAGGGAGTACATTGGTGAAAGGGAACATGTATAATTATGGAGGCCTACATAATTATATATGTGCCACAACACCACTGGACTTTCAAGTATGATTGCATGAAAGAGAGTTAATACATGCTTGTATAGTATATGTTGGATGGATTTGAGTGTATGTACGCTTATGCCTATGTATGTAAAATTATTTTCTACTTACCGGTTGTATTCTTGGGATGGTTGCTAGCTCGTTTCTCTTTGAGATGTTCAACTTCTGTAGTAGCGCATTTCTCGGGTCCTCATTTAACGTGTTTGTTTGTACGGTACTTTTGGCGTGAAGGATTTTGAGATGGTGGAGATTTCTTTTTGGGGTAACGATGTCTTTTGTTTCGAGTTATACATGGTAAAAAAAAGAACTTGCAAATTGAAAAAAATGTTGTTGGTAGTCGATGAAATAAGGAAGTGTCGGGATCATGTTTCAAATAAGGTGGAATATAAAATCTTTAACATTTAAGCATGACTCGGTTATTTTAAAATATTTTGGTTTTGATCACCTAAAGTTATTGTTCTTAAGTTAAAAATTTTGTTCTTATTTAGTGAAATATGTTAAAATCATGTAATTAATAGAGTTTTAATTTTCTGGAATTAAAATAAATTAGGTTCTAGTTTTGGTAATTAATGGGGGGTTTTAGGGTTTAAAAATCATTTTTTTTTGGTATAAATCGGAGTAGGCAGAAACTGTCGCTAAACTGTCAAAATATGTCGCTAACTGTCAGAAACTGTCGCTAATGCCTAGGCAGATTTTGAGAAAAATCGTTTTGGTCATAACTTATTCGTTTTTAAATGTTTTTGGGTGATTTAAAAGCCTAAAATTATGTACTCGGAACATACTTTTCAAATATTCAGAAAGTTTCGTAATTGGAAGTCAGTAGCTTGGTCGAATTAATTGTACAAGTGTTGAGTTCAAGGTTAATTTTCGGACAACATGGTTTAAACTCGTGTTCTGGGTATATTTCGGTAATGAACACTTGGAGGGTTAACATAGAAATGAGTTGGGAAGGAATTTGAGAGTTCTTTAGACCTTATTATACGTGGTTATATTTTGATGAGTTTTGATTTATGGTTTTGATAAGTTTCCTCGCGGACGGTTAAGGCTCATGTGTTGTTGGTTGAGATTATTTTCGTGTAAACTGAGTTCACGTTTGAACGTGAAGGTTTTATCAAGGATATGTATCCTCGTTTGTTTGCTGAGAATAAGTTTGAGTTTGGGAGTAAATCTCGGGACGAGATTTCTATTAGGAGGGAGTGATGTGACAACCCTAGGTTTTGGGTTTGTCACTTGGTCTTACTTTTAGGTTATTTTATGTTTGCTTACTTGAATTGTGTGTTTACGTGTTTATTTTCTGTGAACGAGGTTGGTGTGGTTATCGTTTATGAGTATAGAGTACTCATAAGTAAATCGAGGAACGGTTATTTCATGTTCATGAGCTCACAAGTGGTGACTATGAAATGAAAATGGTGATATTGTGGTGTTTACGTATACGTATAAGTATTATAGTAGTAGTATTTTTTTTAGGATTTACAGTTTAGCATTTAGAGGTCTCGGGTGAGGTAATTATCCATATGAATATTTTTCGGGATGGTTTTAAGTCATTTAGGACTTAGTTATAAAGTTTATTTCAAAATTTGAGATTTTTTATAAAAGTGTATATTTTACGTCTTTTACGGTAAAACGCGTAAAAACTGACTAGTTTTACGGTTTTGGGGTTTTGGAGGCTTTAAGAGCTGAAATAAATTAAGGAAAATTAAGGTAATATTATTAATACATATATTAATAATAAAAAGAAAAAAAAACGAAAATTAAGGGGGTGTTAGTCGGTTTGGAAAAAAAGAAAAGAAGGAAAAAAAAAGAAAAAAGGAGGAAAAAGGAAAGTTGGGTTTGGGTTGGACAAGGATTCACCCACACCCTATATATTATATTATTTACTACCAAAAGAACATAATTAAATCCCTGGAGATTAATGGTCGACGGTTTTTGGGAGAGTTTTTAGGGTTTCATAGTTTTTTTTCTTCTTCCATTAATTTAAAGGTAAAACCTTCAAATCCCTTTTTAATTAAATTGTTTTTATGTTTATTTAATCATCTATTGATGGATTAGGGTTAGGGTTTAATATAAAAACAGTAAATTAATGTTGTATTAATCATAATATGATGATCACATAAACTAGGGCTTGTAATTAGAGGGATTAGGGTTAATTAATGAGGTTGATTTTGTTAAACCCGTTTTTAAAAACTGGGCAGAATTTTGGGTCATTGTTTTGATCATATAGGGACTTCTACAAACTTTTATCTTACGATCCACATACCCCTGAAAAGGTATTTGAAGTGGCTTTCCAATGCAAGAAACGAGAACTAAATTGGAGGTCGGGAAGTGGGTCCAAAACAGGTTACAACAGTCGGAGGTCAAAACAGTTTTGAATTCAGCCTGTTTTCTTTTTAAGTTTTGGGTTTGTTTGGGGTACTTAGGGTTGCATTGGGATCTTCTCACGAACATGAGAGATGGTTTATATATTGTAATAAGGATCTGCACTTGGGCTAAGATTGTGGTTTAGGGTAAGACCCTCTAATGGTAATGAACTTTTAGTACGTTTAAAATCAGGAAATCTAGAATGACAAAAGTATATATATATATATCAGGGCCTTAACAGTAGCTTTAAGGTTAGGGCAAGTGGGAGGTGTTAGCCAACATATGTAAGGGTATGAATATTCCTTTTACAGAAACCATGGGTATGGTTAAGTGGACGTTTGACTTAAAGTTTTGAGACCTAAAACTGAGACTGTTTTGTGTAAAATTGTGAACGGGATAGCTATTAAACTTAACCAAGTTAAGGACTTGTTAGGGAAGGGTAATGGGGTGTTTAGATTTATAAATGGGGTATTTATATGAGAGGAGGTTAGATGTCCATCATAGGTTGATGAACCATTTTAGAGGTTGGTTCATGTATTGATTTATGTGTTTTTGGATTATTAGCTTGGGGCTAGAGCAAGGACTTTGAAGAAGCAATCAGGTGAGTTCATAGTCCCATTTTACTACGTTTTTAAATGTTTTTTTCCAGTATGGGATGGAGATGACACTTGTAATGTTCTTTAACATGATTTAGTAATATGTTATAAAATGTGTGGACATAAATGTGTTATTGTGTGACTTGCGTGCTTATGTGTTCTCATATGTGCTTTGGTACGTGTTCTGCTATGTGAATCTTGTTTGGATTGTGATTGGCTTTGGTACATAGATGTATGGGCGTCTATGGGACCAGTTGTGATGTGTGTGGAGCGTGGGGCACGATCCGTCCTGAGTACTTGTGCATCGTCTCTTCGGAGGCAAGATATCTCGACGGGGATATAGTTCATCTTCCACAGGTGGTGTGGGAAAGATCCGGATAGTGTGGTGTGTGTTCTTGTGCGTGTGACGGGATACTTCTTGATTGTTATAATGTGCTTTGTGAATTGTAGATGTGGTTGGTACTTGGCTTGAGTTTTGTTGTGGATGCATGTAGCATGATTATCACATTATGGTCCATTACTATAAATTGTTTTTCTTCAACTTATTTACAGCGGATGTCAAGGTTTCTTATGATGTTCTAGATAACTTAAACCTATGTTCTCACCAACTTTATGTTGACAGATTTTAGTGTCATTTTCAGGTGAGGTAGTTGTGCAAGATGATGTTAGAAGTGGCTAGAGTATAGAGGCTGCTAGGATTGCATTCGGAGGAATCCCCTTTCCTCTTAGATTTTTATTTTGTGTTTTGATTAAGTGAACTTTGTGGTACCTATATGTTTGATGTTTGTTTATTTGTATGTCTTTGGTAAGAGGTAGGCCTGTTACCTACTTACCTAGACGCCTGCATTGTTGAGATATTGTCACGACATTTGTGTCGCCATCTATGATATTTCAATTTCATTTAGTTCTCTCTATAGACACGCTGTTGTTGTGATGATATCCATACGTCGCGCCCCATATTCCGCCATGGTGGGGTGTGACACAATTCCAAGGCATCACGCCTTACCAACAACCACAATTACCAAGGCATCACGCCTTACCAAACACCATGGTACCATAGGCGCCCATACACCTATGTACCTTTCTCACGGCCACTACCTTGTCATTATCCATTGGTCCCATAGACGATCACACTATGTACCTATCCCAAGGCCCCTACCTTTTCAAACCACAATAACTGAGACGGCACGTGTCCCCCGATCCAAATCATACACAATCAAGAATCACGTAGCAGTTAATCACATAAGTGTACACACAAGTCCATCACAACCCATAAAAACATTCACAACATTATTTACAAATAACTCAACACAATGTCTCTTCCATCCCATCTGGAAGTCAAAATCAATATTAAACATGGGACTATGAAACTCACCTGATTGAGCTTCTCCAAAAGTCCGCGCACTAGCAAAAGCTAACAAACCAAAAACACGCAATTAATACATGAACCAATCATTAAGATGGCTCATCAACCTATGATGGACATCTAGCCTATTCCCATATAAATACCTCATTGATAAGCTCTAATCACCCCATTACCCTTCCTTAACAAGTCCTTAACTTGGTTAAGTTTAATAATTATCTCGTTCATATTTTACACAAAACAGTCCCAGTTTTTAGGTCTCAAAACTTTAAGTCAAACGTCCACTTAAACATACCCATGGTTTCTGTAAAAGGAATATTCATACTTTTACATATGTTAGCTAAAACCTCCCACTTGACCTAACCTTAAAGATACTGTTAAGGCCCCGATATATGTATATATATTGTTACCTATCCAGAATTCACTGATTTTAAACGTATGAAAAGTTTGTTACCATTAGAGGGTCTTACCCTAAACCAAAATCTTAGCCCAAGTTCAGATACTTACTACAATATATAAACCATCTCTCATGTTTATTATAAGATCCCAATGCAACCCTAAGTACCCCAAACAACCCAAAACTTAAAAAGAAAACAGGCTGATTACAAAACTATTTTGACCTCCGACTATTGTAACCTGTTTTTGACCCACTTCCCCACCTCCAATTTAGTTCTCGTTTCTTGAATTAGAAGCCACTTCAATTACCTTTTCAGGGATACTTTGATCGCATCTTGAATGTTCCTAGAATTCCCGATATGATCAAAACAATTGACCCAAAATTCTGCCCAGTTTTTAAAAACGGGTTTAATTAATTTAACCTAATTAATTACCCATAACCCCATTAATTACAAACCCTAAAACATCTAATCATTATAATATCATTAAAATACAGATTCTTATTTAAACACTAACCTAAATCCATCATAAGATGATTGAGAAAGAATTAAAACACTTTAATTAAAGAGAGTATTAAAGATTTTACCTTAGAATTTTTTTGAAAGAAGAAAAATTAATAAAGAACCCTAAAACCACCATTGATGCCGACTTGAAGGTGATCTCCAGGGGTTTTATGAAGTTTTTTGGTTAATAAAAAGTATTTATATAGTTTCTTAACAAGTCCTTGGCCCATTACAAAAGCCCGGTTCCCTTTTTCCTTTTTTTCCCTTTTCTTTTCTTTTGATTCGTCCCAAACCGCCTCATATATATATATTTTTTTATATTTTTTTTCTTTTTATTGTTAATTAATATCTTATTAATATTACCTTAATTTACCTTAATTTATTTCAGCTCCTAAAGCCTCCAAAACCTCAAAACCGTAAAACTAGTCACATTTACGCGTTTTACCGTAAAAGACGTAAAATATACACTTTTATAAAAAATCTCAAATTTTGAAATAAACTTTATAACTAAGTCCCAAATGACTTAAAACCATACCGAAAAATATTCATATGACTAATTACCTCATCCGAGACCTCTAAATGCTAAATCGTAAATCGTAAAAATACGATTTTCTATAATACATATACGTATACGTAAAACCACTAAATAACACCATCTCATTTCATAGTCACTACCATGTGAACTCATGAACATGAAATCATCACACATCGTTTGACTCACAAGGTACCACGTACCAGAAACGATATCCAAACCACAATCTATACACAACAATTAGCACATCAACACGTAAAGACACGTAACTAGCACAAAATAAAACTAAGTGACGAACCTCAAAACCAGGGTTGTCACACCAAAGAAACCCATATCCACCTCAAAGAAACAACCAAGTTTACCAACAACCTGCTTATCAACCACCCGCCTACCATGCTCCTCCTCTCAACCAACCAACTGCCTTACACCAAGATGTTGAAACCTACATGCGGACTAACGATGTGATCGTGCAAAATCTTCAGCGGGAAATGGCCAACATGAAAGCAGATATGGTGAAGCATGGAAATGATCTTCGAGCTGATATGCGAAACACTTTGGCAAGTCAAACGAATGACTTGAGAAATATGATGGCTAGTTTCTTCCCTAGTAATCAAGCCTCTGGATCGGGTTCTTTTCCGAGTAACACCGTTGCTAATCCAAGAGGGGAGATGAAAGCAATCACCACTCACAGTGGAAAAGGTTTAAAGGAACCCAAGCTTCCTACACCTACACCGGTGATTGTGACAAAGGAAAACGAGTCTCCTTCTCCGAATCCTCCATCTTCTATTCCTCCAACTTCTACTTCTCCAATTCCACCACCTTCTACTTCTACCCCTCCACCACCCAAGGATGTGAGTGAGAATTCTATCCCAAAGCCTTCATCTCAACCCAATATACCTTATCCTTCGAGGTTGAGGAAAGAGAAATTGAAGAACAAGGATGATATTCAGGTTTCGAACTTTCTTAAAATGTTCAAACAACTGAATTTCAATATCTCCTTTGCTGAGGCTCTCGCTCACATGCCTAAATACGCTAAGATGTTTAAAGATCTTCTCAGGGATAAGGAGAAACTTCTCGATATTGCTCAGACCCAACTTAATGAGAATTGCTCCGCAGTGCTCTTAAGGAAATTGCCAACCAAACTTGGTGATCCGGGTCGTTTCTTGATTCCTTGCAACTTCCCGGGACTAGAGAATTGCATGGCCCTAGCCGATCTAGGTGCTAGTATTAACTTAATGCCATTAAGTGTTTGGAAGTAATTATTTCTCCCCGAGCTAGTCCCCACACGAATGACTTTGGAATTAGCTAACCGTACGGTTGCTTATCCAGTTGGGATAGCCGAAGATGTCTTCGTTGGTGTCGACAAATTCACCTTTCCGGCAGATTTTGTTGTCGTTGACTACGAGATGGACCCCCGTGTTCCATTAATCGTTGGACGTCCATTCCTGAGGACCGGTCGCACTCTCATTGATGTCGCCGCTGGCGAATTAATCATGAGAGTTGGTGACGATAAAATCGTCTTCAACATGGGTAAACTTTCTAAGCAGCCTTCGGAAAACGAGAGTGTTAATTTCATTGATGTTCTTGATGAGGCTTGTGAAGAACATTTCAAAGACGCTTGTAAAAGTGGTTCTTCTTCACTACCCATTGTTGAGACCGTTGCCTTAATTGCTCCGTCATTGACTCCTTTTGGAGAAAGTGACTTAGATGATTTTGAAGCTAGCTTGGGTCCTCTCGATCTTAAGTATGATGATTCTCCCACCGATTGGGATGAAGACATTCGTACCATTGAGAAACTTCTCAATGAGGACCATACTTCTCCACCATCTCCGAAGGATATCTCTATCGAGGAACCGAATTTGACTACGCCGTCCATCGAAAATTCTCCGGATCTAGAGCTTAAGGACCTACCGTCTCATCTCGAGTACGTTTTCCTTGAAGACAACAAGACGTTACCGGTCATCATCGCTAAGGACTTGAAAGAAGAAGAAAAATCCCGACTTATCGTCGTGTTGAAGAATCACCAGAAAGCGATTGCTTGGAAGATCTCTGATATTCGTGGAATTGATCCTCACTTCTACATACACAAAATTCTCATGGAGGACGACTTTAAACCCACTATTCAAAGCCAAAGAAGGGTGAATCCTAAGATCCATGACGTAATCAAAAAAGAGGTTATCAAACTTCTTGATGCGGGAATGATCTATCCTATCTCGGATTCACCATGGGTTAGTCCCGTCCATTGTGTGCCTAAGAAGGGCGGAATCACCGTTGTTCCCAATGAAAACAATGAGTTGATTCCTACTCGTCTCGTTACAGGGTGGAGAGTTTGTATAGACTATCGCAAACTCAATGATGCTAAGTGAAAGGATCATTTTCCCCTTCCTTTCATGGACCAAATGCTTGAACGTCTAGCGGGTAATGACTATTACTGCTTTTTGGACAGTTTCTCTGGGTATTTTCAAATTCCCATCGATCCCAAAGACCAAGAGAAAACCACATTCACTTGTCCTTATGGAACATTTGCCTACAAAAGAATGCCTTTCGGCTTATGCAATGCTCCTGGGACTTTCCAAAGGTGTATGATGGCTATCTTCCATGACATGGTTGAAGAAACTATGGAAGTCTTCATGGATGACTTCTCGGTTTATGGCGATTCTTTCTCTTCTTGCCTTGCCAATTTGGAACGCATGCTTCAGCGGTGTGAAGACACTCGCCTTGTTCTAAATTGGGAAAAATGCCATTTCATGGTAAAAGAGGGCATCGTGCTAGGACACAAAATCTCCAAAGCTGGTCTTGAAGTGGACCGTGCTAAAGTCGATGTTATTGCTAAATTGCCTCCACCTTCAACCGTGAAGGGTGTGAGAAGTTTCCTCGATCATGCGGGCTTCTATCGTCGTTTCATTCAAGATTTTTCTAAAATCGCTCGCCCGATGACCCACCTCTTGGAAAAAGATACTCCTTTCATCTTTTCCAAAGAGTGTCTTGAATCCTTCAATCTTCTTAAGGATAAGCTAACTAAGGCACCGGTCTTGGTTACCCCTAATTGAGAGCTACCTTTTGAGTTGATGTGTGATGCTAGCGACTTTGCTATTGGAGCGGTTTTGGGACAAAGAATGAGCAAACACTTCCAACCAATCCACTATGCTAGCAAGACAATGACGGGGGCTCAATTGCATTATACCACTACCGAAAAAGAGCTTTTAGCTGTAGTGTATGCTTTTGAAAAATTCCGCCCCTATCTTGTCCTTTCTACCACCATCATGTATACCGATCACTCCGCGTTGAAGTACTTGATGACTAAGCAAGATTCTAAGCCAAGACTTCTTCGTTGGGTTTTGCTCCTTCAAGAACTAAACATTGAAATTCGTGACAAAAAGGGAGCTAAAAACCTAGCCGCGGATCATCTCAGTAGACTTGAGGATCCTTATCAAGGGGATCATCCGAACAAAGAGATCAATGACTCTTTTCCCCTTGAGGCTTTAATGTCAATCAATCCAAATCTCGATGACACCCCGTGGTTTGCGGACATTGCAAACTACTTAGCGGGTGGAATTCTCAAGGAAGGGTTAACGTCCCAACAAAAGAAAAAGTTCTTTAAAGATATTGAACATTATTTTTGGGACGACCCTTACCTCTTCAAACAATGTGCTGATCTGATTATTCGTCGATGTGTTGATGGGTCGGCAGCGGTACAAATCCTTGACGCTTGCCATAAAAGACCCACCGGTGGTAACTATGGTCCCAATTACACCGCGAAGAAAGTATTTGACTCTGGATTCTATTGGCCCACCATTTATCGTGAGGCTCACGATATGGTTAAACATTGTGATGCTTGCCAATGACAAGGCAAGATCACACATAAAGATGAGATGCCTCAAAATTTCATACAAGAATGTGAAATCTTTGATGTATGGGGCACCGACTTTATGGGGCCATTTCCATCATCTAAAGGGAACAAGTACATCCTCGTAGCCGTTGACTACGTTTCTAAATGGGTTGAAGCTAAGGCTCTCCCTACGAACGATGCGAGGGTGGTTGTGAACTTTTTGAAGCAGCTCTTTGCTCGATTCGGCGTTCCTCGTGCTATTATCAGTGACCGCGGGACTCATTTTGCAATGATCAATTCGCAAGAGTCATGGCTAAGTATGGTGTTAATCATCGTCTTTCCACCGCTTATCATCCTCAAACCAATAGTCAAGCCGAGATTTCCAACCGTGGATTGAAGAGAATTCTGGAGCTTACTGTGGGAGAGCATCGCGCCGCGTGGGCCGATAAGTTAGATGATGCTCTGTGGGCTTTCCGTACTGCTTATAAGACCCCGATCGGTTGTACACCTTATCGTCTTGTGTACGGGAAAGCATGCCACCTCCCTATAGATATGGAACACAAGGCGTACTGGGCCTTGAAGTGGGCTAACTTCGACATCAACAAAGCCGGTGCTCTTCGCAAGATTCAACTCAACGAGCTTAATGAACTGACGAATGAAGCTTACGAGAACTCACTGATCTACAAGGAGAAGACCAAGATCATCCACGATGCAAGGATTAAGAAACGAGAGTTCTACATTGGTGATCAAATCTTACTTTTTAACTCTCGGTTGAAGATCTTCTCGGGCAAGTTGAAGAGCCGCTGGTCTGGTCCATTCACCGTCACCAAAGTCCTTCCATATGGGACCATTGAGCTTTCTCAGCCAAATGGGCCCAATTTCAAGGTGAATGGCCAGCGTGTTAAGTTGTACTTTGGTGAGGACATCTCTCATGAGATGATTCCATCCCTCACCACGTTTCCCATGAACTAATTTTGGGTTGAGTCAGGCTCGTGACTCGGTGAACAAAAACAAGTGCTTTTCGGGAGGCAACCCGTGATCTATCCTTTACTGCTTTCATAATAAGTGTAGGGGGGAGCCCCGTATGTGTTTGTTGTCTTGTTTCTTATTCTTTACAGGGATTCAAGTTTTAAAGAGCACCTCGATAACTTTTGACGAACCGTAATCCCGTGTTCCCATCTTCCTGGTTCTATCCTAAACTGTCGTGATTCAATATTTCATATCTTATATGTTCACATTGAATTCACTATAGTTGTCCTTTCCTTAGCAAGATTTAAACAAAGTGCACAATGTCCTAAGTGTAGGGGAATTTACTCCCACATGCTTAAATATTGAGGACAATGTTTATATCAAGTGTAGGGGGGACTTCTATCGAAGTAAGTGGTCTTTTCCATGATTTTGCCCTCATTTTAATCGGAAAATTTGATTTTTTGACATTTTTCAAAATTTTTAATCTATTTTGGCCTAGTTGTATAGTTGTATTTTCCTTTGTTATGATTATTTTCTTTCCTTGCTAGAATAAATTTTCAATAAAGTGGTTTTAAATTTTTCTAAGTCGTGAATATTTTGACTCAACCCGAGTTTACTTATCTAAGTTTACTCTAGCTAGTCTCCTTAACGTGTTTAAGTCAAGTTTTGCTAGGCTTTTATTTAGGGAGCTTTAAAACGCGAAAGTCTTAACTCTCACGGGTTAAGAACAAGAACTATTTGCAAGTTCCTATAATTGATCCTAGAGAGTTGTTTATCAAGGGAACTTTAAAATGCAATTTCTAAACTTGAAAAAGCCTAAGAATTTGCAAGGTCCTATAGATGACTCGAAAACCCAAAACTTTGATTTAATAGGCTAAGCATCCACGAGTCTCATTCCTTGAGATTTTAAACTGTCGAGGACGAGAGATGATAGAGTCAATTATAAGTTTGGTATTCTTTCGTGAGTTTATGTGAGTTAATTATGAGCCTATTCTCCCATCGCTTGTTAATAAATTTATCTGCAATAAATAAGGTTGTACGATTTGAAAAGTTACTTAGCTTCTAGCCCAAGATCGTTTAAAAGTTGCTCGGTATGGATTAGAGTTCATAGCCAAGGCATAACTTATTGAAGCGGGATGCGAAGATTGGCGAGTCCGAAAAGGCCCTAACAAGGCATGAGGGCTATATTTTGTTGCTAAATATCTCAAGTGATGTGAAGAATCATTTATCAAAGATCAATATGAAGGATCGAGACACACGACGAAAAGAAAATACTCCCCAAAAGTCATGGAGAAGTCTATCCAAAAAGGCCCTAACAAGGTATGAGGATAAATAGATCCAAGTCCAAAAAGGAGGCGGATCGTTGTATATCAAAGTCCAAAATAAAGATTGGAGAAAAATGAAGAAGTCGTGGTCCAAATATGAAGAATCTCTCAAAACTTCAAGTGAAGAAATACCTATTATGAAGAGAAGACCATTATTTCAAGAACGTCTCTCAAAGATTCGAAGTATGAAGTCGCTGCCAAATATCGGTCCGAGAAAGGTCTCAAATCGTGAAGCGAGTTATGCCAAGATATGAACTTTATGAGGTCCCGAGAAGCAGTTTTAAAAGATTTTTTCCTTTAGCTAACTATTGATTAAATCGTTCACTTTATTTTCGGCCTAAATAACTATCGAAATAAGTCAAACAATGCATCCTCGTGATCATTCAAGACAACAATAAAATATAAGAGATACACCTAGGAATAAGGGAGTCTAAGTAAATAATTGGCCCACATGAATTCGTGTTAGTTTGCTAACTTATAATAACAACGATCTCGTTTTTAAGCTTGGTATGGGGAACGTGAAACTTGAGGATGATAAACGTTCATGGCAGCCAAAACCCAATGTAAGTCTTTGATTTCTTTATTTGTTTTCTATCTTCTTATTTTCCTTAAATGTTTAGTATTTAATAAAGGCCAAGGTGGGTTATTTATGATGAAGAATGTAAACCGTGCTTTAAAATTAATGCATTGCATGAGGGCATTACAATGGTCAAGTGTAGGGGATTTAATAAGTGTGAAAACACTTATCCTTTTACCACTTATTTCCAATAATAACAAGACCAAAACGTGTATTTTATGTCGTAAAAGTTGGAATTATGCGTGGTTTGTGTTTTTATTATGTTTTAGGACCAAATAATGAAAAAGGAAGAAAACACGGGCTTTTATCGAAGAAAACGAGAAAAGACGAAGTCAAAAAGATCAAGAGTGCAAAAAGAACGGAAGTCCAAGGCCTATTCTGAAGATTTATCAAAGAAAAAGTCTAAAGACGGAAGTTTAATAAAGTCGAAGAACTTAAGTCTAATTGAAGAAGAAAATACAAGACAAAGTTCAATATACATCAACGAATCCCGAGACGACGTCGAGAAAGACAAAGGATTTAAATCGAGTCGAGAAGAAAGAAAGAAGAAGCAACACATGCACACCTTCCCATTTTCCCTATAAATACCCTCCTAATACACATTAGGAGGGTTGGTTAGTTTTTAGTAGTTAGTTTTCATTTTCATTTTTCCTTTCTAGTTTTTAGAGAGAGAAAGTTCTCAACTTTCTCTCACTAAGTTTTCTTTCTTTTGATCTTTCAAGATTAAGCCTTTTGTATTTTGGATTCCATTAATCAAGTTCAAGTTAAGCTTTTTGTTCATTAATCTCTTTCTACCTTTCTTGATTTTAGTTTACTTTTGGTGCGAAATATATTTGATCCGTGTTGATCTTGATGTTTTTGTGCTTAAAAAGTTAATCTTTTTATTCCTACATAAGCTTTCAAACGGATAAGCTTTAAGATCTTTGTGCTTATTGGCTTATTTGTGTGTTTAGCTTATTTACTTTTTGAAAGTTTTCTTAAAAAGTTTCATCTTTTTATGGTTTGATTTAAAAGATTGTTTATTTAAAGTTTAAAAAGTTCTTAATTTGTGCATACTAGTTTGGCTTATCATTAATTCGATCAAGTTTTTGTTTGAGCTTATCCCTAATAGCTTAAAACTTAGCTTAATTTCGAATTTGTACCATCGGAAAGGGTAAACCCCTTTCTGATTTGGCTTTCCGATCAGAGGACCTTATTCCGATCGTTTGATCGGAAAAGGGTTTTAGCATATTTCGATTGTGGTGTTTTGAGTGGCATTCCGGTTGGACTAAATTGTTAATTATTCCGACTGCCTCCTTTCACTATCATTCCGATTAGGGACTCATTAGATATTCCGATTTGGCCTTATTTCGACGAGAGTGTTGTTTGACATTCCGATTTGACTCGATGTTTGTGTATTCCGATTGCTTGATTTTAGATACATTCCGATTGGGCCTCTTTCCGACAGTATATTCCGATTAGTGGTATTTTCCAGCATTCCGATCAGATTCCGATTTGGTATTCCTATGGATTAGCTTCTTGTTTTCATAAAGTTTCCAAGCTTTAGATTTATTAAGTTTTCAAGTATTTTTCTACTCTTGTCTTTATGTTTTCAAGAATTTATTTTTTACTCGTCCTTTTAGTTTAATCTTTAAAAGCTCTTATTTTACTCAACGACATTTACATATTTGCTACTAGTTTAAAATAGATAATTAACCAAACCATTTATTATTCCACCAAGAACAATTGAGTCACACTTTCTACCAATAGTCAATTCGAAAAGATTCGGAACAACGAACTTTCATACGAGCTTAAAACCTTGTATTATATGCGCATCGTGAATTTAAATCATGAGATAGCATAAAACATGAACTAAAATAGCATCATACTGTGAATGAGACGTAATGTGAAAGTGAAAATAAACGTGAACGTAAAGTGAACATAAACATACACGTGTTCGTGAACAGGAATTCTGTCTGATATGATGGTCGATGGAATACCTTGAAATCGTACGATTTACTACTGAATTTTTATGCAGGTCTGCTACTGCGTAATCCTTTCGGATGAAAAAAATGCGTAGGCTGATTACATGGTCGACAATGACTTAGATAGTATCATACTTTTCTGAGTCTGTGGTAAACTAATAACAATATCTATGGGATCTTGTCTCCTTTTTGTCCAGAATTTCTATTGGTAGTAATAACTCGATAGCATGACGACGTTCTATCATAAACCTGTTGGGATGGCAGGCATTAGATATGAACATAGCTGCCTCAACGTGTTATACTGTTTCTATCAAAATCTTGCCTGAAATTTTGGTACATTCTGGTGGAACCTGAGTGAATATTCACGGAAAGGTATGAGTCCCAGTAACTAGGCCTTTACTAGCGTAGGGTCTTGTGGAATACATAATTCGGTGTAGGTTCCCTTCTTTATGCGTAAGCTTAGTCATGGAAGGCTGATCATGAGAACTGTCAGGAATTTCTACGGTAGTAGTTTTCTGAGTTCTAGAAATTTTGTATGTTTGTCACCGACGTCGGTCTTGACCATTTGGTGATGGCCTTTACCTTTGCAGTATTGTCTGAAATTTCTTTCTGCTAAAGTAGGATGGCTTATAAATGCCACTTGTTCAACTGGGATTCATATCTGGAAGACTGTTATAACATTTTCTCCTATCGGAGAATCTGCAAGATCATGAAAAGATGATCCTCATGTTCTTCTCCATAATTTAGCAGATCAGGATGTTATAGATGAAGGTACTGACGATTTTGTCTGAGAATTTATGGGAAAAATTTTATTCATAAATTTCATAATATAGCTGGAGCATTAGGGAGCTCAAAAGTATGAATTAAAATTTTAGAGAGACTATAACGTGTGCAACAGCAGTCTGGAAAACATCATATTCTTTCTCTCACCACTGTTGGTGGCATGATCGTAAATCATTCTAGAAAATGTTTAAGACGTCGTAGCAGGCCAGGTAAACCTTCTATACGTGAGATGACATCGATTATGAATGGTGATCTTGCAAAGTTTTCGGTGATCGATACATGATCTCATGTTACCGGCCTTCTTTCTAATAGACATAACACGGTGCACCTTCTGTGGGTGTGCTAGGGCGATTAAAGCCTCATTCCGGTAACTCTTGCAGCAAATGCTGCAACTCTTTTAACTCAGCTAAAACCCTGCAATAAGGAGTTTTGAAAGCATATTCTGTTTTTTTAGACAAGCTCGATGTTAAATTCTGTCTCGTAGTCAGGAAGGAATTTCTGGAAAACCTTCCGGAATTACATCCGGAAACTTTAGGATAATCTGCTGATCATGAATTTAAGAAATTTCAGAATTCGCATCATAAATGGTGACCAGAAGTCTTCATAGCTATAAGGTAATAATTCACGTGCTTGTAAAGCTGAAACAATTTGTACTAATTTTTCTGGCAGAAGTAAAATGAATATGTTCAGGAGTTAGTACGACAGATCTCGTCGTTAACTGAAAATAAAACTTTAATAAATATGGTGATAATGTTGAGTCCTTTCTGGCTGAGAGGCAGGTAACTACCTGATTTAAGATAAAGCTGACATAGGAACACGTGAAGTAAACATGGCAAATTTTCACTGAATGTGTTCGTTTGTAACCTCACAGAATGAATACTACGTGTTTAACCTGAATAATACTCTAGTGGTGGTGACTGAATTTTTAATGATCTGATTCATGCGTGGCATAATAGAAAGGGTATACCCCTTTCTGAAGGGTACCCTCAATTACTGAGGTCCTGGTTTAGAAACATACTAGAGTTATGAGTTAATATTCGATTTTTACACCTCGTATCAAAATTCGTTATCCCAAGTCTTTTTGAATTGACTAATGGTTAAGAGTGCGACTCAATTGTCTTTTGGTGAATCAAGAGAAAGGTTTGGTTTGGTTATCTATTTTTAAGAGATAGTATGAAAATTGTCGATGAGTAAAGTAGAAGCTTTGATAAAATTAAAATAAAAGTTAATTAGGAAAATACTTAAACTTAAAACTTTGTAAAACTTTAAAACTTAAAAACTTAGTCAATCGGAATAAAACAATTCATGTCCATCGGAATACACCAAAATTACAACCATCGGAATATCACTAAAATAAGCCATCGGAATAATCAATACAGGATCCATCGGAATGCAACAATAAAATACCCATCGGAATGTTTTCAGATCGCAAAGATCCAGATCGGAATGTTGTAAAAACTTCTATCGCAATGTGCATCTATCGAAATGTCCACAGTCACAAAATCCAGATCGAAATAACTAAATCATTTCTATCGGAATGTTTCGGATCGGAATAACGCTGACTAAAAATGGGCAGAGTTTCAACTTAACAAAGACCTTAGTCCCGTCGGAATGTGCGATCGCAATATGCGATCGCAACCCAGATCGGAATAAGGGAGAAAGACTACCTGATCGCAAAGTAAAACCCTAATGGGTTATTGCGATCAAAACAATGAATCCGTCGGAATGCGTAGAAACCCCAAGATTGCGATTGTAGCTAGACTTAATCCGAAATTGGTGGGGAACTTAAAACTCAATAAGCAAATGTAATAAGCTATTCTACCCGAATCTAAAACAGTTCAAAAAGCTTAAACTCGCAACTTTTCAGAATGGAAATCAAACACTTTATGAAAGAAACTTTTGTAATGACTAAAACCTTTATGATATCCGAAAATCAATAAGCTAAAACTCGAATAAGCCAATAAGCATTAAAAGCTTACAACTTATACGTTTAGAAGCGTATGTAGGAACAAAGGGAATGAATCTTCTAACCATACAATCTCAACTTCAACCATGGAATATGGAAGATTCGGATCAAAGAAAAGATTTTGAATCAAAAATTCAAATAAGCCAAGAAATGTAGAATGAGATTAAAGAACACAAAGCTTACTCTTGATTAAAATGAACTCAAATACAAAGATTAATGAAAGCTTGAAAGAAAGGAAAAATGAAAAGCTTAGTGAGAGAAAGTTTTGAACTTTCTCTCTCTAAAAACTAGAAAGAAACTTAAAAATAAAAACTAGCTAACCCCCTCCTAATGTGATTAGGAGGGTATTTATAGAGAAGTGGGAGGCATGTGTGGTGCTTTCTTCTTTCTTTTTGTTCTTCTCGACTCGACTTTAATTCTTTGTCTTTTCTTGCTGTCGTCTCGGGATTTGAACTTGTCTTTTTAATTTTCTTCTTCTATTAGACTTAAGTTCTTTGGCTTCATTAAACTTCCGTATTTAGACTTTTTCTTCGATAAATCTTCGGAATAGGTCTTGGACTTCTATTCTTTTTGCACTCTTGATCTTTTGACTTCATCTTTTCCTGTTTTCTTCGATAAAAGCCCGTGAAAGCCTGTGTTTTCTTCCTTTTTCATATTTTGGTCCTAAAACACAATAAAAACACAAACCACGCATAATTCCGACTTTTACGACATAAATCACACGTTTTGGTCTTGTTATTATTGGAAATAAGTGGTAAAAGGATAAGTGTTTTCACACTTATTAAATCCCCTACACTTGACCATTGCAATGCCCTCATGCAATGCATTAATTTTAAAGCACGGTTTACATTTTCCATTATAAATAACCCAGCTTGGCCTTTATTAAATACTAAACATAAAAAGATAGAAACAAGTATAGAAATTAAAAACTTACATTGGGTTTTGGCTGCCATGAACGTTTATCATCCTCAAGTTTCACGTTCCCCATACCAAGCTTAAAAACGAGATCATTGTTATTATAAGTTCGCAAACTATCACGAACTCATGTGGGCCAATTATTCACTTAGACTCCCTTATTCCTAGGTGTATCTCTTATATTTTATTTTTGTCTTGAATGATCACGAGGATGCATTGTTTGACTTATTTTGATAGTTATTTAGGCCGAAAATAAAGTGCACGATTTAATCAATAGTTAGCTAAAGGACCAAATCTTTTAAAACTGCTTCTCGGGACCTCATAAAGTTCATATCTTGGCATAACTTGCTTCACGATTTGAGACCTTTCTCGGACCGATTTTTGGCAGCGACTTCATACTTCGAATCTTTGAGAGACGTTCTTAAGATTACGGTCTTCTCTTTATACTAGGAATTTCTTCACTTGAAGTTTTGAGAGATTCTTCATCTTTTGACCATGACTTCTTCATTTTTCTCCAATCTTTATTTTGGACTTTGATATACAACGATCCGCCTCCTTTTAGGACTTGGATCTATTTATCCTCATACCTTGTTAGGGTCTTTTTGGATAGACTTCTCCATGATCTTTTGGGAGTACTTGCTTTTCGTCGTGTGTCTCGATCCTTCATATAGATTTTCGATAAATGATTCTTCACATCACTTTTGGATCTTTAGCAACAAAATATAGCCCTCATGCCTTGTTAGGGCCTTTTCGGACTCGCCAATCTTCGCATCCCGCTTCAATAAGTTATGCCTTGGCTATGAACTCTAATCCGTACCGAGCAACTTTTAAACGATCTGGGGCTAGAAGCTAAGTAACCTTTTAAATCGTACAACCTTATTTATTGCAGATAAATTTATTAACACGCGAAGGGAGAATAGGCTTATAATTAACTCACATAAATTCACGAAAGAATACCGAACTTATAATTGACTCTATCATCTCTCGTTCTCCACAGTTTAAAATCTCAAGGAATGAGACTCGTGGATGCTTAGCCTATTAAATCAAAGTTTTGGGTTTTCGAGTCGTCTATAGGATCTTGCAACTTCTTAGACTTTTTCAAGTTTTAGAAATCGCATTTTATAGTTCCCTTTATAAACGACTCTCTAGGATCAATTATACAAACTTGCGAAAAGTTCTTGTTCTTAACCCGTGAGAGTTAAGACTTTCGCGTTTTATAGCTCCCTATATAAAAGCCTAGCAAAACTTGACTTAAACACGTTAAGGATACTAGCTAGAGTAAACTAAGATAAGTAAACTCGGGTTGAGTCAAAATGTTCACGACTAAGAAAAATTTAAAACCACTTTATTTAAGCAAGGAAAGAAAATAACCATAATGAAGAAAAATACAACTATACAACTAGGCCAAAATAGATTAAAAATTTTGAAAAATGACGAAAAATCAAATTTTCCGGTTAAAATGAGGGCAAATTCATGGAAAAGACCACTTACTTCGATAGAAGTCCCCCCTACACTTGAGATAAACATTGTCCTCAATGTTTAAGCATGTGGGAGTAAACTCCCCTACACTTATGATATTGTGTACTTTATTTAAATCTTGCTAAGGAAAGGACAACTATAGTGATTTCAATGTGAACATATAAGATATGAAATATTGAATCACGAGAGTTTAGGATAGAACCGGGAAGATGGGAACACGGTATCACGGTTCGTCAAAAGTCATCAAGGTGGATTTTTGAAGCTTTAATCCCTGCATAGCACAAGAAACAAGACAACAAACACATACGGGGCTCCCCCTACACTTATTATGAAAGCAGTAAAGGATAGATCACGGGTTGCCTCCCGAGAAGCGCTTGTTTTTTATAACCGAGTCACGAGCCTGACTCGACCCAATTTAGTTCATGGGGAACGTGGTGAGGGATGGAATCATCTCATGGGAGATGTCCTCACCAAAGTACAGCTTCAGACGCTGGCCATTCACCTTGAAATTGGGCCCATTTGGCTGAGAAAGCTCAATGGTCCCATATGGAAAGACTTTAGCGACGGTGAATGGACCAGACCAGCGGCTCTTCAACTTACCAGAGAAGATCTTCAACCGAGAGTTAAAAAGTAAGACTTGATCACCAACGTGGAACTCTTGGTTCTTGATTTTTGCGTCATGAATGATCTTCGTCTTCTCCTTGTAGATCAGTGAGTTCTCGTAAGCTTCATTCCTCAGTTCGTTGAGCTCGTTGAGTTGAATCATGCGATGATCACCGGCTTTGTTGATGTCGAAGTTAGCCCACTTCAAGGCCCAGTGCGCCTTGTGTTCCAGCTCGATGGGGAGGTGGCAGGCTTTCCCGTACACAAGACGATAAGGTGTACAACCGATCGGGGTCTTCTAAGCAGTACGGAAAGCCCACAGAGCATCATCTAACTTATCGGCCCACGCGGCGCGATGCTCTCCCACAGTACGCTCCAAAATTCGCTTCAATCCACGGTTGGATATCTCGGCTTGCCCATTGGTTTGGGGATGATAGGCGGTGGAAAGACGGTGATTGACACCATACTTAGCCATGACTCTTGCAAATTGATCGTTGCAAAAATGAGTCCCGCGGTCACTGATGATAGCACGAGGAATGCCAAATCGAGCAAAAAGCTGCTTCAAAAAGTTCACAACCACCCTCGCATCGTTTGTAGGGAGAGCCTTGGCTTCAACCCATTTAGAAACGTAGTCAACTGCGACGAGGATGTACTTGTTCCCTTTGGAGGATGGAAATGGCCCCATAAAGTCGATACCCCATACATCAAAGATTTCACATTCCTGTATGAAATTTTGAGGCATCTCATCCTTATGTGTGATCTTGCCTTGGCGTTGGCAAGCATCACAATGCTTAACCATTTCGTGAGCGTCACGATAAATGGTGGGCCAATAGAATCCAGAATCAAACACTTTCTTAGCAGTGTAGTTGGGACCAAAGTGACCACCGGTGGGTCCTTTGTGGCAAGCTTGGAGAATGTCAAAAGCTGCCGGTCCGTCAACACATCGGCGAATAATCAAGTCAGCGCATTGTTTGAATAGATAAGGGTCATCCCAAAAGTAAGTCTTAACATCATTCAAGAACTTCTTCTTTTGTTGGGATGTTAACCCTTTGATGAGAATACCACCCGCTAAGTAGTTTGCAATGTCCGCAAACCACGGGGTGTCATCAAGATTGAGATTAATAGACATTAAGGTCTCAAGGGGGAAAGAGTCATTGATCTCTTTGTTCGGATGATCCCCTTGATATGGATCCTCAAGTCTACTCAGATGATCCGCGGATAGGTTTTCAGCACCCTTCTTGTCACGAATTTCAATGTTGAATTCTTAAAGGAGTAAAACCCAGCGAAGAAGTCTTGGCTTAGAATCATGCTTAGTCATCAAGTACTTCAACGCGGAATGGTTCGTGTATACGATGGTGGGGGATAAAACAAGATAAGGGCGAAATTTTTCAAAAGCATCGACAACAGCTAAAAGCTCTTTTTCGGTTGTCGTATAATGCAATTGTGCCCCTGTCATTGTTTTCCTAGCATAGTGGATTGGTTGGAAGTGTTTATTCACTCTTTGACCCAAAACCGCACCAATAGCAAAGTCGCTAGCATCACACATCAATTCAAAAGGCAGCTCCCAATTAGGGGTAACCAAGACCGGTGCCTTAGTTAGCTTATCCTTAAGAAGATTGAAGGCTTCGAGACACTCTTTTGAAAAGATAAAAGGAGTTACTTTTTCCAAGAGGTGGGTCATCGGGCGAGCGATTTTATAGAAATCCTGAATGAATCGACGATAGAAGCCCGCATGACCCAAAAAACTTCTTACACCCTTCACGTTTGAAGGTGGAGGTAATTTGGCTATGACATCTACTTTAGCACGGTCGACTTCAAGACCGGCTTTTGAAATTTTGTGTCCTAGCACAATGCCTTCTTTTACCATAAAATGGCATTTTTCCCAACTCAGAACAAGGCGAGTATCTTCGCACCGCTTAAGCATACGTTCCAAATTGGCAAGGCAAGAAGAGAAGGAATCCCCAAAGACCGAGAAATCATCCATGAAGACTTCCATGGTTTGCTCAACCATGTCATGGAAGATAGCCAACATGCACCTTTGGAAAGTCCCGGGGGCATTGCATAAGCCAAAAGGGATTCTTTTGTAAGCAAATGTGCCATAGGGACAAGTGAATGTTGTCTTCTCTTGATCTTGGGGATCGATGGGTATTTGGAAATAACCCGAGAAACCATCAAGAAAGCAGTAATATTCATTACCCGCTAAACGTTCAAGCATTTGGTCTATAAAAGGTAGAGGGAAATGATCCTTTCTCGTGGCATCATTGAGTTTGCGGTAGTCTATACAAACTCTCCACCCAGTAACGAGACGGGTAGGAATCAACTCGTTGTTTTGATTGGGCACAACGGTGATTCCGCCTTTCTTAGGCACACAATGGACTTGACTAACCCATGGTGAATCCGAAATAGGGTAAATCATACCCGCATCAAGAAGTTTAATAACCTCTTTTTTGATGACTTCATGGATTTTGGGATTCACCCTTCGTTGGCTTTGAATTGTGGGCTTAAAGTCGTCCTCCATGAGAATTTTATGTGTGCAGAAATGAGGATCAATTCCACGGATGTCGGAGATTTTCCAAGCGATAGCTCTTTTATGCTTCTTCAACACGGCGATGAGTCGGGCTTTTTCTTCTTCTTTCAGGTCCTTCGCGATGATGACCGGTAACTTCTCGTTGTCTTCAAGGAAAACGTATTCCAGATGAGGAGGTAGGTCCTTAAGCTCAAGAGTAGGAGGATCCTCAATAGATGGTGTAACTAACGATGGATCATCATTAGTCACCACTTTAAAAGGAGGAGAAAACGGGTCTTCATTGAGAAGTCTCTCAATAGTACGAATATCTTCATCCCAATCGGTGGACGAGTTATCATACTTAATATCGAGAGGACCCAAGCTAGCTTCGAAATCATCCAAGTCACTTTCTCCAAAAGGAGTCAATGCCGGAGCAATTGAGGCAACGGTCTCAACATTGGGTAGAGAAGAGAGAGTACTTTTGCAAGCATCATGTAAATGTTCTTCACAAGCCTCATCGAGAATATCAATAGCATTAACACTCTCATATGAATAAGGCTGCTTAGAAATCTTACCCATGTTGAAGACAATTTTATCGTCACCAACTCTCATGATTATTTCGCCCGCGGCTACATCAATCAGAGTGCGACCGGTCCTCAGGAAGGGACGTCCAACGATTAATGGAACACGAGGATCCATCTCGTAGTCAACGACAACAAAATCCACCGGGATGGTGAATTTGTCAACGCCAACAAAGACATCTTCGGCTATCCCCACTGGATAAGCAACCGTACGGTTGGCTAATTCCAAAGTCATTTTGGTGGGGACTAGCTCGAGGAGAGATAATTGCGTCCAAACACTTAAAGGCATTAAGTTTATACTGGCACCTATATCGGCTAGGGCCATGCAATTCTCTACTCCCGGGAAGTTGCAAGGAATCAAGAAGCGACCCGGATCACCAAGTTTGGTGGGTAATTTCCTTAAGAGCACTGCAGAGCAGTTCTCATTAAGTTGGGTCTGAGCAATGTCAAGAAGCTTTTCCTTATCACTTAGAAGATCTTTAAACATCTTAGCGTATTTAGGCATGTGAGCGAGAGCCTCGGCAAAGGAGATGTTAAAATGCAATTGTTTAAACATTTTTAGAAAGTTGGAAACCTGAATATCATCCTTGCTCTTTTGCTTCTCTTTCCTCAACCTTGAAGGATAAGGTATATTGGATGAAGAAGAAGGCTTTAGGGGAATGGGATCACTCACAACCACGGGTGGTGGGGAAATGGGGATAGAAGGTGAAGGAGGTGAAGAAAGTTGCTCTTTTTCATTGTTCACAATCACGGGTGAAGGTGTAGGAAGCTCGGGTTCCGTATAACCTTTTCCACTATTAGTGGTGATTGCTTTCATCTCCCCTCTTGGATTTGCAACGGTATTACTCGGAAGAGTACCCGAAGAAGAGGGTTGATTACCTTGGATGAGCGAACCAATCATATCACGAAGGTTAACCGCTTGAGTATTGAAAGAGTCTCTCATGTTTGCATGAATTTCATTGCTGTGTTTTGCCATGTCATTCCTTAGCTCGGCTCGAATATCGTTCCCTTGTTTCGCCATTTCTCCCTTCAAGTTGCGGACTTGACTCTGAAGATTCGTCACCATCTCCCGATTAGTCTTCATGAATGTCTCGACGTCTGGACTCACTGCCATCGGTTGATTGAGAGGTGGAGCTTGGTAGACTTGAGAATTTCCTTGAGGTGGGTATGGGTTTCGTTGGGATTGATATTGATTGTTAGCACGAGGTTGGGATTGGTTGTTTTGGTTAATGCTTTGTTGTTGGTTTTGGTTTATAGGAGGGAAACCGGGTGGAGCAAGATAGTTGTTCGAACGATAACTTAGCAAGCCACGGTCTCCTTGAGGGCGGGCTTGATAGCCTCCCGTGGGATAAGTGCCGTAAGCTGCGTTAACGTTTTCAGAAAAATTGCCTTGGGTAGAAGGACAATCATTATAAGAATGAGGACCATCACATGTGTCACAAGAAATAGCAACGGCTTTAGCTTGTTGAAAGTGGTTTGTGGCCATGGACATTAAATCCTTGTGCATACTCGCGATTTGTCGACTAAGTTCGGAGATCTCGGGATTGGAAGTAGTAGAAGAAACATTGACTCTCGAGTTAGATCTTGAGGATGCAGATGAATCCCAATTCTTGTGGTGAGTAGTCATGTTTTCAATCAACTCTCGACACTCCTCCGGTCTCCTTTTCATAAAAGTACCACCGGCGGCGGCATTGATCGTGTCACGATCACGAAAAGTGAGACCATTGTAGAAGGTGTCAATGGGAGTGACGGGGAGCATATTGTGATTTGGACAGTGGTCAATCAAATCATTGTATCGTTCCCAAGCATCGAAAAGCGATTCATCATTGTCTTGCATGAATCCACTGATTTGGTTACGAAGGCTTGTGACCATGGATGGGGGAAAGTAGCGCGACAAAAAGCGTTGAGTCATGTCATTCCACGTATGAATAGAATTCTTAGGAAGACGGTCAAACCATTTTTCGGCATGGTGAGAAAGCGAGTGGGGAAAGAGTTGAAGGCGAAGGTCATCCATAGAAACACCGGAGCACTTCATGCTTTGAGTTATGGTAATGAATTTGTCGAGGTGTTTGTTGGCATCATCATCCGGAATTCCGCGAAACGGGTTAGTTTGCACTTGCTGGATCATGTGATGCTTCAACGAAAACTCCTGAGCCGTGACGTGCATCGGCGCAATCGGGCCTCCGCGTCCGTTCATGGTGGGTTGACACAATTCCTCCATTGTGCGTAAATCAGGTAGGAGGACATTGTTGTTGTTGTTGTTATTGTTGTTATTCAAATTGGGTTGAGGTGGGTTGTTATTGTTGTTATTAACACCAGCCATATCTAAATCTTCATGAGTCTCGGGCTCAGAATAGTTCGAAGATATAGTACGCATACACCTGCAGAAGAAAAATACACAGAGAGAATATCTATATAATCTTTTTGGTGCAAAACCTTTTGGAAAAGAATTACTTTTTATGATTTATCAATGTTTTTGTATTTTTGAAAAGTTTTATATTTTTTTGGATTTTTGAAAATTTTTAAAGCAAGGAAAATAACGTTCAAAGAACGGATCCCAAAATTCAATGCGTCTCTCACAAAAAACCTTTAATCGTAACGAAAAGAGCCGGCAGCAGTGCCATTTAATACTCGATTTTTACACCTCGTATCAAAATTCGTTATCCCAAGTCTTTTCGAATTGACTAATGGTTAAGAGTGCGACTCAATTGTCTTTTGGTGAATCAAGAGAAAGGTTTGGTTTGGTTATCTATTTTTAAGAGCAAGTATGAAAATTGTCGATGAGTAAAGTAGAAGCTTTGATAAAATCAAAATAAAAGTTAATTAGGAAAATACTTAAACTTAAAACTTTGTAAAACTTAAAAACTTAAAAACTTAGTCAATCGGAATAAAACAATTCATGTCCATCGGAATACACCAAAATTACAACCATCGGAATATCACTAAAATAAGCCATCGGAATAATCAATACAGGATCCATCGGAATGCAACAATAAAATACCCATCGGAATGTTTTCAGATCGCAAAGATCCAGATCGGAATGTTGTAAAAACTTCTATCGCAATGTGCATCTATCGGAATGTCCACAGTCACAAAATCCAGATCGGAATAACTAAATCATTTCTATCGGAATGTTTCAGATCGGAATAACGCTGACTAAAAATGGGCAGAGTTTCAACTTAACAAAGACCTTAGTCCCGTCGGAATGTGCGATCGTAATATGCGATCGCAACCCAGATCGGAATAAGGGAGAAAGACTACCCGATCGCAAAGTAAAACCCTAATGGGTTATTGCGATCAAAACAATGAATCCGTCGGAATGCGTAGAAACCCCAAGATTGCGATTGTAGCTAGACTTAATCCGAAATTGGTGGGGAACTTAAAACTCAATAAGCAAATGTAATAAGCTATTCTACCCGAATCTAAAACAGTTCAAAAAGCTTAAACTCGCAACTTTTCAGAATGGAAATCAAACACTTTATGAAAGAAACTTTTGTAATGATTAAAACCTTTATGATATCCGAAAATCAATAAGCTAAAACTCGAATAAGCCAATAAGCATTAAAAGCTTACAACTTATACGTTTAGAAGCGTATGTAGGAACAAAGGTAATGAATCTTCTAACCATACAATCTCAACTTCAACCACGGAATATGGAAGATTCGGATCAAAGAAAAGATTTTGAATCAAAAATTCAAATAAGCCAAGAAATGTAGAATGAGATTAAAGAACACAAAGCTTACTCTTGATTAAAATGAACTCAAATACAAAGATTAATGAAAGCTTGAAAGAAAGGAAAAATGAAAATCTTAGTGAGAGAAAGTTTTGAACTTTCTCTCTCTAAAAACTAGAAAGAAACTTAAAAATAAAAACTAGCTAACCCCCTCCTAATGTGATTAGGAGGGTATTTATAGAGAAGTGGGACGCATGTGTGGTGCTTTCTTCTTTCTTTTTTTTCTTCTCGACTCGACTTTAATTCTTTGTCTTTTCTCGCTGTCGTCTCGGGATTTGAACTTGTCTTTTTAATTTTCTTCTTCTATTAGACTTATGTTCTTTGGCTTCATTAAACTTCCGTCTTTAGACTTTTTCTTCAATAAATCTTCGGAATAGGTCTTGGACTTCTGTTCTTTTTGCACTCTTGATCTTTTGACTTCGTCTTTTCCCGTTTTCTTCGATAAAAGCCCGTGAAAGCCTGTGTTTTATTCCTTTTTCATATTTTGGTCCTAAAACACAATAAAAACACAAACCACGCATAATTCCGACTTTTACGTCATAAATCACACGTTTTGGTCTTATTATTATTGGAAATAAGTGGTAAAAGGATAAGTGTTTTCACACTTATTATGAGTTCTGACTCGTATTTTGAGAAAAGATTCGTATGACGTGTACCATGACTGGTGTCCTGATATGTGTCTTCCGAAATGATACCTGAGACCTATGTCTTGACTGATGTCTTGACATGTGTTTTAGTGGATGAATCTGGACAAGGCTGAAATTTTTTGGTAACTACTAGGATTGGCGGACCGGTTAGACTACTAACCTCTGTATTGCTGGTCACCTCCGTTCCGGAGTTCCGATGGTTACTGACTGATTAATTATAAGCACGGTGGTTGTCACACTTGCTTTGTTTGTCAATTTATGACGGTCATTATCATGACCGTGATTCATGTAACTATTTTGTTGAGTGGTCGGTTGGTTCCGGTTCCCACTCTTCTGAATGGAGGTTAGTTGGGTGAAGTGTGCCATCTAGCTGAGAAAGTAAAATCATGGAATAGAATGGTAGTGTCTGATGATTGAAGTTTATTCTTGTCAAAAATTTCAAATTTATAGTTTTTTTCCTTGTTCTGCAGAGTCTTCATAGTATAAACAGCCTCAACATCTTGTGGAATCTCCAACGTATCAGCAACATCAGCATTTGGGAGGTCTTCGAAGTGTTAGCAGCATCAGTATCTGGTAAAATCTTTAACTGACAAGCAGCATCAGCATCTGGTAGAATATCGACAAGTGGAAACGCTTGAGATGATTATGGATCGATTGACAGTACCCATGGAGTAAGGTATATGGAGTACACCTGAATACTGTACGTGAAGTACACGATGAATACTGTACATGTAGTATCACTGAAAATTAGCTGATATGATCGATACTGGTGTCAATCGCCTGACATGATCAAGGTAAAGATAAATTGATTTAAACTGTTAGCAAACTGAACTGAAATGAGTAACATGATACGCTGACAATTCCTGTGTAGACTTAATGTTGGTTGTATAGAGGCTCAAAAGTATGATTAAACGAAGTTTCATCAACGGTTAGCATGAAGACATGATTGATGAAGACCAAACATGATTTATCATGAAACAGAGTTTTGCTGAAATTCTTCGGTATCTTCGCATGAAAACATCATTACTTTGCTGAAAACATAATCCTCGTAAGGAGACATGAAACTTATTCAGCATGAAAACGACCTTCACGTAAGAGCATGAAATCTGACTGTTACCAAGAACATGAAAAGATAATCAACTGAGGTTTAACATCGACTGGTGTGGATGGCTATGGTTCAATCCACACAATTCAAAGGAGAAAACATGTGACTAAGTATAGACGATTCTGGTTCGATCCATACTAGTCAAAATTTTCTGAGAACTATCATGTATAGAAATTTACAATCTGGGACTGATAAATGTATGAGAAACATGAAAGATAACAACTCCAAAATCTGGGAAGTTCCTGGTGACTACACACCAGTCACAGGTCAAGTTTTAGAGCCTACAGGTCGAACCTATATCTCTGATACCATAACTGTAACACCCCACTTGGATAAGTAGACCGTTACGTGTATTTATGGCGTGTCATCAAATCATAAGGTAAATGTCCTAAAACATTAACTGACCATAAAGGAAATACCGGCATCAAACATTGGTAATCCCAACATAAGCTCAAAACATGAAAAGTAAATACTGAAGGAAAGGACTAAACAATGTCCAAGTAAGCAAAGTAATGTAAGAATTGCATAAAATAAGAAGTCTAGATAGCTTCCTTCCCAATGCACATGCTCTCAGAATCCTAAGAGTGTTCCAGTGTACCTGCCGTCAGAACATGAAAGGAACTACGGCAGAGCATAACGCCCAGTGAACGGATATAAGGCATGATAAGAAATACTGAAATGAAGCAGATGATAAAATACAGAAGCTGTAAGACTGATAAGTAAAGTTGCCGCATAAATCTGTGTATAATCTGAAAAGTCTGATTTATAAAAATAAAGCTGAACTGTTATCTGTTAAATCAGAAAATATGCATTTACTGTATTTTAATCGCCAAGAGCTTATATAGGTCATGTGCTGTAACAACTGCTACATGAATACATGGAGGGGTGACCTCATCATGCTGTAGAGGGGTGACCTCTAAATAATGTGTTTGGTGGAGGGATCAGCTCTAGTGTGAAGGATGTAGAGCACATACCACATTCACCTGATAACTATAAACTGATAGCCTAGGATGCATCCATACGCCCCGCTGGTAATACTGATAAAATGGCCAAGCTGAATAAATGAGACGCTGCGAGAAATCACTCCCTCGTAGGAGTCATGACACCGGTGCCTCTAGTGTCATGGTTATGGTACCTCCGTAACTAGTACATAAACTGGTCATGCTTGTATATAAAGCTCAGGCAATTTATTTAGTTAGTAAAGTGATTACTGATAAGCTTAAAACATATACTAGGGAAAACATTTGGCTGCAGACAGGGAATCCTAATCATGCATATAAGGAAGTCTTTACTGAAGGACAGAAAATCCGTACCTCGTGTCCAGTAATGAAATAAAAATGAAAGCTGAAAGATCTACTCTGACTTCACGGTTACTACATAAATAACAGACGCGTAATAAGTTGTCTGATTACTGTTAACTGTTTCTGATTCTTATCTATTCATAGTTTAATTTATTTTATTCTTGATATAATGTATGTGTATAAACTGATAAATCTGAGTGTTCTATTATTTCTGATTAACGCATTCATGTTCTACTATTAGTTACGGCATAACACGTATTATGCCGTTACAATAATTCTATATTTGGTAACCTGCTAAAAATAGAAAGTTTCCTAATTTAGAATGTTTTCAAAAGAATGAATTAACTCATTCATATATATTATACCTTTTAATTTTATAAAACTAATTTAACATTATAAATTTAATTTACTAGTTAAATCATTTAAAACATCTATTTATAAAAGTGATAAATTGTAAGGTATAATTAAATCATCGTTTTACTCTTTTAAATATATCCCGAGCCTACCGAGATGCCCCTTATCGGTCGCACTAAAACAAACCAATCAATATAACAAATCTGCCTTACTGGATTAGCGACAGAATTTTATGTCGTTAAAAGCTGTGACTAAAAACTGCCCCAAAATCTGTACGAAAACTGCGACAGAAAATATTGTTGCTAAACTTTCGCTAATCTCATTCTAAAGTCATAGATTTTTGTCCTAACTTTTACCCACTGATCGTATACTCTGTTCTCACTGACTTATAAAAGTTCCCACTGATTTAAGTAAACCCAAACGCCCCCTTAGCAGTCCCTTTATCCCACTGTTTTATAACCAAACACCCTTGTAGATCCTTGTTGTTGTTCGAAAAGCCAAACACCTCTGCTGTGGGGTTTTTTTACCCGTTGATATAACAAAACAAACGCCCCTATTGTGTTTTGGCTGTGTCAGATCGAACAAGAGCACCACTGAGACCCTTAGTGGTCTCGGCTGTAGAGTAAAACCCCACCGAGAGCTTTCATGCTCTCGGTTTTCCTGATCAAACTCAAGACCTGACACCCTCTTTAATTCATTCATCATGTTTTCAAGTATTTGATTCACTTGTTCTTGATTACTACAGAGATTCGTGATATAAAGAGAAAAAGAAAGGAACAATTACCGTGACCGATTAAGGAATGATAATAACATGTACTCAAACCCCTGATCAAAGTCGATCCCCTATCTTTTCTGTCTTTTTTTTGTTGGCAGCCATCCCAAAACATCAACCCTAATTCGTTTCTTATTTTTTTTAGTTTACTGTTTGACCAAAAGGGGACATAAGAAACTCCCGTATTTTTCCTTGTAGATGGACCCGGCCTAAAGCCCAACCCCTTTCTCTTGTCATTCACATTAAACCGCGGCCCATATATATACGTGTATTTCAATTCGACTCGTTTAGTTATTTAACGTGCGTATTCGTGTTAATTCTCGTGTTTTAAATACCGAACGTATTATATATTTTTCTGAAAATAAAAACACCCGTAATACTGAATAGCTAGTAAATAAATTATTAAGTAATAATAATTATTTTCTGAATACTGATACATCACGATTTTAATTAAAGTTGAGATTGCGTGAATTTAATATTTGTGGGTTTAACACATTGCGTATGTGTTCGTCTATTAATCCTCGTGAATATTTTCTGACATGAATTATTTATTTCCTGAATAAATAATATTCGCGTAATATCTGGATTTATACTGTTACTAGGTCTCTACCCGTCCGATGGACGGTTTACTCAGTAACACAGTAAATTAGTAAAACAGTATCGAGTGTCAAAGGTCAGAGGGCATAAAATTTGCTAAAGATAGCAAGCCCTTCTCTCCCAAATCAACATAATTCTGGTATGGCAAGTTCTTGTTGACATTTTCATCTACTTGTTCAGTCTGCTTTAGATATAACGATGCCTGTAGCATCTGTAGCATAAAGTGAGAAGCCTGGATTACACGTTTGCTCAAGTCCCATCATTATTTATAAAAAAAAACTTATTATGCTTTTGGTCATAAATTAATCATACCAAATTCCAGAATCCATATTTGATGATTAAAAGAATCATTTAATCCCATATAAAAATAGAATGCATTTTGGGTTAGAAAATGCATATCATCAACAACCCACTTTTTCGTGTCTCAACGATCAAGCTTGTGCTACGAACAACGCTTAGTTTTCGTATACTTGAAGCTTGTACCATCACCTTCGCTGAAGAGACTCTTGTGTTTTACAAAACATCATCACCACCTGAAGATAAAAAAAACAGCAATGGTTAAAGTATATATGAGATCATGTGTGATACTAAAGTTGTACTAAATGCAGTCATAAACTGCTCAATTTTAGCAATGTCTACTATCTATTTGTATGATTAATTGTGATCCACCAAAATATATTTTTTGACCTACCTACACCACACACGTTTTCAGAATTTTACCAACAATCTAGCATAGAACCTAGTGTTTTTTTATGAGTTGTTTATTTTTGTTGTTTGTTTACTAAACATAATGCAAAATAATGTTTGACAAACTGGAAACTGGTGTGATGCGCAAATTAGACAAAAAAAGTATTTACCATTCATTTGGCGAAGTTAGCGCTGTATGCATGAACAATAGAAGCAATGTGTGTGGAGCAATCTTGCATACATAACAATGGCATATACTAATAACTTCTATCGAATTTATACTATTAAATGTCTTCTATTTGATAGCTTAACTGTCTTACGTAGTATATAACAAAATGCACAAACCAACTCCAATAATTTAGCAATAACATTGGATCTTCCCTGGTGCCACATGCACTTTCATAAACATTTAACCAATAACTTCTTTCGACACCGTTGATAATTTCTTCCAACATACAAAATGAGTATTTTAATTAGAGACCTTATATTAACATGTCAGTCACATAGTTGTAAACTAAAGTTTTTAAATTATAAATTGACTTGGTCTCTAGATGAGTTATATGACAGATCAACTATTTGTATTTACATAATGATGATATAACGGCCAAACTATGTTTCTCTCGCATTATTCAGGAAGTCACAAGCACTTTAAGATGTAACTTTTATGCAAATATAAGTGAAGATAAGTTATTTCGAGAAATTTAAAATTCCACCATTTTTTAGTATCGACACATTCTTAGACAACAAAACAGATACATCTAAAGATTAAGTCATCTACGAATTCTTAAGACACTATATATTAAACTATTTTGTTGTCTGTTGCAAGTATTGGCGATGCTATCCTAAATTATTTGCATAAAGTCAAGAAAGAATTTGACAATGTAAAGAAAGAATTTGACAATGTAAAAGACATTAATACAGTAAAACATGAAAAATACGCCTCAATGGTAAAAAGATTGATTGATTGGATTGGATTGGATTGGAAAGATATCATTTATAACCCAATGGTTGCAACTCAGATAGAGGAAACAACTAAATCCATGGTAACAAAAAACCCCAAGGATAAACGACGAGGGATTGCATTATTGTTTAACTGACATAAAATGGCTCAAGAGGTTCAAACATCAATACCTACTCACTCATACCGGAACATGGAAAATAACAAACAAACTATATTGCATTACACGTTGTATCCTAACTTAAAAAGATTCAAATGTGAAAAAAATATCATTTGAGATGATAATGCTGAAAATTTTAAATATTTCGAAATGTAAGGACATATAAGGAATAGATTTCTAAGATGAAACATATTACAGAATTGGTGCAGTCCTTAAATTATCAATCCGTTTGGACCACTTAAACGCTATCTGAAAACTCTAATCAATACCTGACTTGCTCAATATCACTGCGATTCGCGAAAGCTTTTAATACAAATGGCAACATTTCAAACCCTATGAGATAAAAAAGAAAGTAACATAGTGATCTTTCAACTACACAAAAAGTATTTGATGTTATGCAAGATCTAATATAAATAAATCTCATCGGTTGAGCCAAATAAAAGATCTTTTGTATAACAAATAATGGCTTATGTATGCTTATTAAAAAAAATGACAGGAAATAACTTCAAACTGATAATAATGTTTAATTTCATTAAACATCTAAGATGCATAATTTTTATTCATTTTATCATGCCCACATAATATTACATTATGCATATACGACTGATATACTTATGATCAGCAAACGCACCATCAAGGTTAATAGGCCTTGTGATAGGTTTGATGAAGCTCAGGTTTCTAAACCCAAAGGTTTCTATAGGCACAATTAACTAATATTCTTGTTGTACCATGTCCAAGCACGCTATATATTGCACAGTAAGTCGGTAACACATAAATCATTATATAGAGTTTCACAAATGCCTACATAAAATGATCATCATAAAGTGAGTGGCTTGCATACTTTACCTCTAAAATTCGTTTAATATAATAAACAGGTCTCCCAATTACCATTGAGCCAAAAGCGTGTCTAGAATCATTAACCACCACTATATACCCTAAAATATCCAAAATAGTAGAATCATTAACCACCATCAAGAGTAAGTGTCAAGAAACTATTTACTAAAATGAAGTTGATCAAGAGCTTTAAACATCCATAGCAACTAAAACTAAGTAACTCTCAAAGAAACTTACACAGAATAAAATGTAGCTTCATGATCATGTTAAAAGCATTAGATGCCATAAAAAAATATGTACATTTTGAATCCAGTCATCCACTTTTCTCTATTTTCAAACCACTTTCAAATATTATAAACTTTGCTTCGAGATATCAATTTTCTTTTAAACAAATAAAAACAAAAAAAGATCACGAATGTGAAGATAGTAGCTCGATTGTAATAGTAACTATACTAAACTTATTAACTTGTCTGTTTGAGAAGTATGAATATTGCTTGGGCTAATAGAAAAACATCCCATAATGAAAAGTACGCCTATTTTGTCGAGCCTTTATCAAAGAAAACTAAGTATGTTTAAGGTTTGGACAAGCTAGATAATACGCTAAAAGACCAGAACCTAATTTGATATGTTACCTAATTTGATCAAAATATTTCCTAATTTGGACAATCTAGGATTGTTAAGGAGGGGAGGTATGGTGTACACATGTAGTAGATGAAGCTTGTGAACTAATTAAGAACTTGACATTGAAATCCATTACTATTCTCTACAGTACTTTTTTTGTTTCACGCCTACTGGAAGTTTTGCAATCCCTACTGATTTGATTTGTGATCTTATAAGTTTATGGTATATACTATCTGTCAAAAGGGGTGTTTGGTTCCTGACACACTTTTGCAGCCAGGGTTGTTTGGTTTTTGCGACAGGAACGTTTGGTACTGACTACTGTAGTCTAACTCAAATTTCATTAAAAACATTAGGCGTTCATAGTTAACTTAGAGTAAAAAAAACTCTATATAGAGAGTCCAGCACATCTATCTTGAGTTTAGTCCTTCTGTTGTATGTTGTTTAAACTGTTATATGTTTGGGACATATCATTAAGATACTATTAAACATCGTTTTAAATATTCTCTTTGTTGTTGTGTTTCATGGCGGATGCTATTTTTTGAGCTATTCTTAAATCCTTGATTTTTTTTCGAAGATCAGTTTAACAATAGCATTGTCTGCCCGCTTTTACTTTTACTATTATTCATAGTATTAGAGAGTCGCAATTGCCCCCGATCACTATATGACTATGAACAAAGTATGGTCACTATGAAAATATATGTTTGTTGGACTCATTTACTCATCAAAATTCAGGTAAATAAAAATGACATGAAAAACAATATATTTAAGTTTGAAAAATTATCGAGAACAAATAAAACACACTTAGTTTTAAAGTTTAGTCTACTGATATCATGTACGTCTTAAGTTCTAAGTGTAGAGGTGGGAATTTCGAAATATTAATTAGTCAATTAAGGTTGTGTTTTATCTCAAATGGATCCAATAAAATGTTTATAACCAAGTAGGTAATTAGTCAAAAGTTTAGTCTACCTGAGCATGTTTGTTAATACCTGCAACCTTTTAAAAGTATATATTATCAATTTAATGTTGTTTATATTCAGTTTATAACTACCCTGCTTCAGAAAAGATACCTAACAAAATCCCAACCGAGCCTAATTTGACCCATTACTCAACCCACCTATCTTGCCAACTATTAATGAAAAGGCAATGTCACTTACTGAGGCTACAATTCACTCTGGTGTATATAAATAACGTATCTGCTTATTTAACTTAGGGGGTTTTGATTAAGCTTATTTAAAAAGGATCATAAGTAATCATAGTCATCTACATAATCATGTCAATCTAACTGAACTAAGATAGTTTCAAGCAAAATGCAACTTACCTATTCCATTTGCTTGTGATTCCTTCACTTTTTATGCCAAGGAACAACGATCTTCCACTCCACATGATTCAACAAAAATTACATGAGAAATGTCCTGAAAATGCAAAATATCTTATGACGTTAAAATTGATGTCGACAAACTCCCAATCCTCGCAAAAACTTATTGTATATTGATACTTTTTTTCAGGAAAGCAAACCAAGTTTAAAGTTGGAGTTTTTTTCAAAACTAATTAAAATAAAATCCAAATGTAGTGATTTGATTTTTAATTAGAAAATTTATACTCGATAAAGTTACTTGTTTTATCCACAGAATCACATTTGCATACAGAAGCAAATTCCTTTGGTTTTCGTGAATCATGAAAATACCCTTTCAATCATAATGAAGTTTAGGTATCATTGTACCATAAAATCCATTTTGTTCACCATTGAGATTCTAGATTGAAGATTCTGAACCGTTCCCCATATAATAAACATATTCCATAAAATTAATGCAGACCATATTGCAAAAATATGCAATCAAACTTACTGATATTATCGAAAAATGATCATATGAATCCCTGCAGCTCGAATTACTCTAAATACATCTTAAGTTGGATATTGTCTAACTAAATAGCATCGTGAACATAGTTTCAACAAAGAAAATGCATGAGCTAAATCAATAAATTCATAAAAAAATAGAAAACTCCAAAAAAAATTTATAACAATTGGACATATTATCAAACACACGATGCATATATTTTACAAAAAAATGTGTGAATAGATAAATCATACGAAAACTATGACCAGAATCTAAAGAATCAAACATAAGAAGTATTCTATTTGTTTTATAGTTTGATGTCTTTTCAACAACTACTTGGTGGGCAAGATGATTATTACTGTAAAAAATAGAAAACATACATATAAACAATTAAAAGAACAAATCTGAAAAAACTTACAGACAAAAATCTTTAGTCGCTTGGTGAACATTCAGTTAGAGTTAATAACTGGCAATTTGGGAGGAACTGAAAGATGCTTATTTCTTTATTAACAGGAGAGGCAAAGCAGTTAGAAGCTATGGAAAGTGGGTGGTTTTCATTCACCACATCAAAATTTCCTCTTAGATTGCCACATCAGATTTTTTGTTTAGTTCTTTATATAAAATTGTGCCACGTGTATTTTTATTATCCTGATTTAATTATAAGATAGATTTATTATTTGAATAATAGTTACGCAACGTTTAAATTAAAGTTGTGATTGTACGTAATTAACGTTCGTGGACTTTTAAGGTCGGTTTTACAATAACGGCTATAATCATATGTAAATGTTAAGAAGTAGCTAGCACCTTTCCTTGATATATGTCTAAGTGGTCCACACACATCAGTATCTATAAGTCCAAGTAGATCAGTGGCCCTTTCAATATTGCTATTAAAATGTTTCTTGGTCATCTTTCCAGAGATACAAGACTAACATTTATCAAATGTTTCACCATTGATATTTTCCAAAAGACCTTCACGTTGAAGCTTTTGTATACGAGACTTCCCAATATGGGCACGTCTACAATGCCAAAGATAAGAAGAGTTTTTGTCAAACTTTCTCTTCTTACTTTCATGCTAAATACATATTTATCGTTCTTGGATTCATTATCATGCATGTCTATTTCAAATACACCATTCACAGAAATTACATTAAAATAAAAAATACCAATTTTCCAAACATAATTTCCATTATTATCAATCGTGTGAACGAATCCATTATTTAACAAACAAGAAAAGGAAATAACACCCCTAACAATTGTAGGTGCATAATGGCAATCATTTAATTTCAGTACTAAACCCGAAGGTAAAACTAGATCAAAAGTTCCTATAGCTTCAACCGCTGCTTGTGCGCCATTGCCCACTTGCAGATATTGTTCCCCATAGAAAAGCTTCCTTTCCATATTAAATCCCTGTAGCGTATTACAAATGTTAATACCACATCCCATATCATATACCCAGGAATTTAATTTGTATGTTAAATTGAACAATTCAATCATGAATAAAGTACCTAAAGTTGCAGCGCTCTGCTTAGACTTCTTCTTTATTTCTCTCAATTCTTCGAGGTAAAGAGGGCAATTCCTCTTCCAGTGACCACTTGCCTTGCAATGGTGACAAGTCTCATCCTTTTGAGATTGGCTCTTCTTGACAAAGTTCTGCTTAGGTTTCGAATAAGTCGCAACTTGTTTGCCCTTATTACCCTTGCCTTTTCCTTTCTTCTTGTTCGCTTGCAGTTTTGGCTTACTCACTCTACCCTTTTGTATGTTTAGTACAGAAGGCGTAGCGGTAGGTGCCTTGTCTTTTAACCCATTTTCATAGTCAATGAACATTGCATGCAAATCATTAACTGTCTGCCCCGTGCAATGCATATTATAGTTTCTAACGAAACCGTTGAAGTCCTTGATAAGGGACCTATTGATCAAGTTGATATCCATATTATGATCATAGGGTTGTCCTAGTGCAATGAGTTGTTCCATATAACCCCTCATCTCCAAATAATGGGTACTTACAGACTTTCCTGGAGCTTGCTTGCAGCTATGCAAAGCATCTACCAAGTCGTAGATCTCTACAGCTTGCGGCTTTTTGAACATAGCCTTGAGCTCATCAAGCATTCGTTTAGGTGAAAATAGCTCATACTTCTGTTGAAGTGCAGGAGCCATTTTTCCTAGAATCAAGCAAGCCACCTTAGAGTGCTTCTTAACATTAGCAGCGTGTTCAAGCCTTTGCGCTTCAGATGCTCCTTCAGCAAGATCCTCCGGATAGGGAGTAGTCAAGATATCGATAGTACCCGCTGCTCTCAGGACAATTCTTAGCGAGCGGTACCAATCATTGAAGTTTGGGCCAGTAAGTTCAGGTCGTTCAAAGAAAGCTTTGAACGTGGAACTTATCGTGTTATTGGTGGGTTGAGCCATTTCTACAGAAATAAGTTCAAATATTAGTATTTTTATAACAAAATACGTTCAAGAAAATAAAATTACCCTCGTATTAAAACCATATTATTTTCCTTGAATTCTAGAACTATATTGACATAGATCCATTACATCAGTTGATCTGATAGTAATGAATGTACTCAACATAGCGACTTGTCGAACAATTCAATTGACAAACCATTTTCAATTTCTAGATATTTAAGGGATTTACATTGCCAAAAAAACGTTTTGCATTGTAAACATGTTTCATCCCTTCTTAATGGATTAAGTTTCCAGATCTCACTGAGTAACTTAATTAAGTCGTCTAATCTGAGTAACATAAAACCATCATACGAATTCTCATTCTACAAATGGTTTTCTCTTCATCACAACATCACCCAAAAATCTCATTTGGTGACGAAGTAATTTCAAGTGTTCGTCAATTAGGAGCATTCAACTTAAATTTTAAGGGTATAAATTCGATGTCAAAATAAATGTATGGAGAAGCATGCATACAATCTCCATAGCATAAGTTTAATAAAACATTTAGAGCTTGTTTGTTTTTACCAAAAACATCTGACCCAAGTCTGAATCTGACCAGTCAGACGCGGTCAGATGTTTTGGTTGTTTGTTTTTTTTTTCTGATAATCAGACATGGTCAAGCATATCTCGTCTGACTCAGTCAGAGGCGGTGAACACATCTGATTCACTCTTAAAACCCTATAACACCCGTCACAACTTCACACACCTTCAAACCTTGAGTAAACAAACCATAAGATAAAAAAAACAAAAACAAATCTGGTTACGAATTTAAATAAAAGAAAAATAACCAAAAAGATCTCATATTTTTTCTTTGTGTGTTTCAAAATTTTCATAGATCTTCAAGACCCAAAAACAAAAGAACATCTTATCAAAGATCTTGAATAAAAGAACACATGCAACCTGGTCTAGACTCACCAAAGACCCTCAGTTGTCACTCTTGTATCTCACATCTAAGCTAGAACTTGAAATAAGAAATAAAACAAGAAAGATCTCACTTTGTATAAAATCTTGTAGCTACGATTTGTTCTTCATAATACACAACCTATTTCGTTTGTTTAAGGTAAACAAATAAGAAAAAAACATTTGTAGTTTGTGTTTCATTAAGAAGAAAGAGGGTATCAGCTGAGTTCAAGCAAAAAGAAAAAGTGACGGCTAATGTTTTATGATTTTAGGGTTAAAGGGTGGGTGAGTTTTATATATGAGTTAGAGTTTACTAGTAGGATTATTTGGATTTGAATATCCAAAAGTCTGTGTGGGCTAGTTGTTTTGGGCTGGTTTCTAGTTATATCAAGTTTTGAACATGGGCTGGTGAATTCATAAATAACATTGTGGGCCGAAATTTTCAGTTTAAAGATTTTATTGGACTAGATTAGTTTAGAAGTTTTTATACACACATAAAGGTCAAAATGTTGCATTTACATTGATAATTCAAAATAAAACAATGACACAAATAATCCAAGTTGCGTAAGGTTTTAAATTATTTGGTTTTGTTTTATATTTATACAAACCACTTTATCATATTATTATACTTTAAAATACATTTTAAAAAACAAACAATTAAAATCATTCAGACAATTAAAAAAACAAACAATATTTTTTCAGTCAGATTCAGACATTATTACCACCTCTTACCGGTAAGAGGCGGTAGTCAGATTCAAACATAAAACATCTTAATAAAACAAACACCACCTTAGTAAACTTTTTCATGAGATTAAATTTCTTCATAAATTATGTTGCGGTATTGGTTACACCAATTAAAGAATTTACCCACAACTCATCACATTGTACTTTGCTAGAACTCGGCTACGCACAAAGCAGTACCCTTATTCATTGTGGTTCGGATGTGAATTTATGGTAAATCACCCTTAAGGTATAACTCAATTAATAATCGTAGGTAATTTCAATTTGACGCACAGGCGAGCCGGGAATTTGGTCAGCGACTAATAGCATAACACCTCCTTCTTTAACTGGGTACTTGACCAGCGATGCGTTAAGTCCACTTTATAGTTTGTCAAAATTGAGTACGCCGTTAGATTATTATTGCAATTCACCAATCAACGTAATCTTATGTAATTTAAATCTCTAACAAATCACTATTTTAATATGATTTAGTCCATATTATTTCTTTTAAAAAAAACCCTTGTTTACAACACTTCAACAATTTTATATATAAACAAGTAAAAAAACTAAATCATAAACACATAATAATAATTTATATGTGCAACAAATAAATTAAATAGCCACATGCATACAATTTATTCAATAATCATCAAATCTAGGTCTTTATATCTCTATATAAAAGTCTTCCCTAATTTTAGATTTATTGAATCAAATAATGACGTAGCACATAAAATCATATAAACATATAATTTTACGATCCATGAAAACATGCACGTAATCATGGATTCCCCACAAATCTTAACAATTAAATTTGTACGAATCGTAACCATACATGACATAACAATTAATCATGCAGTTTAATCTAAAATTATCCCACATGTAATTTAGGGTTTCAAAACAATTCCTTTTTTAATTAAAAATAGAGTAAAAACCCTAATTTTTTAAAAACAAAACCCTAATTTTATGAAAACCTAAATAACATGTAGTTTTAACTCAAAACAATTATAGTTAAAAAAACTTTAGATTTTCGATAATTATAACATTTAAAACGGCTCGGATACCACTGAAGGTTTATTAGTATCATAACAATTATATAAAACCCTAAACGAGATCAAAGCACATATAACGGAAGCGATTTAACAAGATCATAACTAATAACACAATTATAATTAATCGAATTAGGGCTACATACCTTTAAGCTAAAGCAATTCCACAAGACGAAGAACGAATCACCAATTCGGGTTTATACCGTATATACCAAGATATAGTCTAAAGTAAGACTATATTACGTTCTTGTACACACGTAATACAACGAGCTAACCGTGATTCTAGCACGTGAAAACCGAGCAACAACGCTTGTAAATAATCTACCCAACAACCCTAGAGAGGGGCTAGGACTAGACTACGTATACAATCGATCAACCAAGAAAAACCAACTGAAACCCTTCATGGGAGTCACCTTGCGATCGACCAAAGAAGAGAAGGGGAAGAAAGATTTATGATATGTTGATATGAGGGTTTAGGAGGTGTATTTATAGACTTCTAACCCATTGTAGCCCAATAAATATAACACAACTTTTGCCCCCCCCCCCCCCAGCCAATAACCGACGGTCGAACACCCCATGGGGTGTTCCGGAACCTTCCGTCCGTCTTTCATTTTATTTACATACTATATGTTTATTTAACGCTCGTTATAACTTAACTATTAATTAATTAACGATCATTAAAGTTATATAGTTACTTGCTCGGTTAAATTAATAAATACATAAATATATTTATTAAATAAATTAATAAATACAATAAATATATTTATTAATTAAATTAACTCTTTACGTATTATGTGCAATCCCGTAATATCGAGTTCGATCCTATCACACGACTATTAAATATAAGTCCATAAACTTTCAGTTGCACCATGTATATATATATATATATATATATATATATATATATATATATATATATATATATATATATATATATATATATATATATATATATATATATATATATATATATATATATATATATATATATATATATATATATATATATATATATATATATATATATATATATATATATATATATATATATATATATATATATATATATATATATATATATATATATATATATATATATATATATATATATATATATATATATATATATATATATATATATATATATATATATATATATGTCCTGGTCTTTTCACCCACGCCTGAGATTGTGAGTGTGAGTGCTTGTTTATGAGTACATTCACTAAAGTGCAACTCTGAGCTTATGGGTAAGTTGAGAGTTCATTACGTGTGGACCTGCCACTACTACCATAAGTGATGTCATAGATAATGACGTGTTTGTTAGGCGTGCACACTTACTACAACGTCTTATAGTAAGCTGCCTAACAAAGGATGCCTGATCTGGCGCCACTGGGGGGTGCATCCCTCTTACATGACAAGTTTAATTAGTAGGGTAAACTTACTCCTCTTATTTCACCTGGAAACGTTTCATTGTACATATACACCGGAAGGCCAAATTATATTTTCAGAAGAAAAAAAAATACTCTTATGCATAAAAGATAAAAAAGAAATAATTGGACTGTGGAACTAGCTAGGAACCGCAGTATTTTATTCACACTTTTGCAAATGCTGAAACAAAGAACATAAAAGGAAAAATCCTAAAAAAATTGAAAAAGGAAAAAATACATGGATCGTTATTGGGGGCTGTCCATAGCCAAAGAAATGATCCATGCTGGTGGTGCGACATCTCAAGGAGAATATCGTCCAAAATCACGGTTATCTCTTGAGTTACTCCTCACGGGACAGGATACCGACTGCACATAGCTATCCGTGTTCATCCTAGCCCATGAGAGTCCTTTATTTGCTCCTCGGCGCTGTTGCGTGCTTCGTGCTGCTGATAGTCTGTTTGCTTGATCCCTTTGTCGCATAGTGCGAGAAATTATTCTGGCTGGAGGGGAGATTGCTCCTTTGCTTTGTTGCTGGAGGTTACCTTGCGATGGGAGAATTTCTGCTACCCTTCGTGCCATGTTCCCTATTGACATGGTCAGAGAACCTAGAGTATGCCCCAGCCTTGAGAGGATTCCATCTTCCTTTGTACTTTTTGTTGAAGGTGGCCCAGTGATCATGTTAGGAATTTTCCTATGACATGGGTCCGCCTGACATTGGAGACATCGCGCCACCCTTTTACGAACATCCTTATGCATAAATGGCCAAAAATACCCTAAGCGAGTAATCTCATCAACCACAGCTATCAGGCCACGCCGGCATGCCCTTTTATGTGTGGCTTCTATGACCGCCCGTGCTCGCTCTGACGCTAGACATTGCAGTGTTCACCCCTTACTTTATTGTCTGTACATCGTTCCCTTGATGATTTTATAGTTCCTAGCTCTTGTCTGCACTTGTCTGGCTTTCCTTCTATTGCTTGCTAATGTATTATGTGTCAGGAACTCTCTAATAGGTGTCATCCATGTTGGTGTCTCAGTGTCCGCGCTTATATTTTTGTGTAAGATAAAATCAATTAGCACATGACTAGGAGGTTTATCCATGTTCACAACTGAGAGTTGATCCATGTTAGCTGAGGTTTCACCATTTTCTTCGGAAACTATTCGCATAACAAACTCTGTGAACTGCCTGGTTATGGCCCTCATCTTTTTCGTGTATTAGATTAGCGTATGTCCTCGTGGCTCACATGACCCCGGGATCTTGCTTGCCAACAAAGGGTTGTATGCGTATGCCACCAGGATTTTTATGTCCATTCTAAGTGCCAATCTTAGACCTGCTATGAGGGCTTCATAATCTGCTTCCATACTTGTTGTGAAAAAGTCAAACAGCAGCGCGTAGATAATTTTTATGTCACCCTGATCTTTGAGGATGAACCCTGCATCTGGCCCTCCTTTTCCTGCGAAGCCTGTCGAAAAGAGGACCCATGGGAGCCCTGCTGGTGAGCCTTCGCGCACGAATATACTTTCAGGATGGGAATCTTCCGAGATGCACCTCCTCTTCCTCATCTGTAAGCTGGATTCTGTGTTGCGCTTACTCCTTTCTACATCCTTCCTTTTCACGCCGTGGCTAGAAGTGCTGCTACCCCTTCGAGCGTATCTATGTTATGGATGGTGACTACCCCGTCTTGCACTGGGAAATTGAACATACCATGCACTGTAGAGGGTACAACACGCAGTGTTTTTAGCGCTAGCTATCCTATTATCCCGTTGTATGATGATTGGGATCGTACAACCATGAAATCTATCCACACAGTTGTCGAGTGATCTGCGCTTCCAATAGTTACCTGTGTGCAGAGGTGTCCTAGCGGTCAGGTTTTATCACCGTTAAAACCTGTGAGGACTTGTGCGGTGTCCTTTAATTCCTTCTTTATTTCCCATGGTAGTCGTGCGAAATAATGTTTGTTCAGTATGTTTGCTGCTGACCCTCCATCAACACACATGCTTTCTATATCATGGTCCCCGAGGGCTATGTCAATAGTCAATGATCCGACTCTGTAGTCCATGTCTGAAATAATAGGGAACGTTATCTCTTGTCGCGCGTAAATTCCACGATCGTTCTCCTTTGCATGAAAGACTTTTCACTTTCTATCATGTAAATTGTTAGGTCTTATCCTTCTGCTTCTTTGCCTCACTTTTCTTTGTATCCGTGTTCTTCCTCTAGTCTCTTATCAGGTGGTTTAGCTTCCCTGCTTTGACCAAGCTCTCAATGTATCTTTTTAGTTGAATGCACTCATCAGTAGTGTGTCCTTCGTCGTCATGGTATTCATAATACTTTGTGTTGTCCTGTTTGTCTGTCGGGCCCATCATTGGACTAGGCTTTGGAAAGCTTGCGCCCTTAGATAAAAATATCTCCCTGGATGTTTTTTGCAGCAGGGTAAACTTATTGTTGTTGTTATTGCGCCCTTGTTTCACTGTGCCTTGGAAGTCCAAGGTACGGCTGATGTTTTGCCCATATGACTGCTTCTATGGTCGGTCTTGGTATTTGTAGCCTGATGTCATCTGCCTGCTATCCGCTGCTACGGTTTAGCCTTGAATAAATGCTCGGACCTTCTTCATTACCCCATCAAATGTTCCTGGGGTTCTGTCATTCAACTTCTATATTAGGTTCGGGTTAGTGATGTGATATGAGCAAAAACTCATATCAATTAATCAACAAATCACCCTAAAACACAAGGAAAGTACCTAACTTTTGTGTTATAAAGCGGAATTATGTGGTATGTTTTGTGTTTGTGTATAAATAGGTAAGAAGGATACATTTTCAAGCAAACAAGAAGAAAATCAAGCTTATTTGGATGAAAAAGACAAAGAAGGATCAAAGATGGCAAGACTTTGAAGATAAGGGACCTATCTTGACAACACTCCAAAGTTGAAGGACTCAAAGTGTAAATTTTCCAAAGTCAAGATAAAAGTCAAACATGGTCAACTCTTCAGTCAGCTAAGTCAAAGGGTCAAAGCTAACAAGAATGCAAGTGGAAGGACCAATTATGCCAAAGAAATGAAGTTCTAAGCTTTGATTTTGAATCTGCCAAAGTACAAGGGCTAGAGTTGCCATTTTTCAAAGTGACAATAAGCTTAATCCATGTGAATGGTTAAGAGCCAATGAAATTGCAAGAAATGTGGCACACGGGTCACCAGCTAATGGGACACCTCGCCATCGCATTTATTAGCCGCAAAGCAACAGTGAGATCCCACTCATTTAATTTCAACCAATAGGAACGTGCCATTCAATAATCCATTTATCCGAAAATGGATAACTATCCGTGTGACCAATTTCCACCCAACCAGGATCTGCCACGTGGCACCTTCTTCCTCAACGAGCCCAGAAACGATTTTTAGCTACACTGAATTTCAAAAGAAGATTTCTACATGAAACCTGATCATTTTCAAGAGAGGAACACATTGGGAACCTTTAATCAAGCTCAAACTCAAAGAATTTAAAACCCCCAATTCATGAAGAACACAAGGAATTTCAATTGGCCAATTCAGGACACCTAGCACCTTACTATTGGAGGGGATACGTCATCAAGCCCAAATCACTCTCATAATTTGTCTATAAATAGGGAATGTTACCCTCATTTGTGATAGTAGCTTAAGTGTGAAATTTTCACACACTTACTTTTTCTCTCCCTCACTCTTAGCTTTTAGGTGATAGCATAACGACCTCAAGAGTCTGACAAGCTCTTGAGTTAGTTATTGTAGTTGTAACTACCTTACCTAAATTTGTAACAACTTTTCTCATTCAATCAATAAAATCTCATTCCTTTTCCCTCAATCTACTGTTCATCTCTTGCATTCCTGTTATGCTAGTGTTGTTATGAGCTACTTGTGATCACCATTGATCATGAGAAGCTATTGTTGAAGATTGTAGCTTTTTACTCTTGTCCTGTTCATCCAGTAGCTGCCATTGTTGAATTTTGAAGCAGATTGTACAATAATGGTGATGATGATGATTGTAGCAGGTTGATTAAGTGGTAAATAGTGTTAAGGTGGTGGTTAACACTATCTAAGAGGCTCAGTGCCTACCTACTCCATCAAAGGAGGCCCTAGCTAAAAGGTTTCATGTTTTCTGATTTTGGTTCCTCTAAACAGTTAATGCATGTTCAATTCTAGCTTAATCTTCTTTGCTGATATGATCAAATGTGTTTAGCTTGTTCTTGAACTGAATTTGATGTTTTAGATGGCTTGTTGTTAGATTGATACTAGTTTACTAGCTTATACTTGTTTCTGATTTCAGTCTATCAGTCATATTAGCTTACATTGTGCATTTTGAGTTCTAGTTGGTTTAACTGCATAAACTTGGCTCATTTGTATCTCAATTTGGTTAATAAGCTTGGTTTGATATCACATTCAGTTCAGTATAACCAATTGCTTAAATTTCCTTCACAAAAGTTGTTAAAATTCAGTTAACTAGTGTTCTGTTTTAGCTGTCAAATTGTAGTTAAGTTTTGTTAAGTGGTAAACTTTAGTACATTTACTTTCATTCAGTCATTGCAGACAAGGTTTAATAGTTTTCAAGTCAAAAAAAGTAAGTCAAAAAGGCAATTGGTTGTGAAAAAGTATGGGTCAGTTTTAGCCTTTAAAAGTTCATAAAAAGTTACTGATTTCAATTGCTTGGCATTTACTCATTTCTTTTGAAATTTGTTCAAACCAGTTCACACTTGTCCATTAACATCTGAACATTAAGTTCTCATAAGGAGATTACACAGTTCTAAGTTTCAAGTGAGAAATAAGCATTTTATTAAGCTGAATAGCAAATGAAAGTTTCTGTAATAAAAGTCCTTACTGATTTCTTATTCCAGCATTTCCACTTCATAAATCTCCTAATTTTCTTTCATATTACTGTTTAGAATATGTTCTTGAGTAGATCTAGAAGTTTTCAAGTTTTTTCAAAAGTTGGTCAACTTTGGTCAAATAAGCTAGTTTTAGCTTATTTTCATTTTCCTGATTCATTTCTTGATCATTTTCATTTTTAAAAGACATTCCAGACTCTCAATGGATTGATAAACAAGATTTAACAAAAAAAATCAGTTTGTGCAAGTCTTGCTTATTAGATAGCTTATTTGTGGCTTATCAATATTGGCTTATTTGAGTTTTACTTAGTTTCAAGCTTATTCCTTTTAAAAGTCTAGGTGAAATTTGATTTTAAGCTGTTTGCAACTGGGTTGTGCTTATTTGGTTCATTGTAGAGCTTAAACGAGCTTATTCATCTTTCTAGCCCGTTTTTGTGAAAAGTTCAACTTTAATTGCACTTTGATCCTTCAAGTCTGTTACTGGTTGCATTGTTGGCTAATTTTACTTGAATTTAGGGTTTGCTAAGAATCAATCCTTTACTTTTCAAAACTTGACATTTTCAGTTAATTAGTTTTAAATTTTGTTACAATTAGTTAGTAGTTTGGTAAAATTGCATAGTTAGTCCTTGTAGTTTTCTGATTTTACATTTCAAGCATTATAATTTCAAGCATTTATATTTTTAGCACTTTAATTCCATAGTTTTACATTTTTGTCCTTATTTGAATAAAAATTTGGTATTTGCTAATTGTTTTACGGATACGTAGTTAATATTTTGCACATTTTTACTTGATTGTTCAATTAGACATAAAAAATCCAAATAACCCTACCAACCAAAAACGATCATAAACCCGATTTTGTTAGGACTTTCAATTGGTTAAGAATCAAGAAAACGAACTTCAATTATACACAATTTCAAATGGCGCCGCTGCCGGTTCTTTGACTTTACGGGAGACTATCAATTGACGGTTTTCATTGGCTTTTGGGATCCGTTCACCTAGTGAACGTTATTTTTACGTATCATAAATCAAAAACAATAAAAAAAATCAAAAATATAAAAATCTAAAATCTAAAAAATAACAAAAACAATTATTTTCCTAAAGAATTGACCAAACAAATTAAAAAATCCAAAAGCAATCTTTTTCCTAAGAGATTGCACCCGAAAATATATATTATTGGATTCCCTCGGTTTTTATGTACATATAGTATTTTCTCTTAAAAAACACATAAATACAAAAATATTTTCCATATATTATTATAAGTAAATACGTATACGTATAAGAACAACCAATACACATATTCTTCATAAGTATTGCCAAGGCAATACACCGTGTTGAGGGGCGTTCCGGTCCTTGACACGCGTATCGATCAAACTCAATAAAGCAAGAATAGATAAATACTTCTAATAAGCAATAATTCGAAGAATACAAACTACAAAGTGAATAGAAAGGCGATGTGCTATAAAATGCCATCTAAGGGTCAATAGGTACTTAAGTGCTTCGCGCCACCTAACCCCCTGTTCACTAGTGAGTATTCTAAGAAGGAAGGCTTCATTGGGGGTCTTGCACCCAAGTAGTACATACGTATATTATTACTTTCTTGTGGATATTTCATATTGAAACTCGAAGAGGATAATCCTTTTCTCTTCAAAGTCGCACGAGAGCTTCTCTCTCATTTCTCGTATTGAGTTGCATGCTCACTCACGGGCGTGCACAAATACCGATTGGTGTACAACCCCTTCCTCCGAAAAGGAAGAAAAAGAGAAAGAGTAGGAACACCACCGTCCATCAAGCCGATCCCGAGAATCGTGCTTTGATCCATCCACAACAAGAAGCCATGGCCGGAGTTGATACTCGACCTTTGATGGAGCACTTGCAATCTAATGTGCAAGGATATGCCGATGCTATCAAGATACCCGATATTCCCGCAAACACATTTGAGCTAAAAACATCCATGATTAATTTGGTTTCAAATACACCATTTTATGGGAATAAGAATGATAATCCACATGATCACCTTAAGAAATTTCTTGCTCTTTGTAACACCATTAAGTACAATGGAGTTCCCCATGATGCCATTAAGTTGATATTGGTGCAATTTTCACTAGAGGGTCCGGCTAAGCATTGGTTAGATACACAACCACCCAAGAGCATTACCACATGGGATGGTTTCACTAAGAAGTTTTTGAACAAGTTCTTTCCCCATCTAAGACCACGGCTTTGAGGAACTTAATTATAGGCTTCCAACAAAAACCCTAGTCAAACATTTAGTGATGCTTGGGAGGAGTATAGAGAGTTATTGAGGAGATACCCTAACCATGGATTGGATGAAGTTCACCAAATCAATACTTTCTACAATGGCCTTAAACTTCATCACCAAGACTCACTCAATGCTTCCGCGGGAGGAAATATTCTTCTTAAATCCATTCAAGAAGCTTGGGATATTATTGAGACCAAATCAATGGTGCAAACTAACACACAATTTGATGAAAGAGTACATGTCATTCAAGAAGGAGGTTCTAAACCATTGGAGACTCAACTCATTTCATGCATTCAAGCATTGGCTCAAGCTCAAAAGGAAAATCAAACAATCATGCAAAACGCTCAAAAGATGCAAGAAACCATGATAAATGACTTTATGAAACTTTCTATGGGCGATCATTCCACAAATGATGTGCATGCTATTACTCTTTCATGTGAGACTTGTGGAGGTCCCCATTCCTATCAACAATGTGATAAGGTGCAAGGTTATCAAGGGGAATGTTATGCTTACCAAGAGGAACATCGTGAACATTTCAAGCCAAACATCAATCCAAACAACCTTTCTTACAAGTCTTAAAATTACCTTACTCCACCGGGATTCCAACCCCAACCACCCACCCAACCTCAACAAAATCCTCCTCAATTATTACAAAGAAACCAAGGTCCACGGCCACAATACCAAGGGAATAACTACAAGGCACCTAACAATTTTCAAAATCAAGGAAATAACGTTTATCCACCAAATCAAGGATTTAATCCACCACTCCCATCTTTCCCAAATCAAGGATACCCTCAACTTCAAAATCAAGGATATGGGCTACAAGAGACTCATGAGTATGTTGAGAGGAGAATTCGTGAAAGTGAAAAAAGAATGAATGACCAAATGAAACTTTAAATTGAGGAGCAAACTAAGAGGCTTTTGATAGCATTTAATCAAAGACAACAAGGGGCCTTGCCATCCAACACACAAACAAACCCGAGGGAAAATGTCAATGCTATCACAACAAGAAGTGGAAAGAAAACTCATGATCCTTCACCACTCAAACCTACTTTGGTAGAGCCTACTATGATCCCTTCGTGTGATAAGCCTTCTACATCTAGTTCACCATCTTCAAGTTCTCCCATTTCTCCCACTTCCACACCTACTCATGAAGAAACCAACAAGGAAAATCCTTCATCAACTACTCAACCACAACCAAAACCAAGTCTCCCTTATCCATCAAGATTGAGAAAGGAAAAGCTTAAGAACAAGGATGATATACAAGTCTCAAACTTTTTGAGGATGTTCAAGCTACTTAACATAAATATCTCCTTTGCGGAAGTCTTATCCAATATGCCTAAGTTTGCTAAGATGATCAAGGATTTACTTTCTAACAAAGAGAGATTGGTGGATTTTCCTAATGCTTCCTTGAATGAAAATTGCTCCGCGGTTTTGCTTAAGAAGTTGCTTACTAAGCTTGGATATCCGGGGAGGTTTTTGATTCCTTGCAATTTCCCGGGGGTGGAAAATTGCATGGCTTTAGAGGATTTAGGAGCAAGCATAAATCTCATGCCATTATCGGTTTGGAAGAAACTTTCACTTCCCGAGCTCACTCCTACTAAGATGACTCTTGAGTTGGCCAACCGTACTATAGCTTATCCGGTGGGAATTGCGGAGGATGTTTTTGTTGGGGTTGATAGATTTACCTTTCCTGCGGATTTTGTGGTGGTTGATTATGATATGGATCCTATAGTGCCTTTGATTGTTGGTAGGCCATTTTTGAGAATGGGTCGAACTCTAATAGATGTGGCGGAAGGTGAACTTACAATGAGGGTAGGAAATGAGAGAGTTGTGTTTAACATGGGAAAGTTGTCTAAGAAGTCTAATGAGCCCGAGGCGGTGAAGCATATTGATGTTGTAAATGAGGAGGCATCTCATGATGATATCCTTGATGAAGTTTGTGATGAATATTCTTATAAAGCTTGCTCAAGTGGAGATTATGATTTACCTCATGTTGAGACTATTGCTTCTATTACTTCATCCTTGGATTTTCATGAACCTCAAGAGTTTAACTTTGGTGATTTTGTCATCTATTCTAATCCTCTCTTTGAAACCTCATATGACAATCCACTTTTCCACAATGATGAAGATATTCATGAGGACTTTAGTGATGAAGAATCTCTTCTTTGTGATTCACCAACATATGATGATTCTAGTGATGATGAGATTTCTACTTGTGACTCTCCATTTGTTGATGATCATACTTCCTTGAGTTTTGAGGAATCACCAATCTTTGATAGACCAATCTATGATGTTTATGGTGATGAGGAGGATTCTATCATGGATGAGAGTGATGAGTTTTTAGAGGAGGATATACTTTTTGAGTACACTCTTGGATATATTGATAAGGAGGGGGACATACTCTTTCTATAATCTCTATTGCATGTAGATCCTTTACCTACTTCCTTGTCCACCTCAACCCTTCCATGTGATAAAGGAAAACAAGTCATCATGGTTCCTTCCAAGAGCTTGTTGTTACCCATTACTCCACGACCTTTCTCTCACCATGTGACCTACAAAGGAGAATCTTCTAAGGCAACCAACACTTGTTGTTTTCCCATCAAGGAACGGATTTTTGATCCTGGCATAGAGCTTGCTAAACTATCTTAGTATCCGCCTGATGCAACAAAAGGAAAATTTGTGAAAGATTTGAGAGTATCACCTTATCATCTTGTGAAGAACATATGGGAAAACATTTTGGACAACACCACATCACCTTTTTCACCATTGCTTAGGAAGTTAGTTGTGGAATTGTGTTATAAGTGGGGTGGTAACTATGTATTTGATCCGGGGGATATTTATGGAGTTTTGATCATTGAAAACTTGTTTTACCTCATCATGGAGATTTTTCTTAAAAAGGGAAAAACTTTTCTTCTCCATGATATGTATTAGGCACTCTTAAGTGTGGGAAGAGTCGAGCTAGAGACTCCTTAAATCAAGCTTGAATAACTAGGTTTAGAGTTTTTAGATCTAGAGTGTTGTAGGTTAGAAATAAGGATATAAATTGATGAGAAGTGTTGGGGAGACCTTCTTTTGTCTTCATGATGTTTGTAGGGTTGCTCACTCATCGCGTGCTTTGGAGCTTATGGAGGAGGCCCTTGTATCCGGTTCACTTCGTTACTATTGTGATTTTTCATAGACACATTCTGCTTTAAAAATGAATTCACTGTAGTTGATCTTTCCTTAATTTGGGTTAAGCAAAGTCTATTCATTGTCATAAGTGTAGGGGAAGTTTAATACTTCCATGATCTTAAACATTGAGGACAATGTTTAGGTTAAGTGTAGGGGGGTCTTCTATCGAAGTGACCTTACCTAGAACTTGTCATTGACCTTCATGATAACTTGGAAAATTAATTTTTCAAACATTTTCCAAATTTTTGATCTACTTTGGCCACCAAAAATATGCATTCATAATTTTTGCATTAATCATTTTTCATTTGCATAACACATTTGCATTGTATATATTGTTCTTTTATTTTTCATTAAAAATATATAAAAGGAAATATATAAATAAGAACATGGTTTAACAAATTTAGACTTCTTTGACATATTAGGCCCGCCATGGATATTTTGACTCAACCCGAGTTTGCTTATCTAAGCATTCTCTAGCTAGTATCCTTAACCATGTAGTCCTTCATTGGTCTATTAGGCTAAGCATCCACCAATCTCATTCTTTGATATTTTAAATTTGTGGAGAATGGGAGATGATAGAGTTGAAGCAAGTATAAAAGGGCTAGATAAACTTCATGATAATTACTTGTGGCTAAACCCTTGTTTTCTTTACCTCTATTTTCTTCGCATGTATATATGTTAATAAATAATCAAGAACGGTTTTAATCGATTTGTAATCTCTTATGCATTTTTCTCTAATCATTCATGGTTGATATAAGTACGTCTTAAGATTCTAAGTTAGAACGTTTTATGTGTACTAGACTTATGTCATGCTTAATACTTAGCGGGTGTTTTTCATTTTATTCTTTTCAAATTTCTTTGTGAGGAATAAAGAAAAATAAGAGCGGCTTATAAAAAAAATAAGTGGCTAGAAAAAAAAAGTAAAAGAAAAAAAATAAAATAAAATAAAATAATTATACAAGACTCCCAAGAGGGGCAGTTAAGTGTTAATTATAGTAACTATTAGATTCCAATATTACCTTGACGGGTTGCGGGGATTTAATAGTTGCTCCAATCCAATATTACCTTGACGGGTTGCGGGGTTGAAGATCCAAAGTCTCAAAAAGATGGAGGATGTAAATTATTGCGTGAGTTTTATTTTTCTTTCCTTAGCGAGTGTGTAGCTACTTATTAATGCATGACATGAGGATTTTACAGATAAGGCGAATTACTTATTATTCTTGAAACGGACTTATATTAATTGTGAGCGGTTTTTCAAGTAATGGATGAGAGGATTACTTAGGATTAAAACCGTGCTTCCTTATTTTTGGATTTTGCATTTCTTATACTTCACGCTTTAAATAATGACAAATTTTCCCAAAATCAATTTGCTCAAATAATAACCGGTTCCACATTTAATTGTCATGAATAAGTTGATGTACCTTTTTACTTGTGAATGCAATGATCCCATTTTTAAGCTTGGTATGGGGAAAGTGAAACTTGAGGGCGATAAGTGTCCATGGTACCAAAGCCCTAATTTAAGTCATTGATTTCTTTATGAGTTCTTCCATCAAAGCCATTTCAAGAAAAATCCAAAAAGATATAAATAGAATTTTTTCTTTTGCATTGCATTGTTCAAAATCAAAATTATGCATCATGTAGAGTAGCATAGTGTAATAGCATTCCATATTGGCCAAGGTGGGTTAATTATGGGGAAAATATAATTTTGTGCTTTAAAATATAGCATTACATGAGGTCATGGCAATGTTCAAGTGTAGGGGATTTGATATGAGCAAAAACTCATATCAATTAATCAACAAATCACCCTAAAACACAAGGAAAGTACCTAACGTTTGTGCTATAAAGCGGAATTATGTGGTATGTTTTGTGTTTGTGTATAAATAGGTAAGAAGGATACATTTTCAAGCAAACAAGAAGAAAATCAAGCTTATTTGGATAAAAAAGACAAAGAAGGATCAAAGATGGCAAGACTTTGAAGATAAGGGACCTATCTTGACAACACTCCAAAGTTGAAGGACTCAAAGTGTAAATTTGCCAAAGTCAAGATAAAAGTCAAACATGGTCAACTCTTCAGTCAACTAAGTCAAAGGGTCAAAGCTAACAAGAATGTAAGTGGAAGGACCAATTATGCCAAAGAAATGAAGTTCTAAGATTTAATTTTGAATCTACCAAAGTACAAGGGCTAGAGTTGCCATTTTTCAAAGTGAAAATAAGCTTAATCCGTGTGAATGGTTAAGAGCCAATGAAATTGTAAGAAATGTGGCCCACGGATCACCAGCTAATTGGACACCTCACCATCTCATTTATTAGCCGCAAAGCAACAGTGAGATCCCACTCACTTAATTTCAACCAATAGGAACGTGCCATTCAATAATCCATTTATCCGAAAATAGATAACAATCTGTGTGACCAATTTCCACCCAACCAGGATCTGGCACGTGGCACCTTCTTCCTCAACGAGCCCATAAACGATTTTTAGCTACATTGAATTTCAAAAGAAGATTTCTACATGAAACCTGATCGTTTTCAAGAGAGGAACACATTGGGAACCTTTAATCAAGCTCAAACTCAAAGAATTTAAAACCCCCAATTCATGAAGAACACAAGGAAATTCAATTGGCCAATTCAGGACACCTGGCAGCTTACTATTGGTGGGGATACGTCATCAACCCCAAATCACTCTCATAATTTGTTTATAAATAGGGAATGTTACCCTCATTTGTGATAGTAGCTTAAGTGTGAAATTTTCACACACTTACTTTTTCTCTCCCTCACTCTTAGCTTTTAGTTGATAGCATAACGAACTCAAGAGTCTGACAAGCTCTTGAGTTAGTTATTGTAGTTGTAACTACCTTACCTGAATTTGTAACAACTTTTCTCATTCAATCAATAAAATCTCATTCCTTTTCCCTCAGTCTACTGTTCATCTCTTGCATTCCTGTTATCCTAGTGCTGTTATGAGCTACTTGTGATCACCATTGATCATGAGAAGCTATTGTTGAAGATTGTAGTTGTTTACTCTTGTCCTGTTCATCCAGTAGTTACCATTGTTGAATTTTGAAGCAGATTGTATAATAATGGTGATGATGATGATTGTAGCAGGTTGATTAAGTGGTAAATAGTGTTAAGGTGGTGGTTAACACTATCTAGGAGGCTCAGCGCCTACCTACTTCATCAGAGGAGGCCCTAGCTAAAAGGTTTCATGTTTTCTGATTTTGGTTCCTCTAAACAGTTAATGCATGTTCAATTCTAGCTTAATCTTCTTTGCTGATATGATCAAATGTGTTTAGCTTGTTCTTGAACTGAATTTGATGTTTTAGATGGCTTTTGTTAGATTGATACTAGTTTACTAGCTTATACTTGTTTCTGATTTCAGTCTATCAGTCATATTAGCTTACATTGTGCATTTTGAGTTCTAGCTGGTTTAACTGCATAAACTTGGCTTATTTGTATCTCAATTTGCTTAATAAGCTTGGTTTGATATCACATTCAGTTCAGTATAACCAATTGCTCAAATTTCCTTCACAAAAGTTGTTAAAATTCAGTTAACTAGTGTTTGGTTTTAGCTGTCGAATTGTAGTTAAGTTTTGTTAAGTGGTAAACTTTAGTACATTTACTATCATTCAGTCATTGCAAACAAGGTTTAATAGTTTTAAAGTCAAAAAAAGTAAGTCAAAAAGGCAATTGGTTGTGAAAAAGTATGGGTCAGTTTTAGCCTTTAAAAGTTCATAAAAAGTTACTGATTTCAATTGCTTGGCATTTACTCATTTCTTGTTGAAATTTGTTCAAACCGGTTCACAATTGTCCATTAACATCTGAACATTAACTTCTCATAAGGAGATTACACAGTTCTAAGTTTCAAGTGAGAAATAAGCCTTTTATTAAGCTGAATAGCAAATGAAAGTTTCTGTAACAAAAGTCCTTACTGATTTCTTATTCCAGCATTTCCACTTCATAAATCTCCTAATTTTCTTTCATATTACTGTTTAGAATGTGTTCTTGAGTAGATCTGGAAGTTTTCAAGTTTTTCCAAAAGTTGGTCAACTTTGGTCAAATAAGCTAGTTTTAGCTTATTTTCATTTTCCTGATTCATTTCTTGATCATTTTCATTTTTAAAAGACATTCCAGACTCTCAATGGATTGATAAACAAGATTTAACAAAAAATCAGTTTGTGCAAGTCTGGCTTATTAGATAGCTTATTTGTGGCTTATCAATATTGGCTATTTGAGTTTTACTTAGTTTCAAGCTTATTCTTTTTTACAAGTCTAGGTGAAATTTGATTTTAAGCTGTTTGCAACTGGTTTGAGCTTATTTGATTCATTGTAGAGCTTAAACGAGCTTATTCATCTTTCTAGCCCGTTTTTGTGAAAAGTTCAACTTTAATTGCACTTTGATCCTTCAATGTTACTGTTTGCATTGCTGGTTAATTTTACTTGAATTTAGGGTTTGCTAAGAATCAATCCTTTACTTTTCAAAACTTGACATTTTCAGTTAAATAGTTTTAAAGTTTGTTACAATTAGTTAGTAGTTTGGTAAAATTGCATAGTTAGTCCTTGTAGTTTTCTGATTTTACATTTCAAGCATTATAGTTTCAAGCATTTAAATTTTTAGCACTTTAATTCCATAGTTTTACATTTTTGTCCTTATTTGAATAAAAATTTGGTATTTGCTAATTGTTTTAACGGATACGTAGTTAATATTTTGCACATTTTTACTTGATTGTTCAATTAGACATAAAAAATCCAAATAACCCTACCAACCAAAAACGACCATAAACCCGATTTCGTTAGGACTTTCAATTGGTTAAGAATCGAGAAAATGAAATTCAATTATACACAATTTCATGATGCCCGCGAGAAATCCTAAAATTTTAAGAATTTCCGGGCAATCTTTAATCTGATTGCATTCAGATTTGAAGCGCTCCATAAAGTCTTCGAGACTTTCATTGTGCCTCTTCTTCACTCTTGCAAGTGAGACGGGGCTTTTGTCGTACTTCTTCTGTTGCACATAATTTCTTCTGAATGCTCTCATAAGCTCTTGGAATCCATTAATGCTCCTTCGCGGAAGGCGGTCGAACCAAGTCCGGGCATTCCCGATGAGAGTTGAGTTGAACATGTGGCGCCACACGGCCTCTGGCCATTGTTCTATTCCTGCTTGAGATTTGAACACTTTCAGGTGATCATCAGGATCCTTCGTACCATCATAGGTTTTGACGTTGAATGGCATGCGTCTCTTTTTATTATCTTTGAGAGTAGTTATGCGTTTTGAAAACGCACTTCCTTTCTCCCGACGCCATGGGAGGGTCTACTCTTCTTCACTGCGCATCCTTGGTTTCTTGAGTGCCCTGTGATGCTTTCTGTCGTAATCAGAGGAATAAGAATCCTCGGTGGATGAAAGAGCGGGCCCTTTTACGACGAGGATGGCGATCGCTGCAATTAGAGTCCGAGGAATTTTCGCTTGAGGAATTTCTCCTGCGCGCTTTTCCAGTACTCCTGTTTTTTCATGTCCTTGCAAATTCGGGTTTGAACCTCTTTCCAAGGGGACCATTCTATTAAGGTCGCTCCGTCTGCCAGAAGGGTCCGGTCCTAATCTTTCTTTCACGCTTGTGCGTCGATGGTTATTGACTGGTGTGATGAAGTTGTCTTCTCCCTTTGGGTTCTCAGAATTGTTTGAGGATGATGCGTCTTCAATAAGGGGCGCACCCGAAGGAGATGCTTGAATCTCAGTTGTTTTTTCTTTTTTCCTCCTTTCCTTCCTAGCTTCCTTGTTAGGTCTTGACCCTACCATGTCCTTAAGTTCCTTATCGAAGTCTAGGCTGATCCGTAGATCTCTTATCGGATTTTCCCTAATCTGCGCTCTCATACGTGGAATTAAAGCTTCATAGTTCTCTGTGACGTAGTCGCTCATATTCTGCTTCGTCGCGAGAGGAATTTCCATCTCGTTTTGCGGGTCTACAACAGCCCTTGCGTCCAGGGCGTCCTTGTGGGTTGGATCAGGGATTTCCGAGAGGACGATGCGTCCCCAACTGTCTGTGGGGTAGGGATGACAAGTGAGGAAAAAGATACTTACAATCCCTTCCCTCAACGACCTGGGTTATTAAGTGGTTCGAAGCTTGAATATGGCCCTGTTGGCTTCTTAGATCCGCCCTTTGGTTGGGACGGTTTTGCACAGCTTTTCGTCATTACTTAGAGCTTAGTGTAGGGTCCTACGGATGGCGTCAACTTGTTGATACAAAAGTTGGATAGACCGAGCTTGACCCGAATTAGGCTTAATTCGGGGTCTTGTGGACTCCAGCTTTTGCACCAAGTGAAACTTGTTTGAGGACCCTACGCACTAATATAGACACCGTTAGGCTTACCGTGGGTTTGTGACACACGATTAGACTCCAGCGTGAGAGTAAGTAATCGATTTGAGTATATTAGGGTTTAGGGTATTGTGTGTGTTGTACCTTTGTGGAACCATGGGGGTTCCTTTTATACTTGAGAGAGTCCAGGCTGGGCTCCCTATTCTTGCGGCCTAAGGAAGAGATAATGATTCAAAATAGATTGATCCTTATCGCATATGTAACATCCCGCCTACTTAGACTACAATATTGTCCACTTTGCCCGCAGGCTCACGGCTTTGCTTTGTGGCCCTCTTGTAAGTACTTCCCGGCTGGTCACCCAACCTATTACTACTCTGACATGAGCACGCTTAACTGCCAGTTCCTAAGAACCCCCACTTGCAGTAGACCACAAAACGCGTTGTGTCATGAGAAGGCGACTGTTATCTTATGAACCATGGATCTCTCCTGGCCACAGCCGATGTGGGATTTGCCTGGGGTGTCACAATCACCCCCCCTTCGGGACTCATCGTCCTCGATGAGGTTTGCCCCACCATCCCGAACGGCTCAGGAGTGGCTCTGATACCACTTGTAACATCCCGCCTACTTAGACTACAATATTGTCCGCTTTGCCCGCAGGCTCACGGCTTTGCTTTGTGGCCCTCTTGTAAGTACTTCCCGGCTGGTCACCCAACCTAGTACTACTCTGACATGAGCACGCTTAACTGCCAGTTCCTAAGAACCCCACTTGCAGTAGACCACAAAACGCGTTGTGTCATGAGAAGGCGACTGTTATCTTATGGACCATGGATCTCTCTTGGCCACAGCCGATGTGGGATTTGCCTGGGGTGTCACAGCATAACTGAGGTAAGTGTATATCCTCTTTCCTTAGGCGGATATAATCATAAGATAGATTATATTCTTGTCTGATCCTGTCACGGCGCGACGAGGACACGGTTTAAGCAATGAACCGTATGTACGACATCGACTTACCGGGCCTCGTGGGCTGTGCGCACGTCGCCTAAGTATTAATCCATTCCTGATGGATACGGGTAGTACCCGTGAGTCGGACTATCCAACTCGACTAGGGAGTATACGTCATCATTACGAAGATTGACATTGCGAAGTTTGACTTTGCCAATATTGCGAAGAACTGAATTTGTGATATTGCGAAATTTGGACTTTCATATTGCAAAATCTTTTCCGAGATTTTCTAAAAAACGTGAATTTGAAAATTTTCGTGAGTTTTTTGGTCTTGGAATTTTTGGTTTCCTAAGCACACATTATTAAGGGATTTCAACTATTTTTCTCTTCAATAACAATCACTACAACATCTACTTAAGATCCATATTCATTTAAACATTCAAAGATTATCAAGATGGATTCTACTACAGAGTATCGTGTGACGAACAACAACATCATGGTGGCGGGTAACAAAGAGAGACCACCAATGCTCGTGACTAGTCGATATGCTCAATTGCAATCACGTTTTATTCAATATCTTGATACAAGACTAAATGGTGATCTTCACCGACGTTGCATCAAAGAAGGACCCTATACTCTCACTACAATCACCATTCCTGCAACTCTAGCAACCGACACGATGCTAGGTGCCGCTGAGCAGACTATTAAGGAAACATATGAGAATACTTCGAAAGAGAACCGTGCTTGGATTGATGCAGAGAAGGAAGCAATCTATCTGATTCTAAGTAGGATTGGGGATGTTATTTACTCAACGGTTGATGCATGCTCTACTACAAAAGAAATGTGGTTTGCCATTGAACGTCTGCAACTAAGAGAATCACTAAACAAACAAGATGTCAAAACCAACTTGTTTTGGAACTTTGATAAGTTTACTTCCTTGGATGGGGAAGCAATTGATTCATATTATTCAAGATTCTATAAGACGATGAATGACATGACAAGAAACAACTTGGGGGTCTAAATCATGCAAGTCAATGTGCAATTTCTATAGCAACTTCAACCAGAGTGGACACGATTTGTAACTTTGGTGAAACAACAAACTAAGTTAGACGAGGTCACTATCACACGCTCTTTGACATTTTGAAACAATTTCAGAATGAGGCAAATGAACTACGAGCTGAACGGGTAGCAAAGAATGCTGATCCACTTGCTTTAGTGTCTACCACTCAACACGTCCAAGATCATCGCTCTCGTGTTCCCAAGTCATACTCCACTCAATCATCCTCACCAAGATACTCCACTTCATCAAAGTCTTCAGCTCCCACAAGATCACGAGGCAAAGAACCAAGAGCACCATCACCATCATCTGAGCCATCATCTGAAGAGGACAGTGATGAAGAACAAGCTCAGAAGGATAGGGAGATGAACCAACAAATTGCTTTCATTATGAAGACCTACAAGAAAATCTTCAAACCCACCAACAACAATCTTCGAACATCATCTAACATAAGGAACCGATCTGTTGAGAGTCCTCCAAGGTATGACACACATCGACATGGTGAAAGTCCTCCTAGGTATGATCGACGTAATGCAACACATGTTGAGGGTTCTGTACGGTATGATCGACAAACTAAGTATGATACTCAGAGGATTGCTACTGTTGCTGGGAATAGGGACACTGTTGGAACTCAAGTGGTTCAGCAAAGTGGGATTCCGTGTTTTAATTGCCAAGGTTATGGACAAATGGCAAAGGAATGCAGGAAGCCAAAACGGGTTACGGACTCTGGTTATCATAAGGAAAAGATGTTGCTATACAAGAATATGGAAGTTGGGGTTAAACTGTCAGCTGAGGAAGGAGCAATGCTTGATGACACTGATGATGAAGCCTCCGACCAAGAACTTGAAGCACATTACTCGTACATGGCAAAGGTTGAAGAAGTTCTCAATGACGCTAAGGATGACAATGGTCCTATCTTTGATACTGAGCCAATCAATAAGGTACAAACTGACAACGAATATAATGTGTTTGGTGATACTCATGAGCATTGTGAGCTACCTACAACCATTATTGACACGTGTATGATGGAAACGGTTGATAGCAATACCATAGCGATTCATCAGACATGTGCAATAATGAGTCTGAGGATGATCAACATGCAAACGAGTATGATGATGATGAGGAGCGTATTGCGCTTGCTAACTTAATTGCTTCTTTACAAAAAGATGTCAAAAAACTAAAAAGAGTCAAAATCAATTAAAGAAGGCAAACGCTACGCTCACTCAAAATTTTGAAGAAAGCAAATTTGCAGTTATAAAATCTAGTGAGCTTCTTGCAAGCTGCATAGCTGAGCTTATTCAAAAACACAAAGAGCTTGCAAGGTACAAAGGGGGTGTCATTACTACTGTAAAGGATGTTTTTGAAACTAAATACAACGAAACTCTTAAGCTTTTAGAACAAGAGAAACGTAATTATAACACCTCTTTAAGTAAGAAACGACACAAAACATATCTTGCTACCACCAAAGTGAATGAGTTAACTCAAAAGATTGGTTCTCTTCAAGAGGATAAAACTAAACTAGTCACTGCGAAAACGCAAGAGGTTGCAAACTTGCAAAAATATTTCAAAATTAAACAAGCTAAAGACATTGACAAAGTCGTGGAACTTGAAGTTCACATTGATTTTTATAAGAAAATTGTTTATAAAACAAATCAATCTATTCAAACCATGCGAATGTTGGCACCTCGTTCGTTTTTCAAGGGTAAAGCTAGTTTTGCTAGTCCTAGGTACCTCGAGCAAGCTCAATCTAAGAACCCGCGCCTATATTTTGAGGAATCCCAATAGACCGACGTTGACTGTCTAATTGTTAGGCCCGATAGTGACGAGTCACTAGTTTTTGAAGAGGAGAGTAGATCCCTGGTAAATAAAGACTTTGTGAAACCATATAATTATGCTTATGAAAATAGTCTTGATGAAATTTTCAAACCACAAAAACAGAAGTCTCATCAGCAAATATTTTTCGAATGTGAACAAATAAGAATTAAATGAAGACAAGTTTTTGCCACTAAGAAAACTAATGTTTCAAAATTTATTGAGTACTTGCCATATAAAACTTTTATAAGCAAGAGTAAGCAAGCACTTAGTTTTCTTAAACAAAACATTGAAAATTTCAAAAAAGTTGTAGATGACGACTGGAAAGAACGTGAACGTTTGAAAGGCAACAAAGAAATTCCTCATGATATAACTGTGCTTGTGAAAAGTATTTTGATTCCGCTTGCAGAAAGAACGCAGAAACATATTTTGGAATTTGAAACATTAATTAAGCAGGAAATGTTTGATGATTTGAAATATATGGAATCTCTTAAACAAGAAGTGAACGACCATCAACCTGAAAGAGACAAATTTTCTATAGCATATGATCTACTCTCCCTCATTCTGGACTTCTTCGCTCATTCTCATCAAATTGGGGTAGCAAGAATGCCTCTCAAAAGATATTATGTGTGTTTATGTTACATCTTGTGCTGATATTGATGAATATTCTAATGTTGCATGCAAATATCTTAATAAAGTCAAAGAGTGTGAACGTCTTGAAACTGAGCTTTCACAAACAGTTAACCAAAATGAGTTTTTGTTAATTCAACATAGATATGATTATCTTTAAAAACATTGTCATTCACTTGAACTTGCTTTGCAAAACAAAGTTGGAAGATTTTCAAATGATACACCTTTGGAAGTAAAATTATCTGAGTCATGTCGATTACTAAACGAAAAAAATCTTGATATTGCGAATTTGAAAGATCATTTACAAGAAAAAGACATCGCAATAGAAGAGTTGAAGAAACTCGTTGCTAAAATAGGTGGGAAAATTGTGGAACCTAGAATTAAGAAACCTGTTGTGAGACAACCCAATGCGTATAAAGTGACTAAATCCTCTGTCTTGGGAAAACCATATGTTTTCTCAAATTCTTCATTTGCAACATCTGGGTTTTCCCCTAAGACGGATGGGAAGCATAAGTTACCAGACTCGTCCCAAAACGATTATTAAAGCACAAAGCATAAATGTGCTAAAACCAGGGATGTATCGTTTAGCCACTAAACCCACACAAAACAAAGATAGTCACTCGCCTCAGACTTCTAGAAACACTAATAGACGTGTGTCTTTTACTACAGGAGTATTCTCTACTGCTAGTGTTGGCTGGCCTCAGCTTAAGAGCACTCGAATGAATGAAAAGGTTTGGCAAAACAAAAGTCAAGGGAAGATGAAGAAAGTAGAAGACCACCCTAGGAATTTGAATGTTTCTAAAAATAAAACGTCTGTAATCGCATGTAATGACGATTTGAATGATTCGACTGCTTTGAATGCTTTAAATGTTAAGTTTGTTTGTGTGAAATGTGGAAAATGTGCTAATGTTGATCATTCTATGTGTGCTATGAATAATGTCAAAGGCGTAGATACTATAACTAAGAAGCAAGTTGCGATGCCTATTAGTGCTAGTAAACCAAAACGCAAAGTGAACCATTCTGGTGCACCCCCCCCCCCCCCCCCCCCCCAAGAAAAGTATTGCATCAGACTCCACCACTAAGAATCCTAGAAGCAGAATTAGGGAATTATACGAGTCTGCTAGCAAGTCTTGGAAATGGTGGTTTGCTAATCAATGTCCTCCATGATATAAATGGATGCCTAAGGTTAAGAAAGAAAACGTGACAACAAGTGTTACTGTGCCTTTAAGTGATGAAACTAGGGAAACTAATGAATCAGAAATCACAACTAACATGGAATCCAATTTAGCAAATGCTCTGTCGTGTTCTAATTCTTCTGCAGGTGATCAAAATAATTCTCTTCATACTGGACTCCGGATGCACGAAGCACATGACGGGGAATCTCAAGCATCTAATTAACTTCGTGGAGAAGTTCCTATGTACGGTCTGATTCGGAAATGATCAATTTGCACTGATCTTAGGGCATGGAGATTTGGTTTTGGGGAATATCACGATCAAAAGGGTATACTACATTGAAGGACTCAATCACAATCTTTTCTTGGTTGGTCAATTCTGTGATGCAGATTTGGAGGTTTGCTTTCAGAAAGAAGAGATGTTTTGTTCGTGATTATGATGGGGATGATTTACTCACTGGTTCACGGGATACAGATCTTTACACAATCTCATTTCAAGACACAACTTCTACGAACTCCAATTTGCTTCATGGCTAAAGCTTCAATGACTCAGGCATGGTTATGGCATCAACGTCTATCTCATCTCAATTTTGATACCATCAACTTGCTTTCCAAGAAAGATACTGTGAGAGGCCTTCCAAACTTGAAATTCATCAAATATCATCTTTGTTCTTCTTGTGAGCTTTGTAAAGCTAAACGGGGTAGTTTCAAGACAAAGACTACACCAACCTCTAAAGGACGGTTAGATCTTCTTCATATAGATTTGTGTGGCCCCATGCGTGTTCAAAGCATCAATGGGAAGAAATATGTTATGGTAATTGTCGATGACTACTCAAGGTACAAGTGGACTCACTTCTTGAGGTCTAAGGATGAAACACCCGAAGTTCTCATCAACTTCCTTAAACTGATTCAACGTGGTCTTCAAGCTCAAGTAAAGTGGTACGTACTGATAGAGGCACAAAATTCTTGAATTCAACTCTAAAGAGTTATTTTGAAGCTGAAGATTGAACATGAAACATCTATTGCTCGAACTCCTGAACAAAACGGCGTTGTTGAAAGACGAAATCGTACTTTGGTTAAGGTTGCTCGAACATTATTATCCGCTTCAAAACTACCACTATTCTTTTGGGCCGAAGCCGTGTCAACCGCGTGCTACACACAAAACCGTTCCTTAATTATTCCAAGACACGAAAAGACACCATACCACATAATTCATGATCGAAAACCTACACTCAAACACCTTCACGTTTTTTGATGTACTTGTTACATAATACGATATGGTGAAAATTTGGATAAGATGAAAGAGAAAGGTGATGCATGCATTCTAGTGGGATATGTAACTCAGTCTAAAGGATATAGAGTGTACAACAAGAGAACAAAATTGTTAGTCGAGACTATTCATATCAGATTTGATGAATTAGAAGAAATGGAACTTGAACAACACAGTTTAAGTCCTGCTCCACAACAGCATAAGACTTTTGTGCACAACGCACGGAACTCGGAACTGAAGACCACAACAATGAACCGTCAAGTTCAAAGCTGGTTCAAAGAAATGTTCCAAGAGCAGATATGACAGTCGACACGACAGTTGAAGAGCTAAAAATGTTATATGGACCAATGTATGATGAATATTTCAAGGGGGAGAAACATGTTGTATCGAAGTCTTCCGTTGTCACTCATAATAAGAATGATGATATCGATCCTCATCAACAAAAGGATACAACTTCATCTACTTCAACACGGGTTGCTGTAGATTTACCTCCTCATAATATCACATCAACAACCGCTCCTACAACATCCACAACTACTGTCATTTCTCCAGAGAACACAAATCAAGCAGACCATGCATTAAATGATGAAGACGACTTTATCAACCAATTCGGTACACCAGTACACGAAACTAGAGAGTCTTCTACTCGACATGTAGATCCGTCAAATATGCATATTTTCTACCAACGACATCCTTCAACACATCATTGGACCCGAGATCACTATTTGGTTCAAGTAATTGGAAACCATTCATAGCCCGTTCGTACAAGACGACAACTTGAAACCGATGGTGATGTTTGTATGTTTGCACTTTCCGTGAGTACAGTTGAACCAACAAATATCAAAGAAGCCTTGGCAGATCACGCTTGGATTGAATCGATGACGGATGAACTTTGATGTAGCCTTTTTACACACCTTTAGGAAAAGGAGGTAAATAGGGCAAGCGTTAACAAGTGACTTAGGAAAATCACAAGTTATGACCCAAAGTGGGATCGTTCACAAGGAGGCTTGGTGTGTGTGTAATGAAATGATTAATTATGTGATTATATGATTATGAGAAATAAAATAGAAATGAGATAAGAAGAGAATGACGGTTACGATGACCGATTACACTAAGACGAAATGGTCATACACGTAAAACCGTAAAAAGTACCAAATTTAAAAATTTACCCTAAAAATTCCTAAAAAATTGCAATAAATCCTAAATAATGTAATTAGAGTTTACAAAAAATCAAAAATCACCCAAACCTTTTATTTAATTAAACAATGATTTTTTAATGCTAATTAAAGCCCTAAAAATCAATTTATTTAACAAAAAGCCCAAAATGAGTTTTATCACTTTGTAAACCTCTAAAATACCCTAACTTAATTTAAAACTATTTTTGAAAATTTTAAAATTAATTAAAACTATTTAAAAACAATTAAAAACTATTAAAACTTAAAATAATTATGAAAATTAATCTAAGAACAATAAAAATATTCTAAAAGTTGTGAAATTCCTAACTTTATGTATTTAACCTAAGAAAAATGTAAAAACTTGAAAAATCTAAATTTTAATTTTTAATAATAAAATAATAATAAAATAATATTAAAAATCCAAAAATTATAAAAAATTCTAAAAACTTGCAAACTAGCTTAATTTAACCTAGATAAACAGAAAATGAAGTTGAAATTACAAAAATACCCCTAATGGGCCAAAAGTCCAAACAATCACCTTAATGGGCCAAAATAAGCCCAATAAGAAAAATGTTGTCCAATTAAGCCCAAAAGCTCCTATCTGACTCAAAATTTGATTTTAAACACAACTTTTCAAAGGCCCAAAAGCTGAAAATGTGAAATAAGCTGACTTATACCAAACAGCTTATTCTTAATGGGCTTTTTGGCCCATTAAGCTATAAGCTGATGCCATAAGCACAAATTAGACACACAAGCTTCTTTTGAGTTGCTTAAGACTTCTGTAAAAAGAAATTTGAAATAATCCAAAGGAATAAGCCTGAAAATGCAAAAAGCAATCTACAGAAAACGATAAAATAGTCGTTTTTGAGTTCTAGGCTATTCCAAGAGCTGATTCAAATTGCAAAAGCTTTTAAATGACTTAACTAAGCTTAATCAACAAAATGTTTTCAAATAAGTTCACTAAATAAGCTGGAATAAGCAAATAAGCACTTATGAAAAAGTCAAATAAGTTGGTTTTCTAGCAAAAAGTCAAAGTCTAATAAGCTCCAGTTCAATCAAATGGGTCAAATAATGAAGATCTAACACAAAAAATAAGTTGTTGCAGGTCTGGATAAGCCAAAATGGCTTATTGATAAGCTGAATGAAAAATTGCACTAGCAGGGGCTAGTTTTGGGTGTTTAGTAGTGGAAACTTTTTCCACTGCTTGACTTGTTGACTTTTTTGTGTTTAGTGACTTTTTTGGAGATTCAGGTTACACAAAGGCACCCAATTGATCAGTGAATCAAGAGGAGTCAAATACAACAAAGAAATCACAATCAACAACAGCCAATTTGTACAGTTTAATCAATCAATCACCAGATCACTCACAGACATGAACACATAAGCAGTTGAGGTTCAATAAGCACTTATAGCACAATTCAGCCAGCCAAACTTAACCAAATGCATACACAAGCAATATTAAACTCAAATAAGCAAGTCTAAACAGGTTTCATGCACTGATTCAAAGTATTAAGCAAGATTCAAGCACTTAAAGTTACTGATGAACACTAAACATGCAGTTTTTTCACTTTGCTGATGCAATTGACCAACAAGCCAGATTCAAACACTCAAATCTCTAAGATATGTTATGATAACAATGATTTAACAGCTTATATCCCTAAACATGCATATACTCTAAGTATTCCTAAAATTTTAGGTCAAAAACAGTCAAACTCAATTAGTTATAGCACAATCTTTGATTTCAAGGTTCAAGCCCAAAAACTTGCAGCAATATACACTCAACCAAGTATATATCAGATACCAAGCAAATACACAAACTTCTAACAACTCACTAACACACAATGATTCAAAACAGGTAATCCCAAACACCCTTTTAACTTTTCAAATCAAAAGAGAATTTTAAGACCACCCAGGCCTAAATTAACTCAATAACAGATATATTAAGCAGATTTAAGCAAGATTAAGCAATAAAACCAGCAAGAACACAAGTCACACACAAATATCACCAAAAATCAAGATTTTAACAGATTTTGGGATTAAGTATGCAAACCTCATGGATGTACATCCACATCTACGAATTTTGAGCTTATGTACTAGCAAGAACAAGTACACGCTTCCACAACAAAGCCTGCTAAGATTCAACAAGGTTAGAAGCAAAATATCAAAAACAGTAAGGTTGAAAAGCCTTGATTAATGCAACTCTTGTACTCCACACTTGATTATCCCCAAGTTATAGGCTTCACCACACCTTGATAACTCAATATCAGGATGCTATGATCAGCTTTATAGCCCAAGAATTCCAAGATAGACCAAGAACTTAGTAAAATATCAAGCTTGAAGGAAAATGTGCAAACTTTTGCACACTCCTTGAAAACAGGTTTTGAGGTTCAAGATTAACAAACTAAGAGCAATAATAAGCAGTAAACAACAATGGAACTTGAGTTTTCTTCAAAGATTCAAACACATTTCATTAACTGAATATGAGATCTACAGAATTCTGAACAAAGGAGAATTAAAGAGCAAACTAAAATGTAATGACCTAAGGCCTTTATAAAGGCATACATGAACAAGTTAAGAGCTAAAAAACGTAAACCCTAATGTAGTAGAAGTCCTAAAATTCCCTTGTGAAGTTTGAACTCTTGGAGAATCATGTGGCTGATTTTTGGCAGTTTGTTGTAGTTGGCATGTGAAAAGTTCATCTAATGGCTTGTATTAAGCTTGAAATGTGAGTTGGATCCTTGGACGTTGGATGGCTGTTACAATCTTGTCTTCTTGCTCAAAGGTGTAGCAGGGGAGGTCCCATGTGGTCATGTGAATGGTGAGGTGGCCAGTTTTAAGGTTGGGATGTGATTAAGGGGTCATCAATCACTAATCTGGAAGGTTTCTGGGTTAATTGTAACACAATCAAGAAAACCCAGTTTTTATAAGAACACCAAGAACACCAGGTTTGATCTTTGTTTTGGGTTTAAAAAATGTTTAGCGCGTGTTTTTATTATTAATTAACATTTTGAAAAGTTAATTAATGAATAAACGGTAAGTGGATGATGAGGTGGAGCATTGGAGGGTTTTGATTGGTTGTGGAGTGTTAGTGGGGCACGTGTCAAGCCCTTATAGGTCTAGGTAACAATCCATGTCTGCCAAGAATAACCCCTCACCTTTAATACTCCTTTAACTTTGTAAATAATAGCCTAAATCCGGATTCCCTTTGTATTTCAAGTTTCACTTTTCACACTTTTTCCCCAAATACTTTTCCAAAGTATTTTCAGGGGTATTTCTTGCCATTTCTTGATTCTTGAAGGAATGTTTTGGCATTTTCTTGATTGATAATGGTCTTGACTTGTATGATTGACCTTTTGGAGGACTGAAATTGCCAAGTCATGATTAATGAGGGACCATTTTTGCTAAGTCTTCAAAGTCAAGGGTCCTTTTGGTAATTTTGATATTTTCAAAGGACCAAATTTGTAATTCTTGTAACTTGGAGTCCTTGGTATGTTTGAATTTGAGGAGGATAAATATTGACATTTTAGTTTTGATGAGGGACTAAAATTGCCAATTCTTCAAAGTGGAGGGCCCTTTTTGCAATATTGACAAACTTTAGGGACCAAACTTGTAATTATGAGGATACAAGGGTATAAAGTGTCAATTATTCCATATTGGAGGACCCTTCTTCATAAATCTTCAAATCTTCAAGGGTTTTCTTGGAAAATTCTTCATTAGGGCTTGGTTGATTGTACGGCTTCGTTTCCCGTGTTCGTTTTTGCATGATTCTTGTGATCTTTTGTCATTTTCTCAATATACGTACCTAAAATACACAAGCAACAAACACAAGCATATATTTGGGTATTTTCATGATATTTAATGCATTTAAAGCCCTTTTTGGACGATGAGACTATGTATAAAAGCAGTCTCATCACTCCCCCATACTAAACCATTGTCGTGCCCTCACGCAATGCTAGAATAAAGTATTGTAGCACCTCCAAAATTCATTTGTATTCACTTTATTGAACGATAAACTAGCTATACTACTACTATTGCTACTACTTGCGTTTTAGACATAATGTATGATTTTCATCGCAAAATGGGACGTTTAGGTTCATAGAATAAGAACACGTGAATGCTTCGTTAGAAATAATTTCATCGTCCTCTATTTTCACCCCAATTCTATGCCAAGCGTGCAACGAGATCATTGTCATTATAAGTTAGTAATGCTAACACTACTCATATGCCCTAATCATGTACTTATCCTCCTATTTTCCTAAGTTGTATCTCTTATATTTTATTATGTCTTGAATGTTTCACGAGGATACACTGTTTGACTTATGCGATAATAGAGATTTAGGTCTAAAAATAGAGCCTAACGGTGTAACCAAGACAATCAAATCAATAACCCCTCCTAATAGACAACGATGTCAAAAAATTAAGTCAATAAGAAGGATCGATAAACACGGTTTTATAACGGTTTTGAACATGAGACTTATTACCAAGACTTCTATACGCCCCCTAACGGAAGGGCCTTATTATCTTTGGTTTACCTCCATCTTTTATTCAACTTCGCCATGAAGCTTTTATTATGACTTCGGTCTTGCCTTGCCTTTTATTATCCACCTCATCGGTAGTTTTTATTAGCCAAAGACGTATATCCTCACGCTAAGGCGAATTTTGGATCTTTAAAGCTTCAAAGATTAAGGCTTGATTCACTTTCAATTTTGCATAGATTTTTCGGCCTTGTGGGGCTTCAAATTGTTTGCTTGATTTAGGTGAGCACTTGAAATCTTATTATTGGGTGAAGCTTTTGATTATTCGGGTGCCAATACTTCAAAACCGTGACGCTGGAGATACCTTAATGTCTTCCCAATTTAATTACACAGAAGCTACTAGAAAAGACTAGAAACCCAACAATCAAGACTAAACCGCTAAGTCAATATTTATTAAGAAAAAAATATTTACAAGCGGAGGGAGAATAAGCAAACAACGAGAACACATGAGTTTTTGAAAGAATACTTGTACTCTACGTTTAGCATAGTAACTTATAATTAACCCTATCATTTCTCGTCCTCATTTAAGAGACTTAGCCTAATGCGAAGTCAAGGAATCAAAGCTAAGGGCTCAACACGCACGGTCGAGTCAAAAATTACTCTTATTCTCGCCATCAGAAAACCTACATTCGTGTCTTCAAACACTTACAAAATATGAGAAAAAATTTAAACTTTGGCCATTTTTAGCCTTATTTTGCAACAAAATGATAAACTTTGGAAAGCGTGAAGGTTTGGCAAGGCAAGTATCTATTCACCCCCCCATACTAAAGTTAAACATTGTCCTTAATGTTTCGAGTCTAGGGGTGCAAACACCCCCATACTAGAGACGTAGTCGAATGCCTAATCTAGCATGGAAAGGGTGTAACCGTTAAATTTAAAGCCGTTTATGAAGTGTGCTATAAACCTAAGGTTAGAACATCAAAGGATATATCATGGATATTGAGAAAGTCTTCAAAGCAAACGATCGAGTGCTCCCATAAAACGAACACGAGAGGCTCCAATCGTGAAGATAATGATCATCTAAAAACCACAATTCACAAACAACCACGGAACAAAGGTTGGAAGGGCACAAATCCCCACACGTTACTACATTAGAAAGCGATAATATGTACATAGGATAAGCATAGGACTCCCCCACGAGGCACCTCATTTTTTATTACCGAGTCATGAGCTCGACTCGATCCCCTCAATACTAATTATCATTGGGGAAGGTGATTTGGTCGAGGTAGTTCAAGGATGGAACTTCCCCGCCAAAGTAGTGCTTCAACCTATGTCCATTCACCTTGAAATTGGGGCCATCATTTTGAGCTAGCTCGATGGTCCCATATGGAAAAACTTGAGTCACGGTGAATGGACCGGACCAACGGGATTTCAACTTACCGGAAAAGATTTTCAAACGAGAATTAAAAAGCAAAACTTGATCCCCAATGTTAAAAACCCGGTTTTTAATTTTAGAATCATGCAACTTTTTGGTCTTTTCTTTATAAATCAATGAATTTTCATAAGCAATATCCCTCAATTCATCTAATTCATTTAATTGCATTTTCTGGTGTTTTCCCGCGGTCTCCATGTCATCATTACAATGCTTTAGGGCCCAATAAGCTTTGTGTTCCAATTCTATTGGCAAATGACAATTTTTCCCATACACAAGCTTATAGGGAGTGCACCCAATGGGCGTCTTATGAGCGGTCCTAAAGGCCCATAAAGCATCGTCCAACTTATCCGACCAAGATTGTCGGTTTTCCCCAACGGATCTCTCCAAGATCCTTTTCAACGCTCGGTTTGAAACCTCGACTTGCCCACTCATTTGTGGGTGATAAGCCGTAGAAAGCCGATGTGTAACCCCATATTTTCTTAGGACCTTTCGAATTGGTCGTTACAAAAATGGGTTCCACGATCGCTTATGATCGCACGAGGGGTTCCAAACCGAGAAAACAAGCTTTTCAAAAACTTGACTACCACACGAGCATCATTAGTGGGCAAAGCCTTAGCTTCCACCCACTTAGATAGGTAGTCAACCGCAACAAGGATGTACTTATTACCACGAGATGATGGGAACGGCCCCATAAAGTCGATGCCCCAAACGTCAAAGATCTCACACACTTGGATGATATTTTGTGGCATTTCATCTTTTTGTGAGGCTTTTCCTTGTCATTGGCATGAGTCACATGACTTCACAAGCTCATGTGCATCTCGGTAAATAGTAGGCCAAAAGAAGCCGGCATCAAACACCTTCTTAGCCGTGATATTAGCACCATGGTGACTACCCGTGGGTCCCTCATGACAAGCTCTAAGGATGTTAGAAGCTTCGGTGCCTAATACACAACGTCGGATGATTTGATCCGCACAAGTTCGAAACAAGTAAGGGTCGTTCCAAAAGTAGAACTTGACGTCACGAAAGAATTTTCGTTTTTCTTGAGTCGTCATACCCTTGATGATGAAGTTGCCCGCATGGTAATTTGCAAAGTCCGCAAACCATGGGGTGGAAGAATCAAGCTTAGAATTCACTATACCAAGTGTCTCGAGCGGAAATGTTTCGGTGATTTCCTTGGGCTCGTAAACACTTTGGTGAGGATCTTCCAAATGAGAAAGATGATCGGCCGCTAGATTCTCGGCTCCTTTTTTGTCAACAATTTTGTGATCAAATTCTTGAAGGAGGAGAATCCAACGAAGTAATCTTGGCTTAGCATCTTGTTTAGCCATGAGATACTTGATAGCCGAATGATCCGTATACACTATGCATTTCGTCAAGACGAGATAAGGTCGAAATTTCTCAAATGCATACACCACGGCAAGGAACTGCTTCTCCGTTGTAGTGTATTTAAGTTGAGCCTCGGTCATTGTCTTGCTAGCATAGTGAATAGGCAAGAAGTGCTTTTCATGACGGTGCCCCAATACGTCCCCAATAGCGTAGTCACTAGCATCACACATGAGCTCAAAGGGGAGGTTCCAATTGGGAGTAACAAGAATGGGAGCTTCGGTAAGTTTCCTCTTAAGGATTTCAAACGCTCGTACACAATCTTCGTCAAAGACAAAACGTGCCTCTTTTTCAAGAAGATGTGTGATAGGTCGAGAGATCTTCGAAAAATCCTTGATGAATCGACGATAAAAGCCCGCGTGGCCTAGGAAACTCCTAACTCCCTTAACGGTTTTGGGATGAGGTAATTTGGCGATGAAGTCTACCTTAGCTTGATCTACCTCAATCCCCGCTTTCGAGACCTTGTGCCCTAAGACGATTCCACTCTTAACCATAAAATGACATTTTTCCCAATTGAGCACAAGGTTGGTTTCCTCACAACGTTTCAACATTCTCTCAAGATTCGACAAACATGAAGTGAACAAATTACCGAACACGGAAAAGTCATCCATGAAGACTTCCATCGTCTTCTCGATCATGTCATGAAAAATAGCCATCATGCACCTTTGAAAGGTTCCCGGTGCATTGCAAAGTCCGAATGGCATTCTACGATAGGCAAACGTTCCATATGGACACGTAAACGTAGTTTTTTCTTGATCACGAGGATCGATGGGGATTTGGAAGTAACCGGAAAAACCATCTAAAAAGAAATAGAAATCGTTTCCAGCAAGACGCTCCAACATTTGGTCCATGAAGGGAAAGGGAAAATGGTCTTTACGAGTGGCTTCATTCAACTTACGATAGTCAATGCACACTCTCCATCCGGTCACGAGTCTAGTGGGAATCAACTCGTTGGCATCGTTTGGCACAACGGTCATTCCTCCCTTTTTAGGGACACAATGGCTAGGACTCACCCAAGGGCTAATCGGAAATAGGGTAAATCATTCCCGCGTCAAGGAGTTTTAGGACTTCCTTTTTGATGACGTCGTGAATTTTGGGGTTCACCCTCCTTTGACATTGGATTGCGGGCTTGTAATCCTCCTCCATTAAGATTTTGTGGGTACAAAATTTGGGATCGATCCCCTTAATGTCGGATAACTTCCACGCAATTGCCCCTTTGTGATCCTTTAGAACATCGACAAGTGTGGTTTTTTCATCATCCGAAAGTTCTTTCGCAATAATAACCGGCAACTTGTCGCCCTCCAAATATACATATTCGAGATGAGGGGGTAAATCTTTCAACTCGAGGATAGGTGGTTCCTCAATTGAAGATTTGGGCTCGATACTCATAACCTCCTCGGGTGGAGGAAATGGGAAATCGTTAAGAAAATCCTTGATAATCGAGAAGTCCTCATCGTTGTCGAGGTCTTCGTTACAAGTACGTGGAACATCGAATTCTTCCAACGTAAAACCACCACCTTCAAATGGAGTGAAGGTTGGTGTCGAGTTATCAAGAATGGGATCTAACATAGTGGGATTGCCACTATTTGCATCATCACCAAAACCTAGAACTTGTGAAAATTCCACGCAAACCACATCAATCATATCAACGAGGTTTATGGTTGAAACAGAATAAACATGAGAAATTTGAGAGTTTTGAGTTGCGTTTATAACAAGTTCCTCGTCGTTGAAACGTAAGGTGATCTTTCTAGGATGAACATCGATCAAAGCCATAGACGTATCTAAAAACGAACGACCTAAAAAGAGAGGAACTTGAGGATCCATGGGAATATCGACAACGATAAAGTCTACCGGATAATAGAACTTTCCCACTTTCACAAAAACGTCTTCCGCCAATCCACATGCGGGAATCGTGGAATGGTCGGCCAACTCGATAGACATTAGTAAAGGAGTAAGATTAGGAAGATTGAGCGACTTGAAGATTGCAAGTGGCATCAAGTTAATGCTAGCACCAAGATCGGCCAAGGCAAAGCATTCTTCCATATCTTGGATTGCACAAGGGATCAAAAATTTACCAGGATCGTCAACTATTTGAGGTATGCGATTAAGATAAACCGATGAACAACTAGACAATTGATGCAATTTCTCCTTGTTGTTCAACATACTCATAAAGTTAGCGGCAAATCGAGGCATCATGACCAAAGCATCGGCGAAACTCACATTAAAGTGCAAATCACGAAACATTTTCATAAAAAGCTCAAATTGGTAATTGTCGCGCTCTTGATGTTTCTCCTTTCTAAGTCTCGATGGATAGGGCAAAGGTGGTGTGGGTTGAGGCATAGGCATAGCCTTTGGAATCTCGGGTTCCAATGTTGGTAATGGGTCAACCGTAGGTGTGGCATGAGCGGTACTTCGTGGGACTGGAACATGCTCCTTTTGGACCACCACCTCGGGTTCTTCCTCAATTGCATCCTCCGTAGGAGCAATTGGTTGAGGAGTCGGTTCCTTAAGTGTCTTACCACTACGTGTGGTAATCACTTTCATCTCACCCTTAGGGTTTGATACAGTGTTGCTAGGAAGACTACTCGAAGACGGTTTGCACATAATTGCCTCAAACATAGATGAAATTTTGTCCTCAAACATGGATTGCCTCTTCTTGGCTTTAATCATCTCTTGCTTAATTTCATGTTGCCCTTGTTCCATTTTTTGTTGGTTTTGTTGTAACCTTGTTACATTTCCTTCCATTTTGTTGGTATGGGTTTTAAGCTCATTTGCTAACTCATTTTTCAACTCTTTCTTCAAGTCATTCTTAAACTCGGATCTTAGGCTAATGATTTCTCTTTGAATGTTGTCAAACCTAGCATTGTTTCCATTAGCGTATTCAACAAATTCATTTGGAAGATCTTTCAAAGTTTGCAAAATTTTGTTGTTGTTTTGAAAATCATTTTGATTTTTGTTTGAAACATGATTATTAGCCCCTTGATTACCATAGTTTCCCTTGTTGTAATTGTTTTTGAAACCAACTTGATTGTTGCGATAGTTGTTTTTAGCATTTTGATTTGAACCAAAACCCGGTGGAGTCAATTGATTAGAGCGGGTAACTTGACCGTTTTGGTTGTAAGTTCTCGTGGCCGCGTAGGCACTCAAAGTGTTACCACCGTTGGTAATGCACTCGGAGAAATCATGACCTCCACCACAATACATGCATGAAACCTCAACCGATTTAGCCGTAGCGGGAGCACTTGGTTCTCCAACTTTGAACTCAATTAAAAGACCTTTAAGCTTATCAAAGATTTTGCTTTCCAAGTTCGCCTCAATTTGGCAAGCATCGATGGTAGTAGACAAAGAAGGTGAAGCCGAAGACGAAGCCTTACGAACACTAGACGTGCTACGAAGACTATACACCTTAGATCTATTCTCAATTATCACCAAAGCTTCCTTAACCGTTTTACACAAAAAATTACCACCCGCTGCGGCATTAAGATAATCCCTTTCATGATCATTAAGTCCATTGTAAAACGTGTCAATTTGATGCAAGTCGGAAAAACCGTGATGAGGACACTCATGTAACATTTCCTTAAACCTATTCCAAGCCGTTGAAAAACTTTCATTAAATTCTTGTGAAAATTTTGAAATCTCGTTTTTCAAATGCGTAGTCTTAGAGGGCGGAAAAAATTGGTTCACAAACTTAGACACGAGATCCTTCCACGTCAATATAGAATTGGGTGGCTCTTTCTCTAACCAAATTTTAGCGGGCCCCGCTAAGAAATACGGAAAAAGCATCATCTTAATCGAGTCATTAGCAACATCCTTAAATTTGTAAGTGGCGGTAAGACGATTGAATTGGCGGATATGGTTGTGCGGGTTATCCTTTTCATCACCACGGAATTTGTTGTTTTGGATCATCGACAACAAACCCGTTTTCACCTCAAAATTCTCCGCAAGGATAGCGGGAATCACAATAGCCTCTCCATAACCCTCGGTGGGTGCTTGAAGTAACTCCATCATAGTTCGATTAGCCATGGTTGGTTCTTCTCTTACAATGGGTTCGACAACGGAAGATTCTTCACTAGAAGATGTTTGGTTTCCTTCCTTTTGACGAAGTTTACGTGCACGTCTTGCTTTGGAGCGAGTTTGCATAAACGTAACGTACAACGAGGGGATGAGCAAAGAAGATTCTTTTTGGTGTTTTGTATTTTCCCAATTTTTTTGTGGTTTTTGATTGTTTTTACTTTTTTTTTGGATTTTTGTGATTGTATTAAGTAGACCAAAATCTACAAATCTCCTCCTTAATCAAATCTCTTGATTAAGAAGCCTCAAGGAATGAAAACGATCACGTGAAGTGAACGCCTTCGATGACTTTAGAACGTTGGTGGAACACCAAAACGTTCAAGAGGGTTTAATCAAATGAAACCAAGAAAGTATATATGATACTTAATAATACTTTGGGAGGCAAAACCTTCGATTAGCTCTCAAGATCAAATACTCACAAGCAAGCGGGGAAACGAGGCGGCGAAGCACTTAAGATCCTTTTTCCTTAGGATATATTTTATAATATCCGCCTTATACCCACCTTATAGTTTGTATTTTTCAAAATCGGTCTTCACGAAAGTATTTATCTATTTTTCCTTTCTTTCTTGTTTGAGATTCGAATACAATGATTGGGTAATGACCTCCCAAGTCAAGGTTGTGTTTTCACACTTTTGGAGTACTTGTGTATTTATTGTTCTACGTATACAATATAGTAATAGTATTCACACAAAAAACGAAAAACCGATAATACGTATTAGTAGAGTGCTACTAATACAATAGATATTATGGCTATATATAAAAACAACAATTACCAAATCAAAACACAACACGCCTCCCCGGCAGCGGCGCCAAAATTGATGTAGCCTTTTTACACACCTTTAGGAAAAGGAGGTAAATAGGTCAAGCGTTAACAAGTGACTAAGGAAAATCACAAGTTATGACCCAAAGTGGGGATAGTTCTCAAGGAGGCTTGGTGTGTGTGTAATGAAATGATTAATTATGTGATTATATGATTATGAGAAAGAAAAAAGAAATGAGATAAGAAGAGAATGACGGTTACGATGACGGATTACACTAAGACGAAAAGGTCATACACGTAAAACCGTAAAAAGTACCAAATTTAAATTTTACTCTAAAAGTTCCTAAAAAATTGCAATAAATCCTAAATAATGTAATTAGAGTTTACAAAAAATCAAAAATCACCCAAACCTTTTATTTAATTAAATTATTATTTTTTAATGCTAATTAAAGCCCTAAAAATCAATTTAATTAACAAAAAGCCCAAAATGAGGTTTTTTCACTTTGTAAACCTCTAAAATACCCTAACTAAATTTAAAACTATTTTTGAAAATTTTAAAATTAATTAAAACTATTTAAAAACAATTAAAAACTATTAAAACTTAAAATAATTATTAAAATTAATCTAAGAACAATAAAAATATTCTAAAAGTTGTGAAAATCCTAACTTTATGTATTTAACCTAAGAAAAATGTAAAAACTTGAAAAATCCAAATTTTAGTTTTTAATAATAAAATAATAATAAAATAATATTAAAAATCCAAAATTTATAAAAAATTCTAAAAACTTGCAAACGATCTTAATTTAACCTAAATAAATAGAAAATGAAGTTGAAATTACAAAAATACCCCTAATGGGCCTCCAAATGGGCCAAAAGTCCAAACAGTCACCTTAATGGGCCAAAATAAGCCCAATAAGAAAAATGTTGTCCAATTAAGCCCAAAAGCTCCTATCTGACTCAAAATTTGATTTTAAACACAACTTTTCAAAGGCCCAAAAGCTAAAAATGTGAAATAAGCTGACTTATACCAAACAGCTTATTCTTAATGGGCTTTTTGGCCCATTAAGCTTTAAGATGATGCCATAAGCTCAAATTAGACATACAAGCTTCGTTTGAGTTGCTTAAGACTTCAAAAAGAAATTTGAAATAAGCCAAAGAAATAAGCCTTAAAATGCAAAAAGCAATCTACAGAAAACGACAAAATAGTCCTTTTTGAGTTCTAGGCTATCCCAAGAGCTGATTCAAATTGCAAAAGCTTTTAAATGACTTAACTAAGCTTAATCAACAAAAAGTTTTCAAATAAGTTCACTAAATAAGCTGGAAAAAGCAAATAATCACTTATGAAAAAGTCAAATAAGTTGGGTTTCTAGAAAAAAGTCAAAGTCAAAGTCTAATAAGCTCCAGTTCAATCAAATGGGTCAAATAATGAAGATCTATCACAAAAAATAAGTTGTTGCAGGTCTGGATAAGCCAAAATGGCTTATTGATAAGCTGAATGAAAAACTACACTAGCAGGGGCTAGTTTTGGGTGTTGAGCAGTGGAAACTTTTTCCACTGCTTGACTTGTTGACTTTTTTGTCTTTAGTGACTTTTTGGAGATTCAGGTTACATAAAGGCACCCAATTGATCAGTGGATCAAGAGGAGTCAAATACAATAAAGAAATTACAATCAACAACAGCCAATTTGTACAGTTTAATCAATCAATCACCAGAACACTCACAGACATGAACACATAAGCAGTTGAGGTTCAATAAGCACTTATAGCATAATTCAGCCAGCCAAACTTAACCAAATGCATACACAAGCAATATTAAACTCAAATAAGCAAGTCTAAACAGGTTCATGCACTGATTCAAAGTATTAAGCAAGATTCAAGCACTTAAAGTTACTAATGAACACTAAACATGCAGTTTTTTCACTTTGCTGATGCAATTGACCAACAAGCCAGATTCAAACACTCAAATCTCTAAGATATGTTATGATAACAATGATTTAACAGCTTATATCCCTAAACATGCATATACTCTAAGTATTCCCAAAATTTTAGGTCAAAAATAGTCAAACTCAATTAGTTATAGTACAATCTTTGATTTCAAGGTTCAAGCCCAAAAACTTGCAGCAATATATACTCAACCAAGTATATATCAGATACCAAGAAAATACACAAACTTCTAACAACTCAATAACACACAATGATTCAAAACAGGTAATCCCAAACACCCTTTTAACTTTTCAAATCAAGATTTTTCAAATCAAAAGTGAATTTTAAGACCACCCAAGCCCAAATTAACTCAATAACAGATATATTAAGCAGATTTAAGCAAGATTAAGCAACAAAATCAGCAAGAACACAAGTCACACACAAATATCACCAAAAACCAAGATTTTAACAGATTTTGGGATTAAGTATGCAAACCTCATGGATGTACATCCACACCCACGAATTTTGAGCTTATGTACTAGCAAGAACAAGTACAAGCTTCCACAACAAAGCCTGCTAAGATTCAACAAGGTTAGAAGCAAAATATCAAAAACAGTAAGGTTGAAAAGCCTTGATTAATGCAACTCTTGTACTCCACACTTGATTATCCCCAAGTTATAGGCTTCACCACACCTTGATAACTCAATATCAGGATGCTATGATCAGCTTTATAGCCTAAGAATTCCAAGATAGACCAAGAACTTAGCAAAATATCAAGCTTGAAGGAAAATGTGCAAACTTTTGCACACTCCTTGAAAACAGGTTTTGAGGTTCAAGATTAACAAACTAAGAGCAATAATAAGCAGTAAACAACAATGGCACTTGAGTTTTCTTCAAAGATTTAAACACATTTCATTAACTGAATATGAAATTTACAGAATTTTGAACAAAGGAAAATTCAAGAGCAAACTAAAATGTAATGACCTAAGGCCTTTATATAGGCATACATGAACTAGTTAAAAGCTAAAACGCATAAACCCTAATGTAGTAGAAGTCCTAAAATGCCCTTGTGAAGTTTGAACTCTTGGAGAATCATGTGACTAGTTTTTGGCAGTTTGTTGTAGCTGGCATGTGAAAAGTTCATCTAATGGCTTGTATTAAGCTTGAAATGTAAGCTGGATCCTTGGACGTTGGATGGCTGTTACAATCTTGTCTTCTTGCTCAAAGGTGTAGCAGGGGAGGTCCCATGTACTCATGTGAATGGTGAGGTGGCCAGTATTAAGGTTGGGATGTGATTAAGGGGTCATCAATCACTAATCTGGAAGGTTTTATGGGTTAATTGTTACACAATTAAGAAAACCCAATTTTCATAAGAACACCAAGAACACGAGATTTGATCTTTGTTTTGGGTTTAAAAAATGTTTAGCGCGTGTTTTTATTATTAATTAACATTTTGAAAAGTTAATTAATGAATAAACGGTGAGTGGATGATGAGGTGGAGCATTGGTGGGTTTTGATTGGTTGTGGAGTGTTAGTGGGGCACGTGTCAAGCCCTTATAGGTCTAGGTAACAATCCATGTCTGCCAAGAATAACCCCTCACCTTTAATACTCCTTTCACATTGTAAATAATAGCCTAAATCCGGATTCCCTTTGTATTTCAAGTTTCACTTTTCACACTTTTGCCCCAAACACTTTTCCAAAGTATTTTTAGGGGTATTTCTTGCCATTTCTTGATTCTTGAAGGACTGTTTTGGCATTTTCTTGATTGATAATGGTCTTGACTTGTATGATTGACCTTTTGGAGGACTGAAATTGCCAAGTCATGATTAATGAGGGACCATTTTTGCCAAGTCTTCAAAGTCAAGGGTCCTTTTGGTAATTTTGATATTTTCAAAGGACCAAATTTGTAATTCTTGTAACTTGGAGTCCTTCTTGGTATGTTTGACTTTGAGGAGGATAAATATTGACATTTTAGTTTTGATGAGGGACTAAAATTGCCAATTCTTCAAAGTGGAGGGCCCTTTTGCAATATTGACAAACTTTAGGGACCAAACTTGTAATTATGAGGATACAAGGGTATAAAGTGTCAATTCTTCCATATTGGAGGACCCTTCTTCATAAATCTTCAAATCTTTAAGGGTTTTCTTGGAAAATTCTTCATTAGGGCTTGGTTCATTGTGCGGCTTCGTTTCCCGTGTTCGTTTTTGCATGATTCTTGTGATCTTTTGTTATTTTCTCAATATCCGTACCTAAAATACACAAGCAACAAACACAAGCATATATTTGGGTATTTTCATGATATTTAATGCATTTAAAGCCCTTTTTGGACGATGAGACTATGTATAAAAGCAGTCTCATCAAACTTCAACAATTTGAACGACTTAAAGTCTGGGAACTTGTTGACAGACCATACGATGTAACACCATTAATCTTTGATGGATCTGGAAAAACAAGATGGATAAAGAAAACACGATCATCTAGAATAAATTTAGGCTAATGGCTAAAGGGTATGGCCAGAAATAGGGTATTGATTTTGAAGAATCATTTGCACCAGTCGCTCCTATGGAAGCTGTCAGGATTTTCCTTGCTTATGTTGCACATAAGGGATTCATCGTTTATCAAATGGACATAAAGACAGTGTTTCTTAACGGTCCTTTGAAGGAAGAAGTTTATGTCACACAGCCGGAAGGATTCGTCAACCCTCTTTATCCTGACAAGGTATATTGTCTCCACAAAGCACTTTATGGACTCAAGCAAGCTCCAAGGGCGTGGTACGACGAGCTCTCAAAATTTCCGATATCTAAAGGTTTCTCAAAAGGTTCCATTGATCTAACATGTTCACTTATAAATATGGGGATGACATTTTGCTTGTGCAGATTTATGTTGATGACATTATTTTCGGGTCTACAAACCTAAAACTTTTAAAATGGTTTGAAAAAGTAATGCACAGGAAATTTGAAATGTCAATGATGGGCGAACTAAAATTCTTTCTAGGAATTCAAGTTCACCAATCCCCAAGTGGTATCTTTATTAACCAAACTAAGTATTGTCAAGAGATAATCAAAAAGCATGGTATGACCTCATGTGACCCCGTTGGGACACCATTATCAACCACATCCCTAGATGCTGATTTGGAGGGAGATGTCATAGATCAAACGAGATATCGTTCCATGATCGGCTCCCTCATGTACTTAACAGTAAGCCGACCAGATATATCACTTGCTACGTGTAATTGTGCATGATATCAAGCACGACCCATTGAAAGGCACCTCAAGGAGGTTAAACGGATCTTTCGGTACCTCAAGAATGCCATTCATTTGGGACTCTAGTATCCGAGGGAAATCGGTTTCTTTCTAACGGCCTATTCAGATTCTGATCATGCAGGGTGTCTTGATACACGGAAAAGTACTTCTGGTGGTGCACAATTTCTAGGTCAAGATAAGCTCGTGGGATGATCTTCCAAGAAGCAGGATTGCACGTCACTGTCATCAGCCGAAGCGGAGTATGTGTCTCTATCTGCGTGTTGTGCTCAAGTTCTTTGGATGAGAACACAACTCACGGATTATGGCTTCCACTTTGATAAAGTACCTATGTATTGTGACTCAAAGTCGACCATAGCCGTCTCCTGCAATCCGGTACAACATTCCCGCATGAAGCACATTGATGTCAGATATCACTTCATTAAGGAACAAGTTGAAAGGGGTATCGTTGAATTATACTTTGTTGGAACTGATTACCAATTAGCTAACTTGTTTACAAAAGCTCTTTCGAAATTGAGGTTTGCGTATCTAGTTAGGAAAATTGGTATGAGATGTTTGACTCCAGCAAAACTGGAGATTCTGGCAAAGAAGCCTGCTTGATTCATCTATCAAACATCTACATGTAAATATTAATGAAAAAGAAAAATACAAAATATAAAACATATAAAAACAAAACACAAAATTAAAAATCTTTGAAACTCCAAAAATATTCTTCTCGACATGTCTTTCAGTATCGATAATATGGACGTACCTAGAAATATCGCTCAATAACGACACGGGTGTGTACATAAAGCTCGGATGAAAGTTGTAAATATTTTTCAAAACATGTCATTTCTATTTTTTGTTGGAAATACGTTTTACGTATTAAGAAGGATCGGTCACTCCAACAATAGTCCATGTAATAGCTCGTAGTTTAGTTCCTTATCTTTATTTAACAAACAAACCCAAGCCTAGCCTACAACATGTGTAGGCCGGCCCAAATGTAAGCCCAAGCCCATGACAAGGGCTTGGGTATATAAACCCTCTCCTTAGATGGAGAGGGTGTGTGGTTATTCATTTTTACACATAGTTCTTCTTATTTTCTCTCTCTAGAATTATGTGAAATCCACCATCTCTCTATCTCTTTATCTCTCTAAAACATAAGCAAGATTTACATATCATACAAATGGTATCAAGAGCCATGGGATGATTGTATTGTTTATGTGTTTTTGATCTTGATTCATACGCCTATTTTGATTCATTTTACACGAACCAAACTTTTTTTTGTTTTTTATGGTTTTTTCTTGATACAAATCTTCTACATAGTTGTGGTAGAGATTTGGTATAGTTACTTTGGCTAAAAACACAAAACTTTTGGGTTTTTTGATCATTTTTTGGCTTAAAATCACGAATTGGTTGAGTTTTGTCTGAGAAAAGTGGGATTTATTCCGATCAGGTCATCGGAAAAGGGTTTACAGTTATTCCGATCAGTGTAATCGGAATAGGGTTTAGGGATTCCGATTGCATTCCTATAAGGGACATTCCGATTTGGTATTCCGATTTGGTGCCTTCCTATAAGGGACATTCCGGTTTGATATTCCGATTTGGTATTCCGATTAGGATATTCCAATCAAGGTATTCCGATTAGGACATTCCGATCAAGAGTATTCCAGGACATTCCTATCAAGGGTATTCCGATAGGCTTATTCCGACAGCTTTCCGATCAACATTCCGACAATCAAAAATTATTCCATAAAAAGTAATTTTGACTTGGAATTTTTGGTTTATTGAGAACATATTTTAGGGGATTTTAACATTGTTTCTCGACTTCAACTCACAACAAAAAACACATTTACTTTCTCTCATTGATCGATCAACGTTTGTAAATCTTAACTTATTGAAATGGAGTACACATCTCTTACGGATAAGTCCATCCTCTCGGGTACGGATAATCGTCCACCAATGTTGGTGAAGACTATGTATGAGGAATGGGCTTCCCGAATGGAACTTTATATGTTGAACAAGGAGAATGGACATCTAATTTGGGCATCGGTGCTCAATGGACCATTGGTATATGGTACTATGACGGAAGGTGTTGTTACTCGTCCTCGCACTACGGGTGAACTAACTGGAGATGCTAAGATACAAGACAAGTGTGATAAACAAGCTACAAATATCATTCTCCAAGCCCTTCCTCCAGATGTCTACAAACTCGTCAGCAAACATAAAGTTGCCAAAGAGTTATGGGATAGAATTCGTGTTCTCATGCTAGGCACCTCGTTAACTAAACAAGAACGAGAGTGTAAGCTTTATGATACTTTTGATAAGTTTGCCTATGTGCCAGGGGAGACTCTCAATGATTACTATATGAGATTTACCCTATTGTTGAATGAGCTCAATATCTATGGCATGGCAATTCCAACCTTTCAATTGAACACCAAGTATTTGAACACTCTTCCTTCAGAATGGAAAAATTACGTGACGGATGTTAAATTGGCTAAGGACTTGCATAACACCAATGTGGATCAACTTCAAGCTTTTCTTCAACAACACGAATGCCATGTGATTGAGGCTCGGTTGTCTACACCTTAAGTACATGATCCACTTGCCATGTATGCTTCTCAACAAAACATGGCTTATACTTATCAACAACCATCATACTTGCAGCAGCCACCACCACACACCTATCAGCAACCATCTTATCAACCACCAATGATGACACAACAAGCATTTCAACAAAGTGTTCATCAACAATCTTTTCCGTAGCAACCACCATATCATACATCACCATCACAAGCCAACACTTCTCCAATGGGCTATACTCCTCATCAAGGATATTTTCCAATAGAAGCACAACCAGCACAAGCTTTCTACTCTAATGAACTTCCACCAATCCAAGCACCGGTCTTTACTCCAAATGACACGCAACCATCTCACAGCCTACTTGTCAAAACTTGTTGCAACTAGAGGATTTCCACCAACAAACAATCAGATCCGCACCTCTTCAAATCTTCGACAACAAGCTACTGTTCAAGATGGTCAAGTAACAGTGCAACCTATTCAGGGAAGGCAAAATTCATATGGACCTCCTACAAGGACTGTGAATGCTCAAGCTGTTAATTCTCAAGCTAATGGAAATGGAAGCCCCATTGGTCCTAAAAAGGTTGTGACTTGCTACAATTGCCGAGGACAAGGTCATATGGCTAGGAAATGCACTCAGCCGAAAAGGAGGAGGGATGATGCATGGTTTCGTGAGAAGATGTATTTGGTCGATGCTCGGTCAAAGGGAAAGATTTTGGATTCAGAGGAGTTAGCATTTCTTGCAGACCCAGGGGCAGCAGATACTGAAGGCATTGCAGTCGTTTCCACTTCTAATGCAGCTTATCAAGCAGATGATCTTGACGTATATGATTCGGATTGTGATGACATTCATTCTGCCCAAGCTGCTCTCGTTGCTAATCTCTCTCACTACGGTTCTGATGTCATCAGTGAGGTACCCACCACAACCAATCTTGGTAATGATGATAACCAACATCAAGTTGGGCATGAAAATGACAACCTCGAACAACATTCGGGAACTAGTAACCCAAATGATGTGGTATCCACTCCAACACATTTGAGTGAACCTCAAACAAATGCTACGACGGGTATGGAATCTTATGCTCAACATGATTTGGTCATGGTGCCTAAAGATATTATTGATCAAATGCATATGGCACTCAGACAATCCGTAGATACGAATTCCACCCTAACTGATGAGTTTGCGGTGCATAAAGAAAAGGTCAAAGCTTTTGAAATGGTCCCTCAAGCTGAAAAAATAACTTACTCTGAATTTGACCAATTTCGTTTTGAAAAGATTGAACACTATAGAATCATTAAAACCTAATCTTTCCAATGAATTAAAAGCAAAAGAGTCGGTTGTCAATGATTTTCAGAAACTTAAAATGGATTTCGAAACTCTCGAGTCTAAAAAGTTTGAATCGGAAATTAATGCTACCAAACTTCTTAAATTCAAAGAACAACAGCTTTTAAAACAATACGCTTCCACAGAAAAGGTTCATCTTTTAACTAAATCTTTTAAAGAACTCGAACTTACGCGTCTTCAAGATTTACCACCTAATCCCGGTTATGCAAAACAAGCTCAGGAATATATTCCCGGTCTTTATGATATGACCATAATTGGCAAATCGAAAGAAGCACATTTTGTTCGTAGTACTAAGGAGACAATTTCACTTGCGGAAGAAACTCATTCTAAAATGCTTTCAAAAATCCATACGATTGATTATGATCAGTATAACAAAGATCAATTGTCTAAAAAGACCCGCATTCACTTACAAAAGGAATTAGCTGAATTGACAGTTCTTGTGCCCCAAAGTTTGTCAAATGAAAACCCTCCTAGTACGTCTCCTACACTTGTCAAAACGGATTTAACGAAGTTAATTCCACCGGTAAGTAAGGCGTCCGTTAACTTAAATGCGGTACACCAACACTTAGCCGATTTTGACAAGGTCATTTTGGAACGTACGACGGCCACGGCCATAACGGAAGGTGAATGGAACTTTAAGCACACTAGAGCTGCGTTCTGAGACAAAATTGTTCCATTTGTAAAGAATGTTAAAGCTTGTCTTAGTAATCTTGATCAAGATTTGCTTTTGGAAATAGAAGAAGTTAGACGTGTTTTCAATGAAATGGATGATGCTTATGAAAACAGTTTACTTGAAATAGAACGGGTTTCACGCCAAAATGATCAGCTTCTAAAGCAAGTGATGTCTTATGATATAGTTTCCGTCTGTGTGAATGAAAGTGTTGATAATGATTCTATTGTGCATAATGTTGAATCTGTGGATAATATGGTAGATAGTACTTGTCACGAATCTGACGCTGAATTTTTAAAGCTTCAAGATTCATATTCTTCGCTTTCAAAATGTTTTGATGAGATTCAAACACATTGTATTTCGCTTGAATGCAAGCAACAATTTATTCAAGAAATCTTTGAAACGTCATTCGAAGGTGTTAATATCGATGATGCAAACTTTGAAAAGAATTTTCGATTGAACTTCCAATCAAAATAGCGTCAGCCAAGTGACAAAGTTACTAAATCTTTGCCGATAGAAATAGAGAAATCTAAGGAGCTTAACTGTGTGAACGTACTTGAGGCCGCTGAGAATTTTAAACTTGATCTAGATAATCGAGTTTCCAAGATTTTGTCCAAAGTTGATAACTTAAAACAGAAAGATACACGACTCTTCGATTTAGTAAAGCCCGCATGTGCTAATACCACTACACATAATCAATCCTTGATTGAACAATTGAATCGAAAGTCGGTGGAAATATCTGATTTGAGGGAACAAATTTGTGATAAAAATCTGGTCTTGGCCGAGATAAAGGAAACACTTCGTACTATAAAAGGTAAGAATGTTGTGGATAACACAGCCACTGTCTTAGCATCGTCCTCTAGTGCAATCAAAAGGAACCTTATAGCCGTCACACCATTTAATAAGGGCCCTAGGACTAAACCATCTCAAACTTTGGTCACTAAAGATAAGGCCGAATCAAAACCAGCTTCTTATATTCCTGTGTTGCCTTCTATAGGAGTAAGCACCACTACTAAGGCTCAAAGATCTAAGCTTAAAAGAAACAAGAAGAATGATAGGATCTTGCCCCCATCTAGTAGTCAAGTGAAGAAGAAAGTAGCAGCCCATCCTAGGAATGTTATTTCTGTTTTGAATAAAAAGAATCATGTAGCTAAACCTAAAGGCTCTATGACTGTGCAGCGTTCTAAGCCTAGTGTGAATTCTAATTTGAAATGTTGGAATTGCAATGAATGTATGTTTTCTAGTCGTCATGATTCTTGCCTTATTGACCATGTGAATGAGATGTATGCCCGGAAAAATGGATTAGAATGGAAACCGACTGGGAAAGTGTTAACCCAAGTTGGTTGGTTGTGGCGCCCCACTGGTAGAACTTTCACTATAGTAGGAAATGCGTGCCCTTTAACTAGGATCACTCCCACTACAGTGAAGAAAGCGTGCTCTTTAACTAGGAGTACCAAGGCTACCAAAACACAAGCGTGTCCTTTAACTAGGAACACTGACACTACTGTAGGAACCAAGTGCCCTTTAAATAGGTCTACTCCCACTGTAGTGCCCGCGAATAATCCAAAACCTAAGTAAGTTGGAACAGTAAAACCTGTTAGTGCTAAAACTCACATTAGAAAACGCAGGAAATCTAAGGGTCTCATAAATGCTAGCAATTCTGATAATCTTATATCTCTATCTGCTAACACTCCGGAACCAATAGTTTCCAATGCATTGTCTACTGTTGTTATTGAAAACAGGTCCAAATTGTTCTCTGGTATTTGGACTCTGGTTGCTCCAAGCATATGACCGGAGATCGCTCTCAGCTCAGAAATTTCGTCAGCAAGTTTCTTGGTAAGGTTCGATTTGGAAATGATCATATTGCAAAGATAATGGGTTATGGTGAATATCATATTGGGAATGTTATAATTTCAAGAGTGTATTATGTGGAAGGTCTCGGTCACAACTTATTTTCTGTGGGACAATTTTGTGATGCAAACCTAGAAGTTGCTTTTCGAGAGCACACCTACTTCATTCGTAATTTGGAAGGGGTTGATTTATTCAAAGGTACTCGAGGGAATAATTTGTATACTTTGTCTCTACAAGACATGATGGTCGCTTCTCCCGTATGTCTTCTCTCCAAAGCATCGAAGACTAAGTCATGGTTATGGCATCGACGGTTATCTCATCTTAACTTTGACGCTATTAATCATTTGGCGAAAAACAAACTTCTTCGTGGTCTTCCTAAACTTTCATTTCACAAGGATCATTTTTGTTCCGCGTGTACAATGGGGAAAAGCACTAAGAAATTATACAAACCCAAGACGGAAGACACCAACCAAGAGAAACTTTATTTGTTGCATATGGATCTTTGTGGGCCAATGCGTGTTGAAAGTATTAGTGGTAAAAAGTACATCCTCGTCATTGTCGATGATTACTCTCGGTTTACATGGGTGAAATTTCTTACAACAAAAAATGAGGCACCGAAATTCATCATCGGATTTCTCAAGATGATTCAAGTGCGTCTCAACACTACTGTCCGACGCATTCGTATAGATAATGGAACCGAATTTGTGAATCAAATCTTGCGTGATTATTATGAAGAAGTTGGCATATCTCATGAAACATCCGTTGCACGCACTCCACCACAAAACGGTGTCGTTGAAAGGCGAAATCGCACACTTATGGAAGCTGCTTGAACGATGTTAATTTACGCAAAGGCTCCATTGTTTTTATGGGCAAAAGCAGTATCTACAGCAGTGTACACCCAAAATCGGTCACTAATTCGTAAACGCCATTGTAAAACACCTTATGAGCTTCTCCATGGAAAAGTACCAGATTGATCATATCTTCATGTATTTGGTTCTCTTTGCTATCCAAATAATGATGGTGACAATTTGGGAAAACTTCAACCAAAGGCTGATATTGGTATTTTCATTGGTTATGCACCCGCAAAGAAGGCATACCGAATCTACAATCGTAAGTCTCGTAAGATCCTCGAAACTATGAATGTTGATTTTGATGAGCTGACAGCAATGGCTTCTGAGCAAAGCAGCTCTGAACCCGCACTTCATGAAATGGGACCCAATAACATTAGTTCTGGTCTTGTCCCAAACAACCATACTTCATCATCATTTACACCACCTTCCAGGGCTGAATAGGATACGTTGTTTCAACCGTTCTTTGATGAATTCTTTACTCCTCCCAGTATTGTTGCTCCAGAACCTGAGGTAATAGCTCTAGTAACCGAAGTTTTCGCTCCAGCAACCGTTGCACAATCAGATACGTCTGCACCTACAATTGGTCTAGATATACCATCAACAAGTAATTCTCAACCAACACCTGTTTCAACTACCCATGTCATGCCTATTGATGATGAAGAGGATGATGATGATCACGATTTGGAATTCGCTCAAATGTGTGAACTTCCATTCTTTGGTGTACCAATTCCCGACCCTAATCAAGCTGGGTCGTCCACCTCAGAGGAAGCTCCTTCTACAGTTTACTCCAATCCACGGATTCGTGAACATGACAGCAAGTGGACAAAGGATCATCCTATAGATTCTATTACCCTAATCGTCCGGTATCCACACGAAGTCAGCTACAAGAAAATGCAATGTTTTGTCATTTTGATGCTTTTCTCACTGAAGTTGAACCTAAGACATGGCAAGAAGCTTTTACTCAATCCTGTTGGATAGAAGCTATGCAAGAAGAACTTAATGAATTTATACGTCTTGAAGTATGGGAACTTGTCCCATGCCCGGATCAAGTGCTGTTACTCACTTTGAAATGGGTTTACAAGGTGAAACTCGATGAGTTAGGTGGAATATTGAAGAACAAAGCTCGACTAGTAGCTCGTGGATACAAGCAATTATTGGGCATCGACTTTATGGAATCCTTTTCACCTGTTGCCCGTTTGGAAGCTATTAGACTATTCCTCGCTTATGCAGCCCATATGAATATGATCGTCTATCAGATGAATGTGAAGACGGCATTTCTCAATGGTGAAATCAAGGAAGAGGTCTATGTTCAACAGCCGGATGGTTTTGTGAATCCTTAATATCCTAATCATGTGTACAAGCTTAAGAAGGCTCTCTATGGGTTGAAGCAAGCTCCACGCGCATGGTATGATCTATTATCACAATTCCTCATTACGCAAGGCTTCGCTAAAGGCAAGGTGGATCCCACGTTGTTCATTCAGAAACGAGGTAAAGATATGATTATGGTACAAATATATGTTGATGATATTATATTTGCAGCCTCGACTCAAACCTTATCAAATGAGTTTGGGACACTCATGTCTTCCAAGTTTAAGATGTCAGTGATGGGCAAGGTATCATTCTTCTTAGGACTTCAGATATCTCAAAGTCCCAGAGGCATCTTTATCAATCAATCCAAGTATGCCCTTGAATCGCTTAAGAAATATAAGATGGAATCTTGTGATCCCGTGGATACTCCAATGGTGGAACGAACTAAGCTTGATGCAGATCCACATGGAGTTGTCGTTGATCCGACACTTTATTGTGGAATGATCGGTACCCTTCTGTATATCACAGCTAGTCGACCTGATCTTCAGTTTTCCATATGTATGTGTGCTCGGTACCAAACTCGACCTACTGAGATACACTTGGTTACTGTGAAACGGATCTTTCGATATCTTAAAGGAACCATTAATCGGGGACTTTGGTATTCGAAGGACTCTTCGATTGCACTAATGGAATATGCAGATGCGGATCACACGGGTTGTCAAGATACAAGGCGTAGCACGAGTGGAACTTTGTAACTACTAGGAGATCGACTAATCAGTTGGGCATCGAAAAGGCAGAAAAGCGTTGCAATTTCAAGTACGGAAGCAGAATACATAGCTATGTCCGGTTGTTGTGCTCAAATTCTTTGGATGAGATCGCAATTAACCGACTATGGTCTAGGTTTCAACAAAATTCCGATGTACTGCGACAACAAAAGTGCAATTGCCTTATGCTGCAACAACGTTCAATTCTCCCGGTCGAAGCATATTGACATACGCTACCACTTCATCAAGGAGCAAGTGGAAAATGGAGTAATCGAGCTTTACTTTGTCCGATCTGAGTATCAATTGGGGGTTATTTTCACGAAGGCTTTAGATCACGCTCGAATTGAATTTTTGGCCGACAAGCTAGGAATGAGAACCTTCTCGCCTGAGACTCTTAAGGAACTGGCAGATGAAGCGAAAGAATAGTGATGGTAAGCTATTCCTCGTATCCTTGGTGATCATTTGTATATATTGTTTATATTTTTATCCACAAAAGCAAAATACAAAAATATAAAACCACATAAAAACCATAAAAATTCAAAAATTCAAAAAAATCCAAAAATATTTTTACTTTATTTTTCAAAGGCATGTCTTTTGGTACGATAATATTTACGGCCTTAGAAATGTTGATTAATATTGACACGGCACCATAAATAGAGTTCGTACAAAGTTGTAAATATTTCATAAAACATGCATATATGGCTTGTAGTTATTTCTGACTGCAACTCGGTTTTCACATTAAAGTCTAGTATTTCTTATGAAAGCTTTGGCTCACAACGGGAATTAATTTTCTCGGGCAAGGTTTACTTTAAAACCTTGTAAGGGATCAAGTTTACTTTATAACTTGGTCTAACACAAATCAATGTACGCCTCAGTGCATTTATTTGTTTAAACAAGAGAAGTCTTGTTTTTATGAAGCTATCACCTCTACAACCATAGCAATCTACAATTGGTATCTACATACTCGACGATGCGACTACTCAAACGACGACTATAGCTCTTTCGATAGAACACGGGTCAACAATTGAGGGGGAGCAATTGTCAAGCATTCAGAATCTTTGATGCCGAATGCGCCAAGTTCACAAGTTGGTGTCAAGACAACAATACCAATCGTACATGTGGTGTCAAGAGATGACTTCAGACGTAACGAGGCGACCAACATATGCTAACAAGAACCATTTGATCTTATCATATGATGTTCTCATCTATCAGGTCCAACCTTGTCAATTCTTTTTTAATATGGTGAATATGTGATCATGTTACAAATCGATATCATATCTCATACATTTGGTATCATGAAGATTAAAAGGACTTGCATTTTTCTTCCCAAAACCTTTGTTAAAACTTCATTAAATCAATTGATATTAAAAACATCGATTGGGTTAATATTTTTAATATGGGGGAGAAAATGTGATTTAATATAGGATATTATCACAAATGGTTTGACTTAATGTGCTGGCTCATCCTGACATATGTGAAATGTTTTCGAAAATCGTGGCTTATGTTAGGGGGGAGCAAAACAGATTTGCATATCAATATGGATTTTCATGGTGACATATACTTACCCAAAACCCATTTATTTCACGACGATGAAGATTGTGGTGACATAAGGATGGTAGGATAGGTTAAGTCCAATAATTCTTCTAGAACCGGAGGAATCTTCCCAAGGACATTCTATAGATAGAAATAGTAGTCCTTAGGAAAGATGGAGAAAGATTGTGAACATAGCTGAATGCCAACCAAGTACTTAAGTTAGCACTGGAACAATCACAACAAGGTGCTAGTTATGACGTATTGGTAAGCATTGAAGGGGTTAAAGAATGAAAAAAAATTGTAAAGATAAAGGGTGTAAAGAAAGAAGCCCTCCTTACAACTTTAGGCAGAAACCGGGTCAACACATATGCTATTGAGATCATTTTAATGATGCTCGATATTGAAGATAGACATCATGGACCCAGTGATGCAATGCACAACCATCCCAGCTAACTCAGATATCTCTTAAAAGATATTTGTTTTAATCACACGGAGACAACACGTTATCTATTGATTTATTCACTCCGAATAAATTGGTATTGAAATGGTGGCACTCCTCTCCAGCCTCCGATTACTAAAATCCAAAGTGCACGATCGAGTCTAGAGCCATTTGAGATCATTAAATATCTCATTAGGACACACTTCCATAATTCCTTGCTTCTTCACACACTGTGAAAAGTAAGAAAGATTTTAAGAGTCCTACGCAAAATCTTCATGATCTTGCCTGAAGATCCGAGTAATACGAGAGTATTTACAATGAAGATGGAAATCCTTCTTGAGCGAATATCAAAAAGCTCATGGTAGGTGACTTGTGCGATTCTTTATGAATCAAGCTTGTGATAACTGGAAAGCAACAGTGGTTTAATTCTTAACTGAATTTAAACACGTTCCAGGCCTCTACGCAATATCTTAGTGATCTTGCCAGAACACTCAGAGTGATACCTTAGTGTTCACAGTGATGAGTGGAAATCCTTCTAGTGTTAACCTCAAACAGCACCTGGTAGGTAACTTGAAAGATTCAATATGAATCAAGCTCGTGACAACTAGAAAGAAACGATGGTGCGATTCTTTTGAATCAAACTTGTTCCAGGAATCAGAATTGACGGCTTCAATCATGCGGATAATTTTATCCAAATGATTCACTCTTTACGTTCGCAGTCAGCTTTGGACGGTCGAGTAAAGAGAACGGGTTTACCCGCGAAATCTTGTCAAGGAGATTTTTAATTAAATCTACCTGCCACAAGTAGGATATTTTATATCGTCCAACGATCTTCACCGACCGGAGGTAAAATGCTACCGAATTAGAATGAAATGTTCAAAGCCATTTTGTTCATGTCTACTTATGTTGCGGCATTTGAAGACGGTGACCTTGCGGAATCTGAGAAGAAGTCTTCCCCGCATGCTTATACTTTATACACTTAATACCTCATCTAATTCAAGAAAGCCTAAAACTTAAGTCTTTCGCTGTATTGAACTCTGAAGCTTTCAAGAATTACAAAAGGTATAAGTATGTGGGACATGGTGTCACGAAGAGGCAGAGATCATAAGTGATGGATGCACGAGATCAAGGCAAGAGATTAATGCTCAAGATTGATATCAAAGATCACATCAGCATGTTTACCAGAAAAGAAAAAGAAAAAAAAAGACGAAGACTACGAGCTCAAGACAAGCATAGTATGCTAGGTTTATCTTATTATTGTAACTTGGGTAATGCCCTTGTTTGGAGTGACCTCCCTTAGGGGGAGATTGTTGGAAATACGTTTTACGTATTAAGAAGGATCGGTCACTCCAACAATAGTCCATGTAATAGCTCGTAGTTTAGTTACTTATCTTTAGTTAACAAACAAACCCAAGCCTAGCCTACAACATGTGTAGGCCGGCCTAAATGTAAGCCCAAGCCCATGACAAGGGCTTGGGTATATAAACCCTCTCCTTAGATGGAGAGGGTGTGTGGTTATTCATTTTTACACATAGTTCTTCTTATTTTCTCTCTCTAGAATTGTGTGAAATCCACCATCTCTTTATCTCTTTATCTCTCTAAAACATAAGCAAGATTTACATATCATACATTTTTAATAAAGGAAAACATCTATTTTAGAAAAAATTTCCTACAACGGGTAGAGCAATCTATCTTGGGTTGAGCTTGTCACAAAACATTCAACGTTTTGAGCTCAACACAATGGCTTGTAATCACTTTCAAATTGCAACCCGGATCAATATTCACGTGGGAGTGTACGATTTAGTGCGCTTACCCTTAGCAAAAGAAGATAAATCTTCTTACACTTGAGCGGATTCGTCAAGACAATCAAAGTCTATGAACTCAAGTTTATGCTTTAGAAAAACCATATCGCCAAAAAGAAATGGATTTTTCAAAAAGCGTTGAACACAACTTTTTCAAGAATTTCTCGATGATTATTCAAAATCTTTCAAAAATTGTGTGCTTAACAACTCCTATCCTCAAAAGAGAAATGTAGATCACATCCTCACAATGACAATTCAATTGGGTCTATTTTTTAGGGGGAGCGTTCCAAAAATTCATGCTATTTAGACACATTTTTCTCCCGAAGTTTTTCAAGACTGTAGAAACCAGAAGGGGGGGTTGAATAGTTTCTCTTTAATTAGTCACCTAATTAAAATTACTTTCAATTAGGTTTGTATCAAAACTATCTTTTACTTAAAGCTAAGTTGCATAATGATTAGGTTCAATTCAAATGCATTAGAAATGGCAATAGGTAAGTGTAATGATAATAAAGAGTAAGGAAAGAGACAACCTAATGAGAAGACACCAAGATTTATAGTGGTTCGACAACGAGGCTCTATCCTCTTTTCTACTCCACTCCTCGAGTACACCTACTCGAGATTTCCACTATATCCACAAGCTCCCTTCTTGGCAGAGAAAACCTTACATCGTCGCTTACGTTACTTTCTAACACTAAGCTAAATGTCGATACCTAATCTTTAGCTAGGACCAATCTACACAACGTTGCCTACTTCACAATTTAACGACACAAGGCTAGATGTCGAGTTCTAATCTCAAGGTAGAACCAATCTTCACGACGTTGCCTACTTCACCATTTTACGACACAAGGCTAGATGTTGAGTTCTAATCCAAAGCTAGAACCAATCTTCACGACTCTTCACTTTGAAGCTAAGTGAGAACTTCACACAACACAACTACTAATCGCTTTCAAGTTTAGTGAGAACTCACAAGACACAACCACATCACTTTATAGTTTAGTGAGAACTACTACACAATCTATTACAACTCAACTAGACATATCTAAGTACACACATGTAGCTTGGATCTACACAACATAAATCCAAGCAAACACATATGCAATGGATGTACACAACAAATCCAAGTATTCACAAATACCTTAGATAAACACAACTAGTCCAAGTATTCATAAATACAATAGATTAACATAAAACAAAAAGTCTAACATGATGAACATGACGAATTCATAGATTCATCTTTATCACAACACTGGTGAGTGAGTGATCTTCTCTTTGGACAAGGTAAAGGAGGGGATCAAGAGGATAATCATATGTAAACATACTTAACACATTAAGTGATCATTTACTAATGATTATGCTATAGAAAAGAGAAAGGGGCTGAGAAAAACGTCCAAAAAGGGTTGTTAGAAAATGAGATCTGATCCACTATTTATAGGAGACAAAGTGCAACGGCTAGCTTGGCGTGGTTCCTTATCTAGCCCGGCGGTTCCTTACCGCTAGAGAACCGCCTAGCTATTTAAAATACCGCCCAGTATACTACGCTCCGATTTTGTCTTTTAGTGGGGTAGGAATATCTGAGATTTTTTAAACCTTCAAAGGATATTCTTATGGCATATGCAATATGCCATTTTCAAATTTACATTTTCCATTTTAATAAAATATTTTCATAAAAATAAAGTTTATTAAAAAATCTTTTGTCATATTAACAAAAGTGAGTTTTAAGGATAATCACTTTGATGATCACTAAATATGATTAAGAAAAGTTAGTGATATAATTATTACCTTGATGATAGTGTTAGTTAAATAATTCGTTTTGTGTTTTACACTAAATGTGTTGTATAGTTTGTTGTGATCAAAACTAAGAAAGATTAGTAACACTAATAATGTTTTTAGGCATCACTTGCATTAATAATCTCCCCATTTTTGATTACGACAAACTATAAACTCATTTGTGTAGAAACACAAAATATCGAATTATTAATGAGTTTATCACTATCATTTCTCCCCCTTTGTCGTAGCAAAAAGGTTAGCACAAGTCTTGGAAGAAAACCGGACTTTGCTAGTAGCTCCCCCTTGGTGGTTGCTCCCCCTTGCTTGGGGCACCAAGTGTATGAGCTAAGGTGACATGTTACACAAAGGTTAGTAGAAAGAAAAGAAACACCAATGTATATATGATCACTACCTACTAAGTAACTTGAGAGGGAGAAGGAGAAATCTCAAATTAGAAGCAAGTATTGCTAAGTATGTCCAAAGAGGTAAATGACAAAATCAAAGTTCAATTGGTGGAATGGAGGTAGAAAAGAAACATCCAACCAATGAAGATGATAAATTTGTCAAGGGGTTAAAGTTTAGAATTGATGGAATCACCCATAATCAATTGTAAAGATTAACCACGATCAACTCAAAAGAAAAAGAGAGAATGATCAAAGAAAAACAAAAATAACACAAAGGTTTCATATTAGAAAAATATGAAAGAAACAAACAATGTAGATAGTCATACACACAAGATGAGTATCTAAAGAAAAATATATGGAAAATAAACCGCAAAGCATAAGCTATTCTAATTGTGATAATTTTCCAAGATTGCTTAAAATGTTATTGACTCAAAAACAAACAACTAAAGAGTTATTGACTCCAAGAGTGCTTAGTCCTTTAGCTGGAAAAATAAGACGACGAGGCATCATTCGAAGTTTTGTCCACAGGAACGAAAACTTTGAGAGGAGGTCGAGTGAGGAGGAATTCAAGAAAATTTAACTTCTCATACACATGAGCAAGTTCAATTTGTTGAAATCGACAACAAGCACACGAGGATCCATGATGCAAAACAAATTCAGTTGATGGGGGAAGGCCATCAAACCTAGGGTTTGGTGGTGGTGAGGAGAGTGGGTAGGAAATGTTTTTACAATGCCTTGTGAGGTTTGGGAAGGTTGAAAGGTCATTAAGTTGAGGAATGTTGAAAGGTTTTGTGGTGGGGGAACATTTTCCTTTCCTCCGGTGATGGGGTTAATGGAGTAGGTCTCATTCCAATACTTGATTGGAGAGAAGGTGGGGTTTGATGAGACTGCTTTTATACATAGTCTCATCGTCTAAATCGGGCTTAAAATGCATAAAATATCATTAAAACTGCCAAATATATGCTCGTGTTTGTTACTTGTGTATTTTAGGTACGGATATTGAGGAAAAGACAAAAAGATCACAAGAATCAATCAAAAACGAACACGGGAAACGAAGCCGCACAATGAACCGGGCCCAAATCTGGAATTTCCAAAATGGTCCTTGAAGAATTGAAGATTGTCAACATTGGTCCCTCATTTTTGAAGACTTGGCAATTTACACCCTTGCAAAACTCATAAAATGCATTGAGGTCCCTAAATTATCAAGATATTACAAGTTCAGCCCTTGAAGATTGAAGAAATTACATTTCAAGTCCTTGATAAAAGTTTGGAAAAACCCTTGTGCCATTTTTAGCAAGTTGCCTAAAGTTATTATAAGGGATTTCAAGTTTAGAAGCTGTTTTATACTAACTGAACAAGTTTGGGAGTTCAGGGACTATTTGCATCAAACACACAAACATATCCCAGCCAACCAATACTCCATGTCACCCCTCCCCTCCAATCATCTCCCACCACCTCACCACTCCATCCACGTCAACATCCACTATCTTTCTTTACAACTGATTTATTTTAATCAGTTTAAAAAGTGGGGGTAAACATGTTTTTGAATTAAATTAACCCCAAAATAAATCAAACCCTGCTAATCACCCATAATTCACCCACATAAACCCTAATCCTAAAAACCTTAAAACAAAGGGGAAATTGTTAATAATTTCCAGAATGATGATTAACCCTACACTAAACCAATCCCCCAACCTAGATTCCTTTCACAACATACCCATGTGACTGTAGGGACCTCCCCTGCACGTCACTTTCCTCCTCAAAACCTAAAACCGACAAGATGAACGTCCCTGATCCTTTTACTTGGTCACAAAGGTTGAATGAACGCACAAGATTGCCGTTACAGCTTGCACATCACTCTCCATGGACAGAAATCACATGAAGCACAAATTTGACCAAGATTTCAATTTCAGTCAAGGGGCAAAATAGGAAGTTTGTTGCTAGGGTTTTTATGATTCTAGATAGTTCTGTAGTCCATTATATAAGGACGTATAGGGCTTTCATTTATTTTGTTCCAGCTTTTTAGCTTTCACCATTTGTAATTCTTTTTTAGTAATATAAAAGTTTGGTATTTGTGTTCAAAGTAATCCCTTTTTATAGTTATTAAAAGTTGTGTGTGTGTTTGAAAGCTAACCTGAGTTCCAAAATTTGTTTAAACACTTTGTGTTTTTGAGTTTCCAAAAAGGATTTAAAAAGGTTTTTAATTTCAGAAATTCAAGGTCCAAGAAAGTGAAAGTGGACTTGGATTATTGAATTTCTGAGTTTTGCACTTGTTTTAAAAACGTTTTCTTAGTTCCAAGGTTTGTTGGTTTGTAAGATTGGAAGAGATTTTGAAGAAAATCAGTTTTTCAAAAAGTTTCTGTTTATATTTTTTTTGGTTATAATCTTACTGTTCCATAAGCTAGTCCCACAAGCTCTTGACACCAACTTGTGGGCTTAGCTCATTGGGGCTTGGATTTTGTGTACTTGTTTGGTGGTGACTGTGCAGGTTCAAACAAGAACAAAACCATCATCATCATCATTATTTCCATCTTGTTTTCAAACAGCCAAAAGTCTGCACAAGCCCCAGCTTGTAGGAGAAGGCATAGCAGCCTTAGTGGGGCCTGGATGTGGGTCCCACAAGGTAACTTCCTAGTTCCTTGTCCAAGTTTTGGTTAAGTGTATGATTTTTCAGATTTATGTGATTTTTGATGAATTTTGGTGAAACTGCTTGTTTGTGTGTTTTATCTGCTTGATTAGGTCTTTTACTGATTATTATGCATGTTAGAAGTAGATGTAATCAGTTTGGTTGAACTTCCTTTGATTTGGTTTGAAAAAAAGTAGTTATTGAAATATAAGGGGGTGTTTGGGATAAGGGATTAGCCAAGATTTGTGACAAAATTTTGTGTTAGAACCTGTTTCAAAACACTTCTTAGGTGGTTAGTTTGTGATACATGTGCTTAGGTTTCAGTTTGGTAAAGTTTTAAAGCAATCTGCATGTCAAAAATTTGGATAATATAGCAAAAATCAGTAAGCCTCATTTCTGCCAGTTTTTGTTGGAATTTGTGCATCAAAATTGATAAACTGCTAGGAGATAGGTCATTATAGGGTTTGCTATAGCTTTCATGTCATTTTGTTGGATTGTGTGCTTGAATTGAGCTCTTGAAATCCATTTTTGTGCAAGTAAACTTGGTCAGCTGTTCATCAGAAACATGCATGCTATATCAGTCACCAATTTGTGCTCATTATGTGGATTTTTGTGAATTAACCAGCTTGTTTTTGTGTTGTATTTGACTCCTTATACTCAACTGAGTATAAGGTTGCCTTATTGTCCAAAATAAGCAAGCAAATAAGCTCTCCTGAGCTTATTGGTCAACTGACCAACAAAATACACTAGCAGTGGGAACAAACTTCCCACTGGTAGCACCATTGTTAGTACTGCTTCACTAGAAAACAAATCCTGTCAAGTGTCACTTTCAGAAAGTTTGGTTTTTTGTCTCTAGTGCTTGAAAATTGGATTTAGGACTTGAAACTTGTTTTATTATTTTTCTAATTTTATTTTTGATTTTTCTAATTAATTAGAATTTTTATTACTATTCATTTGGTATTTTTTAGGATTTATAGCTATTTTAATTAACTTTTATTATTTCTGTTTTTGGCATCTAGTGCCAAAAATACATATTTTTCAGTTTCAATATTTTTCTTTTATTAAGAAAAAGATTTTAAGATTTTTAGTAAAAAAGGTTTTTAATGTTCACTTTTCAGTTATTTTTTTAAAATTAATTAAGTTTAATTAGGGTTTAATTTAAATCAGTTTTGTCTTTTAGTGAAAAATTTTATATTTTTCAAACATTTTCAATTTACTACTGTTCATTAGAGTAAATTAGGATTTTTAAAATTGGTAAATTATTTTTAGCATTATTTTATTATTTTTTATAATTATTTTAGTTTTAAAATAGTTTTTAGTGATTTAAAAATAGAAAAATAGTTTTCAAAAATTAGGAAAAATAAATTTTAATCTTTAGATAATATAGTAACTTATTTGTTTAATAAAATCATATTTTGGACATTTTGATTAATTATATTTAATTTTAGGGCTTTAATTAGCATTTAAAATTGAATATTTAATTAATAAAAGGTTTTAAAATATTTTTATTGGATTTTTATTCTTATTTATATTGTTTAAGACTTAGTTTTAGCTTTTAATTAATTTTTAGCTTTTAAAATTTTTAATTTTGTAGTTTTTTACGGTTTTACGTGAACGCTTTTTCGTCTTAGCTCGATCCGTCTTCGTAACCGTCTTTCTCTTCTCACCCCATTTCTATTTTCTTTCTTTTCTCAAATATAATCACAAACACTAATCAATTCATCACACAACACACGTGCCTCCTCGAGAACGAACTCACTCTTATTTTGGGTCATAACTTGTGGTTTTCCTAAACTACTCGTTAATACTTACCCTAATTGCCTTGTTTTCCTAAACAAGTGTGAATTTACAACTATCATAAATGGCGCCGCTGCCGGGGAGGCGTGTTGTGTTTTGATTGAACCATTGTTGTTTTTATATAGCCATAATTAGTATTTGTATTAGTAGCACTCTACTAATACGTATTATCGTTTTTTGGTTTTTGTGTGAATACTATTACTATATTGTATACGTAGAACAATAAATTCACAAGTACTCCAAATACATGAGAAATCACAACCTTGACTTGGGATGTCATTACCCAATCATTGTATTCGAATCTCAAACCAAAGAAAAAAGGCAAAAATAGATAAATACTTTCGTGAATCTCGATTTTGAAAAATACAAACTATAAGGTGGGTATAAGGCGGTTGTATTTCACAACCTAAAGGAAAAAAGGATCTTAAGTGCTTCGCGCCGCCTCATTTCCTCCGCTTGCTTGTGCGTATTTGATTTTGAAAGCTAATCGAGGGTTTTGCCGCCCAAAGTATTACTAAGTATCATATATATTTTCTTGGTTTCTATTGATTAAACCCTCTTGACCGATTTGGTGTTCCACCATCGTTCTAAAGTCATCGAAGGCGTTCACTCCACGTGATCGTTTTCATTCCTTGAGGCTTCTTTAATCGAGATATTTAATTAAGGAGGAGATTTGTAGATTTCTGTCTACTTAATACATTCACCAATTTCCAAAAAAAGTTAATACCATCAAAAACCACAAAAAAATTGAAAAATACAAAACACCAAAAAGAATCTTCTTTGCTCGTCCCCTCGTTGTACGTGACGTTTATGCTAACTCGTAATCAAGCAAAACGTGCACGTAGACGAAAGAACAAAACTCCCACTCCAACTCATTCTAGTGAGGAGTCTACTATTGACGAACCCATTGTACGAGAAGCACCAACCATGGCGAGTCGAACTATGATGGAGTTACTTCAAGCACCCACCGAGGGTTATGGAGAAGCTATTGTGATTCCCGCTATCCTTGCGGAGAATTTTGAGGTGAAAACGGGTTTGTTGTCGATGATCCAAAACAACAAATTCCGTGGTGATGAGAAGGACAATCCACACAACCATATCCGCCAATTCAATCGTCTTACCGCCACTTGCAAATTCAAGGATGTCTCGAATGACTCGATTAAGATGATGATTTTTCCGTATTCCTTAGCGGGGCCCGCTAAAATTTAGTTAGAGAAAGAGCCACCCAATTCTATATTGACGTGGAAGGATGTCGTTTCAAAGTTCGTGAACCAATTTTTTCCGCCCTCTAAGACTACGCATTTGAAAAATGAGATTTCTAAATTTTCACAAGAATCAAATGAAAGTTTTTCAACGGCTTGGAATAGGTTTAAGGAGATGTTACATGAATGTCCTCATCACGGTTTTTCCGACTTACATCAAATCGACACGTTTTACAATGGACTTAATGATCATGAAAGAGATTATTTAAATGACGCCGTGGGTGGTAATTTTTTGTGTAAAACGGTCGAGGAAACTTTGGTCATAATTAAGAATAGGTCTAAGGTTTATAGCCCTCGTAACACACCGAGTGTTGCCAAAATGGGCTCGTCATCGTCTCGTAGCATTAATGCTTTACATGATGAGGCAAATGAAGAAAATCGGTTTTTTGATAGATTTGCTAACCTTATGTCCCATTGGAAAGATCAAGAAGCTTCAAATTTCGCTTCGGTTAAAGCGGTTTCTAAGAGTTGTTTGTCGTGTGGTGGAGCTCATGATCTTTCTGAGTGCATTACCGCGGATGGTAACACTTCGAGTGCTTATGTAGCCACAGGAACTTATAACCAAAACGGTCAAGGTTCCCGCCAAAATCAAGCTCCACCAAATCAAAATGCTAATAACTATCGAAACAACAACCAAGGTGGAAATTATCAAGGCAATCAAAGGAATTACAACAAGGGTAATTATCAAAGTGGAAATGGTCAAATTTCGAATCAAAACCAAAACCGTGATTTTCAAACTACGACACAAGGTTTTCAAAATGATCACACCAAAAATCTTCAAGGAGAGTTTTGAATTATGCTAAGGCAAACGATGCTAAGTTTGACAATATGCAACGTGAAATGGTTAGCTTAAGATCCGAGTTGAAAAACGAGCTTAAAAACGAACTTGCTAATGAACTTAAAACTCATGCAAATAAAATGGAAGGAAATGTTCAAAGACTCCAACAAAATCAACAAAAAATGGAGCAAGGTCAACATGAGATTAAGCAAGAATTGTTAAAAGCGGATGCTAGGCAATCTAAGTTTGAAGACCGAATGGGAAAAATGTTTGAAGCTATCATGTGTAAGCCCTCTTCTTCGGGTGGTCTTCCTAGTGATACCATCGTGAACCCGAAAGGAGAATTGAAGGTTATTACTACTCGTAGTGGTAAAACTTTCAAAGAACCCATTTCTCGTCCAAGTACTTCTATGGAGAAGGAAAAAGAGAAAGAACCCGAGGTGGTGGTTGAAAGGGAGCAAATTCCAAGCCCACGAAGTACCGCTCAAATCACACCTACGGTTGAACCAATACCAATCATGGAACCCGAGATTCCAAGGCCGATGCCTATGCCCCAACCCACACCACCCTTACCTTACCCTTCAAGACGAGACAAGGAAAAGGCACAAGAACGAAATAATTATCAATTTGAACTCTTTATGAAAATGTTTCGTGACTTGCATTTTAATATAAGTTTTGCCGACGCCTTAGTCATGATGCCTCGATTTGCCGCGAACTTCAAAAGTATGTTGAATAACAAAGAGAAATTGCAAAAATCGTCTAGTTGTTCATTGGTTTTTCTTAGCCGCATACCTCAAAAAGTCGGTGATCCCGGCAAGTTTTTAATCCCATGTGCAATACAAGACATGGAAGAATGCTACGCCTTGGCCGATCTTGGTGCTAGTATTAATTTGATGCCTCTTGAGATTTTTAAATCGCTCAATCTTCCCAATCTCACTCCTTTAAGAATGTCAATCGAGATGGCCGATCATTCTACGATTCTAGCTTGTGGAGTTGTCGAGGACGTCTTTGTGAAAGTTGGAAAGTTCTACTATCCCGTAGACTTTATAGTTGTTGATATTCCCATCGATCCTAAAGTTCCGTTAATTTTAGGTCGATCTTTTTTGGATACCTCGAGAGCACTTATCGATGTACACGCTAGGAAAATCACTCTTCGTTTCAATGAGGAAGAACTCGTCATAAATGCAACTCAAAACTCCACGCTTTCTCATGTGTATTCTATCACGTCTTTGTACAATGTCAATCCCATCAAAAACATTTGCAAAAAGATTTCAAAAAGAGTTTTAGAGTTGTTGAGAAAAATGAAGTTTCGTCCCCTCCGCCGGTGGAGGTTAAGAGTGTTAAGCCTACGCTTCCAATTGTGAATGATTCTTCGGATGATGAATGTGTTGATCCTGATGGGGAAGTTTTCTTTGTTAACAAACATTTTGAGAACTTACCACCACCTTTACCAAAACGGTTTTAAAATGTGAGAATTTTTAGTGTGACTAACATTGCTTTAGAAACACCAAATATTTTTGACATAATCAAATCGGGTTTTCACAAGGAGAGTTTAAAAGATGAAAAAGGAAAAGATTTTGAATTGAATTTAAAAGATTTTTCTACAATTCTAACTCCGTCATCACCACGTGTTTTGAGTGCTACAAGCTCGTCTTCTCCTTTTGACGATGTTTTGTGTGGACTTAGTGTGGGGGGAAGCCCCTTATGTTCCCTTCCCTTTCTCCACCGAGGACGAGATATTTGATCCTGGAATTGCTTATAAAGGGAAATCTCGGTCTTCCACCGATGCAATAAATGGAAAATCTTTCTATTTGATTGGTGCGAGTCTACCTCGAGTAGCTCAATGTTTTCATGACTTACCCATTGTCCCACCCTTCTATTTCTTCTCTCCTATTTTCTTGAAACCCTTTGGGTTTTTGTTGGCACACGATGAAGTGGCGTTGATTTGTTTTTCCAATGAAAACGAGAACGCCATCTTCGATCCCGGTATTTTGCACCATCAAAGGACTTAGTCCTTAATACCGGTTGTTTTTTGGCCTTGTTTATCATGTAAGTCCCACCAAAATTGACCACACCATGATAATCCCTAAATGATCACATTTATGGGGTTTCGTGTCGAGCTTTTGACTCGGTTATCAAAAACAAGGTGCCTCGTGGGGGAGACCCATGCTTATCCATGTACATATTATTGCTTTCTAATTAGTTAATGTGAGGGGATTTGTGCCCTTCCAACCTTTGTTCCGTGGTTGTTTGTGCATTTTGGTTTTTAGGTCATGATCTTCACGATTAGTGCCTCTCGTGTTCGTTTTATGGGAGTACTCGATCGTTTGCTTTGAAGACATTTCTCAATATCCAAATGATATATCCTTTGATGTTCTAACCTTAGGTTTTTAGCACACTTCATAAACGGCTATTAATTTATTGGTTACACCCTTTCCATGCTAGATTAGGCATTCGACTACGTCTCTAGTATGGGGGTGTTTTCACCCCTAGACTCGAAACATTAAGGACAATGTTTAACTTTAGTATGGGGGGTGAATAGATACTTGCCTTGCCAAACCTTCACGCTTTCCAAAGTTTATCTTTTTGTTTATCGTTTTGTTGCAAAATAAGGCTAAAAATGGCCAAATTTTAAAATTTTTCTCATGTTTTATAAGTGTTTGAAGACACGAATGTAGGTTTTCCGATGGCGAGAATAAGAGTAATTTTTGACTCGACCGTGCGTGTTGAGCACTTAGCTTTGGTTCCTTAACTACACATTAGGCTAAGTCTCTTAAATGAGGACGAGAAATGATAGAGTTAATTATAAGTTACTATGCTAAACGTAGAATACTCGTATTCTTTCAAAAACTCATGTGTTCTCGTTGTTTGCTTATTCTCCCTTCGCTTGTAAATATTTTTTGCTTAATAAATATTGACTTAGCGGTTTAGTTAGGATTGTTGGGTTTCTAGTCTTTTCTAGTAGCTTCCGTGTAATTAAATTGGGAAGACATTAAGGTATCGCCAGCGTCACGGTTTTGAAGTATTGGCACCCGAATAATCGAAAGCTTCACCTAATAATAAGATTTCAAGTGCTCACCTAAATCTAGCAAACAATTTGAAGCCCCACAAGGCCGAAAAATCTATGCAAAAATTGAAAGTGAATCAAGCCTTAATCTTCGAAGCTTTAAAGATCCAAAATTCGCTTTAGCATGAGGATATACGTCTTTGGCTAATAAAACCACCGATGAGGCGGATAATAAAAGGCAAGGCAAGACCGAAGTCATAATAAAAACTTCATGGAGAAGTTAAATAAAAGATGGAGGTAAACCAAAGATAATAAGGCCCTTCCGTTAGGGGGCGTATAAAAGTCTTGGTAATAAGTCTCATGTTCAAAACCGTTATAAAACCATGTTTATCGATTCTTCTTGTCAACTTAATTTTTTGACATCGTTGTCTATTAGGAGGGGTTATTGATTTGATGGTCTTAGTTACACCGTTAGGACTCTATTTTTAGACCTAAATCTCTATTATCGCATAATTCAAACAATGTATCCTCGTGAAACATTCAAGACAGTATAAAATATAAGAGATACAACTTAGGAATAATGGGAGGATAAGTACGTGATTAGGGCATATGAGTAGTGTTAGCATTACTAACTTATAATGACAATGATCTCGTTGCACGCTTGCATGGAATTGGGGTGAAAATCGAGGACGATGAAATTATTTCTAACGAAGCATTCACGTGTTCTTATTCTATGAACCTAATGGTCCCATTTTGTGATGAAAATCATACATTATGTCTAAAACGCAAGTAGTAGTAATAGTAGTAGTGTAGCTAGTTTATCATTCAATAAAGTGAATAAAAATGAATTTTGGAGGTGCTATGATACTTTATTCTAGCATTGCGTGAGGGCACGGTAATGGTTTAGTATGGGGGAGTGATGAGACTGCTTTTATACATAGTCTCATCGTCCAAATCGGGCTTAAAATGCATAAAATATCATTAAAACTGCCAAATATATGCTCGTGTTTGTTACTTGTGTATTTTAGGTACGTATATTGAGGAAAAGACAAAAAGATCACAAGAATCAATCAAAAACGAACACGGAAAACGAAGCCGCACAATGAACCGGGCCCAAATCTGGAATTTCCAAAATGGTCCTTGAAGAATTGAAGATTGTCAACATTGGTCCCTCATTTTTGAAGACTTGGCAATTTACACCCTTGCAAAACTCATAAAATGCATTAAGGTCCCTAAATTATCAAGATATTACAAGTTCAGCCCTTGAAGATTGAAGAAATTACATTTCAAGTCCTTGATAAAAGTTTGGAAAAACCCTTGTGCCATTTTTAGCAAGTTGCCTAAAGTTATTAGAAGGGATTTCAAGTTTAGAAGCTGTTTTATACTAAATGAACAAGTTTGGGAGTTCAGGGACTATTTGCATCAAACACACAAACATATCCCAGCCAACCAATACTCCATGTCACCCCTCCCCTCCAATCATCTCCCACCACCTCACCACTCCATCCACGTCAACATCCACTATCTTTCTTTACAACTGATTTATTTTAATCAGTTTACAAAGTGGGGGTAAACATGTTTTTGAATTAAATTAACCCCAAAACAAATCAAACCCTGCTAATCACCCCTAATTCACCCACATAAACCCTAATCCTAAAAACCTTAAAACAAAGGGGAAATTGTTAATAATTTCCAGAATGATGATTAACCCTACACTAAACCAATCCCCCAACCTAGATTCCTTTCACAACATACCCATGTGACTGTAGGGACCTCCCCTACACGTCACTTTCCTCCTCAAAACCTAAAACCGACAAGATGAACGTCCCTGATCCTTTTACTTGGTCCCAAAGGTTGAATGAACGCACAAGATTGCCCTTACAGCTTGCACATCACTCTCCATGGACAGAAATCACATGAAGCACAAATTTGACCAAGATTTCAATTTCAGTCAAGGGGCAAAATAGGAAGTTTGTTGCTAGGGTTTTTATGATTCTAGATAGTTCTGTAGTCCATTATATAAGGACGTATAGGGCTTTCATTTATTTTGTTCCAGTTTTTTAGCTTTCACCATTTGTAATTCCTTTTTAGTAATATAAAAGTTTGGTATTTGTGTTCAAAGTAATCCCTTTTTATAGTTATTAAAAGTTGTGTGTGTGTTTGAAAGCTAAGCTGAGTTCCAAAATTTGTTTAAACACTTTGTGTTTTTGAGTTTCCAAAAAGGATTTAAAAAGGTTTTTAATTTCAGAAATTCAAGGTCCAAGAAAGTGAAAGCGGACTTGGATTATTGAATTTCTGAGTTTTGGACTTGTTTTAAAAACGTTTTCTTAGTTCCAAGGTTTGTTGGTTTGTAAGATTGGAAGAGATTTTGAAGAAAATCAGTTTTTCAAAAAGTTTATGTTTATATTTTTTTTTTGGTTATAATCTTACTGTTCCATAAGCTAGTCCCACAAGCTCTTGACACCAGCTTGTGGGCTTAGCTCATTGGGGCTTGGATTTTGTGTACTTGTTTGGTGGTGACTGTGCAGGTTCAAACAAGAACAAAACCATCATCATCGTCATTATTTCCATCTTGTTTTCAAACAGCCAAAAGTCTGCACAAGCCCCAGCTTGTAGGAGAAGGCATAGCAGCCTTAGTGGGGCCTGGATGTGGGTCCCACAAGGTAACTTCCTAGTTCCTTGTCCAAGTTTTGGTTAAGTGTATGATTTTTCAGATTTATGTGATTTTTGATGAATTTTGGTGAAACTGCTTGTTTGTGTGTTTTATCTGCTTGATTAGATCTTTTACTGATTATTATGCATGTTAGAAGTAGATGTAATCAGTTTGGTTGAACTTGCTTTGATTTGGTTTGAAAAAAAGTAGTTATTGAAATATAAGGGGGTGTTTGGGATAAGGGATTAGCCAAGATTTGTGACAAAATTTTGTGTTAGAACCTGTTTAAAAACACTTCTTAGGTGGTTAGTTTGTGATACATGTGCTTAGGTTTCAGTTTGGTAAAGTTTTAAAGCAATCTGCATGTCAAAAATTTGGATAATATAGCAAAAATCAGTAAGCCTCATTTCTGCCAGTTTTTGTTGGAATTTGTGCATCAAAATTGATAAAATGCTAGGAGATAGGTCATTATAGGGTTTGCTATAGCTTTCATGTCATTTTGTTAGATTGTGTGCTTGAATTGAGCTCTTGAAATCCATTTTTGTGCAAGTAAACTTGGTCAGCTGTTCATCAGAAACATGCATGCTATATCAGTCACCAATTTTTGCTCATTGTGTGGATTTTTGTGAATTAACCTGCTTGTTTTTGTGTTGTATTTGACTCCTTATACTCAACTGAGTATAAGGTTGCCTTGTTGTCCAAAATAAGCAAGCAAATAAGCTCTCCTGAGCTTATTGGTCAACTGACCAACAAAATACACTAGCAGTGGGAACAAACTTCCCACTGGTAGCACCATTGTTAGTACTGCTTCACTAGAAAACAAATTCTGTCAAGTGTCACTTTCAGAAAGTTTGGTTTTTTGTCTCTAGTGCTTGAAAATTGGATTTAGGACTTGAAACTTGTTTTATTATTTTTATAATTTTATTTTTGATTTTTCTGATTAATTAGAATTTTTATTACTGTTCATTTGGTATTTTTTAGGATTTATAGCTATTTTAATTAACTTTTATTATTTCTGTTTTTGGCATTTAGTGCCAAAAATACATATTTTTCAGTTTCAATATTTTTCTTTTATTAAGAAAAAGATTTTAAGATTTTTAGTAAAAAAGGTTTTTACTGTTCACTTTTCAATTATTTTTTTAAAATATTTTTAGTTTAATTAGGGTTTAATTTAAATCAGTTTTGTCTTTTAGTGAAAAATTTTATATTTTTCAAACTTTTTCAATTTTCTACTGTTCATTAGAGTAAATTAGGATTTTTAAAATTGGTAAATTATTTTTAGCATTATTTTATTATTTTCTATAATTATTTTAGTTTTAAAATAGTTTTTAGTGATTTAAAAATAGAAAAATAGTTTTCAAAAATTAGGAAAAATACTTTTTAATCTTTAGATAATATAAGTAACTTATTTGTTCAATGAAATCATATTTTGGACATTTTGATTAATTATATTTAATTTTAGTTTAATTAGCATTTAAAATTGAATATTTAAGTAATAAAAGGTTTTAAAATATTTTTATTGGATTTTTATTCTTATTTATATTGTTTAAGACTTAGTTTTAGCTTTTAATTAATTTTTAGGTTTAAAATTTTTAACTTTGTAGTTTTTTACGGTTTTACGTGAACGCTTTTTCGTCTTAGCTCGATCCGTCTTCGTAACCGTCTTTCTCTTCTCACCCCATTTCTATTTTCTTTCTTTTCTCAAATATAATCACAAACATTAATCAATTCATCACACAACACACGTGCCTCCTCGAGAACGGACTCACTCTTATTTTGGGTCATAACTTGTGGTTTTCCTAAACTACTCGTTAATACTTACCCTAATTGCCGTGTTTTCCTAAACAAGTGTGAATTTACAACTATCAGGGTTCTTGGGTGGTTTGGAAGAAGAGTGTTCATTTTTCTTGATCCAAATAGGTCGAACCGAGATCTTCAGTTTCTTGGAAAGCTTGGATGAGGAAGCTTTGGGTGAGGAGGTTTGTGACAATGAAATGTCAAGGTTATGAAAGGAGGAGTTAGGCATTGTTGAGGTGTGAGAATGAAATCTCAAGGTGGGGGTATAAGAAGAAAGTAGACAAGGCAAAGATTTGAAAATAAAATGTGAAATGTCAAGGAATGTTTAGCCAAATTGAGTAAACATGGAATCTTGACAGGGGATAGGGTGATGAAGAAAGACCAAAAACGAGCCAAAAATTGGCTATCAGTCTGCGGTTCCTTATAGGGACCGGCGGTTCCTTAGATCTTAAAGAACCGCGAGACTTAATTAGCCGCGTACAGTGGACGTAGAACCATGATTTTCCAGGGTTTTGAGAAAAACTAAGACTTTTTCAAAAAAAAATGCAAATCTTGGAATTTTACCTCCATTAGCACTAAATTAAGCTAGGGTTGCATAAAAGCAACACATTCACAAATAATATCTTGACAAAGGGTGACAAAATATTTTGATAACATTTTAACCAATTTTAGTCAAGTTTTAGAGGTTGTGATAGATTTAGGTTCAATTTTAATTTAAAATTAAAGTTGATTAATGTGCACATAAAGATAGAAACACATAAAGCTAAATCCATAAATCATCCTCATGAAAAACTCATGGATGGAAGGAAATACAATAAGGAAATGAAAACAACTAACTAAAACAAAGGTAGCTTAAAACTAGTTCTTGATGAGTAGTCTTCTTTGGCTTGATTTTTCTTGAAAAACACTTATTAAAGAAAATCATCATTCATCTCCTAGGAGGAGGCATGGTAAACAAGGTGAGCAAGAAGTCTTGCAGCCTCCTATGAAGTCCAAACATCTCCATCCTAAGGTTGTGAATGATGTAGTTTTTGTAGAGAAAACATGGACAATGAGAACCATGAGCTTCTAGGAACCCAAAGAAGTAAGGATCACCCATAAAGAAGGGAAGTGGGACACCCAAAATGGGTGTGTTTGAGGGAGGTGTAGGTGGAGGAGGTATGTTCTCAAAGGGTGATGTGGTGAGTGTGGAGGTATGTTCTCCAAGGGTGAAATGGGTGATGTGGGTGAGTTTGGAGGGGTAAAAGGTGAAGTCATCAAGGTATCAACAAAGTCATTCACAATGGGAATGCTTTGGATGGGTTGAGGTTGGGTAGTCACATCCAAGAGAGTACTTGGAGTGAAGGGTGAGGTTAGCTCATTCATTCTAGATTGGAATGAAGAGGAGGTAGAACCATGAGAATGGTTGGTACCATGGGTTGAGGTAGTCTTGCATGGAGCAAGAGGTGGTGAGAGTGATGAAGAGATGAGAATTGGAACAACCTCATTCTTGGGTGTGTGAAAGGGTGAAGAGTTAAGTTTGGGAAACTTAATCTTAATCTTAAGGTTTTTCTTTGAAGTGGAGGTTTTGGATGAGTTTGAGATTCTTGTAGAAACCATGGTTGTAATGAGTGGTTTAAGGGTTAAGTATGAATGGTTTGATGTGTGAAGAACATGGCTAACAAGGTGGGTTTAAAAGGGTGAGGGGATGATCCAAACTAGTAATGGGTTAAAAACATTTTATGTGAATAATGAATTTAGGTAACCTAGTTTAGGAAATGTGCAGGTGTTTGCAAAGAATCAAGCAAGATTTACATAGATTAAGGAAAATAGTGTAAAGCAAAGATTCTGTCGGACACAGTAGCCGGCGGTTCCCTATCTAGGATGGGCGGTTCCTTATCGATAAGGAACCGCTGGTCGATATGGAACCGCGACCAGAGGTGTTCAAAAATCGCACTTCCTCAAACTTTTGTTAGCCTAGATTTTTACCAAAGGATTAACAAGCCAAAGTTAACTACTGACCAAAATCTAGGAAGCTAACTAACACATAGGATGCACAAAGCTATGAAAATCGTAAACACGATGGCATAGACAACATTAGGATTAAAATAATAAGTAATCCAAACAAGTAGTATTAATTAATACATAACCAAAATAAAGTAAAAAGAAGCAAATGTTCAACATCACATTACATGAACAAGGGGTATATATCTTCTTCTATGTAGAGCAAGCAATCAAACCCCGTATGCTCAAACATAGATTTGAGATAGACATAACCCGTTGTTCCCTCATCAACAACTCTAGCCTCATGGAAATTTCGTGTTGAAAGTGATGAAAAGAAGTTTCAAAGTTGAGTGGATGCAAAGGTTTGGGAAATGTTTGGCATATATTGTTTAGTGAGTTGATGATCCTTTTGGTATTGTGAAGGCATGATTAGTACCTAAATAAACACAAGAAAATATATTTCCAATCACTCATATGAAAAATAAAATCAAAAATCAAAATATGAGAATGTGTTATATCAATTTCTTGACAAACAAAGGATTGAATCCATATCATTCTCATGTTCACAATGTATCTATTCCATTATTAACCAAGAACATATGAACTATGTTGGATCAACAATGGACTAGAACATTGGTTTTTCAAAACAAGGTTTTTAGGTAAGCATTAGCAATGTAATTACCTATTTGTTCATAGGCTCATCTCAATTCCATCTTTTAACGAAAATCATTTAGCTAAAATTCGGATTTGTTCTATAAGTGGGTTTTAGTGAAATCTCAATGAATATGAACCTAAGGAATCATAGTAAAATAACCATGTCAACCCATATTCCTATTAAGGTTCTACTTTAATTTCAATTTTAAAAATCCCCAATTATGAAAGGATGAACCCTAGAACAAAATAGATGAAATTGAAAGAAAATACTTACAATTAATTGATGTTTGATGAAGGATGAGTGAAACCCACAACTTGGAATCAATTAATTTGAGTTACTGAAGGTTTTTGAAGCTTCAACAATGGTGGAAAAAGGGGAACCCGACGGCTGTGTGTTTTTGGGAGAGAGAGGGTTTTGTTTACAAAAGATTAAATTAATAAAATTGGCGCTCTAAGAAGTTTTACTGCCCGCGGTTCCTTATCGATAGAGAACCGCGGGTTTGAACCGCCAGAGATAAAGAACCGCCTACAGAGGCAAGTTTTTATCAATGAAATACGCCAAATTTTTGAAAACCAGGTTTTCTAAAATACTTAAAAATATATCTTAAACCTTTTATAATATCATTGGATCATCATAACACTAAGCAATATACCTTAATGAAGGATTACGAGTTGAATCGAGATCGAAAAGAGCCGAAACGGACAAACGACTACTCATAGCGAAAAAGCAAAGTAGAGAGAAGTCAAGGAAAGTGAATCAAGACTAAGACCAATGCTCAAGGGATTAATGACAATCTTCAAATCGTGGAGACGAAGAGCTTGTGTCATATATAGTGGTTTTAAGACGTGCCTTTCCGACGAAGTGTTAAACGGCTTTGGTAATGAATAAACACAAAGCAAATATTGATGCATAGACTAAGATCACTTTCAATAAATAGTATTAGTCTAAACCAAAATATGAGCAAGGTATTAATTCACTTTCTCTCCCACAAAGGGCCTACTAACCGTATGGGTGCAAACCATGGATATCATGCTTGATACTTTAAGCTACTACTAACTCACTCTACATCACCATAGTGAGTCTAGTATCCAAGCAATGAAGGTTTGAGAGGATAAAAGAAAAGAATCACAAACCACAAACAAATGTCAAGGCAAGGATGCCAAGAACAAGCACATAGTCAAGTAATGATCAAAAGAATGATCAAAGGGCGTGTGGAAGAATGAAAGCATACCTTGGCCACAAAAAGCATTCCAATCCATCAAGGAATTAATGCGAAGCCCAACAATGACTATGATGAGTACTAAGTCTTCAAGGACTAGTATCATTCCAATCATCTTGATATCATCATTCAAAGATGTTGAAGATCAATGAAGATGAGTCTTCTACAAGTGCAAGTAACTCAATCCACAACCAATTAAATGATTGATCTTCATGAGTACCTGCACAAAGCAAGATGCAAACTAGTAGATACATTTCAAGAGTAGATCTAAAATGCATAAAAGCTACTAATCTAAGAGGGATGCAATATTACCAATTAAAAGACCTATTTTACAAAAAAATAGTTTTGATCAGAGAGAAATTTTAGTACAACTTGACCTTCTAATTTGAGGAGACAATGGATCGATCCAAGTTTTAAAGTACAATATACTTTAAAGATCTTGAGTGGCCATCTCTCTGATACCAATTGTAGAAACTAGAAGGGGTTTGAATAGTTTCTCTTCGATTAGTCACCTAATTAAAATTACTTTCAATTAGGATTGTATCAAAACTATCTTTTACTTGAAGCTAAGTTGCATAATGATTAGGTTCAATTCAAATGCATTAGAAATAGCAATAGGTAAGTGTAATGATAATAAAGAGTAAGGAAAGAGAAAACCTAATGAGAAGACACCAAGATTTATAGTAGTTCGACAACGAGGCTCTATCCTCGTTTCTACTCCACTCCTCGAGTACACCTACTCGAGATTTCCACTATATCCACAAGCTCCCTTCTTGGCGGAGGAAACCTTACATCGTCGCTTACATTATTTTCCGACACTAAGCTAAATTTCAAGACCTAATATTTAGCTAGGACCAATCTACACAACGTTGCCTACTTCACAATTTAACGACACAAGGCTAGATGTCGAGTTTCAATCTCAAGGTAGAACCAATCTTCACGACGTTGCCTACTTCACCATTTTACGACACAAGGCTAGATGTCGAGTTCTAATCCAAAGCTAGAACTAATCTTCACGACTCTTTACTTTGAAGCTAAGTGAGAACTTCACACAACACAACTACTAATCACTTTCAAGTTTAGTGAGAACTCACAAGACACAACCACATCACTTTATAGTTTAGTGAGAACTACTACACAATCTATTACAACTCAACTAGACATATCCAAGTACACACATGTAGCTTGGATCTACACAACATAAATCCAAGCAAACACATATGCAATGGATGTACACAATAAATCCAAGTATTCACAAATAGCTTGGATAAACACAACTAGTCCAAGTATTCATAAATACAATAGATTAACATAAAACAAAAAGGCTAACATGATGAACATGACTAATTCATGGATTCATCTTTATCACAACACTAGTGAGTGAGTGATCTTCTCTTTGGATAAGGTAAAGGAGGGGATCAAGAGGATAATCATATGTAAACATACTTAACACATTAAGTGATCATTTACTAATGATTATGCTATAGAAAAGAGAAAGGGGGCTGAGAAAAACGTCCAAAAAGGGTTGTTGGAAAATGAGATTTGATCCACTATTTATAGGAGACAAAGTGCAACGGCTAGCTGGGCGCGGTTCCTTATCTAGCCCGGCGGTTCCTTATCGCTAGAGAACTTCCTAGCTATTTAAAGTACCGCCCAGTAGACTACGCTCCGATTTTGTCTTTTAGTGGGGTAGGAATATCTGAGGTTTTTTAAACCTTCAAAGGATATTCTTATGGCATATGGAATATGCCATTTTCAAATTTACATTTTCCATTTTAATAAAACATTTTCTTAAAAAGAAAGTTTATTAAAAAATCTTTTGTTATATTAACAAAAGTGAGTTTTAAGGATAATCACTTTGATGATCACTAAATATGATTAAGAAAAGTTAGTGATATGATTATTACCTTGATGATAGTGTTAGTTAAATAATTTGTTTTGTGTTTTACACTAAATGTGTTGTATAGTTTGTTGTGATCAAAACTAAGAAAGATTAGTTAACACTAATAATGTTTTTAGGCCTCACTTGCATTAACAAAGACTATTTTTCGTGTTATATTTTAATCAAGTTTGGTATCTCTAATATCAAAGATTGTATATATTAGAGATAGGGGAGAAAATGTGATTAAAATGTGATCTATAGACTCAAGCACTTTAACTCTTACCCACATGTGCGAAACACTTTCGACTATGGATACGCATGTGAAGAGGGAGCATTTCTGAAACGACAAAACTATCAAGGTGTTAAATGTTTTCAAACACTTTGATTAGACTTTTGAAGTGGTTTTATGGTTACGATCTCATACCCACAACATCTTTAATTCACGACGTTATTGGTGTCAAAAGGCTGGTTAGGTATAAGTCTTATGATCCAACCAGAACTGGAGGGATCTTCCTAGGGACAACTCAATAGATTATTAGAAGTCCTTAGGAAAGATGGACTAGAATGTAAACGTAGCTTAATGCCGACTAAGCACTGATGCTAACAATGGAACAATCACAACAAGGTGCTAGTAATGATGTCTTGGTAAGCATTGAAGGGGTAGAAGAATGAAAAAGAAATGAAAGGATAAAGGGTGAAAAGAAATAAGCCCTCCATACAACTTAGGCAGAAACCGGGTCAACACATCATGAAGACACGCATCATGGACCCAGTGATGTAATGTGCAACCCTCCTCAGCTGACTCAGGCTTCTCTTAAAAGAAGTTTGTTTCATTGTCACGGAGATCAACACGACTTCTATTGACTTTCTCACTCCGAGATAGTTGATATTGAATAGGTGGCATCTGCTCCAGCCTCCGACCACAAAAAGTGCACAATCAAGTCTAGAGCCAAGAGATCAATCAAATCTCATTAGGACACACGGAATGACGATAAAGAGAGTCCTACGCTATATCCTTGCGATGTTGCTAGATCACTCAGAGTGATACTACTTGGTATTCATAATGATGAGTGGAAATCCTTCCAGTGTTGACATCAAACAGCACTGCGGTAGGTCATGTGTGAGATTCTTTATGAATTAAACATGTGCAAAACTGAAAAGCGACAGTGGTTTGATTCTTAATCGATTCAAACTTGTTTTAGGTTTCTACGCAATATCTTTATGGTCTTGCCAGAACATTCAGAGTGATATTAATTAATATTCACAGTGACGAATGGAAATCCTTCTAGCGTCAACCTCAAACAGCGCTACAGTAGGTGACTTGCGAGATTCTTTATGGATCAAACTTGTGTCAACTAGAAAGCAACAATGGTAAGATTCTTTATGAATCAAACTTGTTCCAGGAACTTGAATTGACGACTTTAATCAAGCGGATATTTATCCAATTGATTCACTCTTTATGTTCACAGTCTTGCTTTGAGAAGGTCGAGTAAAGAGAACGGCCAGTACATCCGCGAAACCCTGTCAAGGAGGTTCTTAATTGAATCTACCTAATCACAAGTACGATATTTAATATCATCTAACGATCTTCACCGACCGGAGGTAAACCGCTACCAATTTAGGACGAATGTCAAGGCCATTCAGCCCGTGTCTATGTTTTGTCTCAAGAAGGTGGCGTTACGGTGTACTCAGCAAAGTCAAAGATTCAAAACCACATACTCATGCCCAAATACATATTAAAAAATCAAGAAAGCTAAAGACTTCCGTAACTCTGATGATTAAAGCAAGCTTTCAAGATAATGAATAGTGTAAGCATGTGGATGTAGACACAAGATCGCAAGATGGCAAAGACAAGACAAGGATGATTTGAAGATCTCAAGATTAAAAGACAAAGTCGAAAGACAATTACAAAGGCTCAAAGATCACATCATGAAGGAACAAGACTACTATTACACGTTCAAGACTCATTTATGGCGAGATTAGTAATCTCTACAAATCTTCAAATGACAAAGGGGAATGACCTCTCATTGGGGGAGATTGTTAGCCTCAAAATATTGAGTCTAACAAGAATGATCGGTCATAGGTTTATTATGTATCATTTATTAGAACGTTGTAATAGGTAGTATAATAGTCGTGACAATACGGGCTTGATGGCTAGCTTAAAAGGCCTCTTTCAAGGTACTAAGAATTTATTCAAGCCCGACCCAAACAATATAGTCCATACAAAGCCCACATTTGGGCGGACTATATAAAGGCCTTCCTAGCATGTTAGGAAGGGTGTAACACCCCATTTTGGTAAATGGAATGTCACGCGTGATTATGGCGTGTCATCAAAGCATACAAGGAAAAATGTCTTAAAAACATTACATGACCATGAAAAGGAATACCATAAACAAACATCGGTACCCTAAGTATAAGCTCATCACACACAACATAAGTACTATAAAGGAAAAGGACAAAACAATGTCCATAGGAACAAGTAGCAAAGTGTATAATGAAATGCATAAAGTAGAGAAGGCTAGATAGCTTCCAATCCATATGCACGTACGCTTAAAGTCTACGAGCGCCCTTGAGTACCTGTCGTTTGGGAACATGAAAGGAAAACAGCTGAGCATAACGCTCAGTGCACGGATATACAAGTAAAGCATGGGATATCATAAGCATAAAAGACTAAAAGTAGCGTAATAACATAAGTTGTAAGTAATTTAGATTCATGTTCATAAAACTGGTTTTATAGTTTGAAAAGACTTATGTTTCTATGAAAATCTGTTTAATTAGCCAAATAGCCCATATATGTCATGAGGTTTCACCGTGCATGAATATTTGGAGGGGATACCTCGTCGTGCAATTAGAAGGGTTGCCTCTAATTAAATAGTCTAGGTAGGAGGGATCAACTCCTAGTGAAGAATGCAAGGCACACATCGCATTCACTCTGATAATACTGGAAAACATGTAACTAGGATGCACCCATATGCCCCACATGATAATATAATATAATGGCCAAAGCTGAAAAGGGATGCCATGAGCAATCACTTCGCTGTAGGGAAGTCATAACACTGGTGCCTCCAGTGTTATGGTTATGGTACCTCCATAACTAGGTGACACTAGTCATGCATGTATATGTCTTAGGCTCTTATTCTAACATAAGTATCAAACATATAAAACAAATACTGGGGAAAACAGTTGGCTACAAATGGGGAATCCTAATAAGGAAAGAATGTCCATATTGAAAGGACGGGAAATCCGTACCTTATGTCCAGTGAACGAAGAAGATGAACGAAAGGAAGTCCTACTTTGATCCCACTAATGCTACATAAATAGTATACATGTATAAGTATTCTATTTACTGAGTACGTAACTGATTTTATATCATGTCTAGCTTGTTTTATATGTTCATGTCTTGTTTTACGGATTTTAACGTTATGCTGTGTTTACCATGTATTCTGTATATTCTGATTAAGTATTACTTGTATTTCTTGTATTATTATACTTGTTGTGTAATAATAAGTAACTTTCTAAAAATAGCAAGTTTCCTAAAATAGAAAGTTTCCAAAAATAGATTACTTCTTAAAATAGATCAGTTTCTAAAAATAGTAAGTTTCCTGAATTAGAAAGTTTCCATATTTAGAATTAAGTTGGATTAAATATCATAAGTCATGTGATATGGTATAGTTTACTAATAATAACATGTCAATAAATAATCTATAGGTTATATGATTTAATTAAGTATAAACATGATTTAATTAAATTAAAATGTATAAAAATACTTAGGTTAAAACATGTATTAATATTATATTAATAATAACTAAGTCATGTTTATTAATTAATTATATTACATGTCTTAATAATTAATTAATACTATAGTCTAAATTAAATAATTAAATACTTAGGTTAAAACATGTATTATTTACTAAATAATAATTAACCTAAGTCTATGATTTAATTAAATTAATTATATGTCATGTTAAATTAATTTAATTAACTTGTAAAATTTTATATCTTGTAAAATAAATACTTGTACCATTTTAGTCATGAACCGGACCCATGTATTAATTGAGACATGTCGTGAACCGTACCCGGAACCCCTTGAACTGGTCCGAACCAAACACCCCTTAACAGTAGCAAACCGGCTTGGCCGGTTGCCACTGCTTTTGTTAAGGCTGTCACCGGCTTAAGCCGATGGTCTTGCTTCTCTCGGCTAGCCGCTGCCAATAGCGGTATTCCCATCGGCTGTGTATCGGTGGTTGCCACTGTTGCGCAACGTGTCCCCCTGCTTGACCCACGACTGCCATCGGCTGTGTACCGGTGGTGGTGGTTGCTGGCTGTCGTGACCCAAACCAACCACAAGGACACCCCCGACTCGCGTCAGGGTGCCTTGTCCTGCTGTCGACCGAACCAAACACCACCGAGATCATGGATCTCGGTTGGTGGCGTGACAAAGAACACGCCGAGAGACTTGGGGCTCTCGGTTTGTGTGTCGGCCGAACAACCAAACCTGAAACAAACCCTTAATTTACCCCCTTTGATCACGTGACATGTTTTTAATCCATGTTTTTATTTAATTAAATTTCATGTGCTAATTAATTAAATAAAAAAACAAAAGGGTTTACGGATTACCAAATGCGTGTAAAGGTTGAAGAACAATAACACGAACACGGTCTAGGATTTGATTAACTAAAAATCAAATCAACACCCCTTTGGTGGTGATGGATGCCGCCGACCACAAGAGAGAGCAAAGACAGAGTAGGGTTTTTAGTTTCTTGAAAATTCTCTGTAAAGTGAAAAAGTATTTTCCTTTATTTGTTTATTACTAAATATCAATTGGGCTTGGCCTGTCTCTCTCTTTGGTGTCGCGGCTACTATGGCCCACAAGGGAAAACCCGGAGTTTTCCCGTGTTTTAAATACGTGCTCGTGTTCTCGTGTTTATAATTAAATGTTCGTGTTATATTAAATACTTGTACATAACGATATTAATCATATAATAATAATAATTAAGTACGTAGTTACGTGTTCGTGATTTTTACGTTCATGATTTCATGTTCGTGATTATAATTATTATTGTTAATAATTATCGTGTACTAACACGTACTTAATACTTGTCGTAATAATAATACGTACATCACTTCTGTAATTACTAATCGTGACACGTGTTCATGCTATAAAAGGAAAGTTTTTAATATGTGCGTACGTTACTAAGTGTACTGTTCATGGTAAAAGCATGTGGGTTTTACAAAGGGTAAGCCATTTCATTTTCTTAATCTAATCCTCCCTAAGTTTAATACATCTCTCTCCTTTCTCTCTCTACTTTCTCTCTCTATAGTTCATCTACTTTCATCTCTTTTCTTTCTTTAATTCGTGTTTAATCATCATTTATTATGGGACAACACAATTAGTCTATAAATAAGCCACAAAATTGAGGCTTATGTTATATAAGTGAAATGAACGTTATATAAAAGGCTGTTTGTTTTAGCTTATAAAACAAAAGCCTATTTTGAATTATATATCATAAGTCTCAATTTTATGGCTTATTTGGAGACTAGTAAGCTTATCTAAGTTTGTTAAGATATAATAAATTTATATAAGCCCATAAGTCACCAATCAACTTAAAAAATTAAGGTTTATAAAATATAAGCCAAAATATAACTCGTTTTCAAGTTATATAACATAAGCCTCAATTTTACAGCATATTTTAAAACGTAAAGACTTATATAAATTTATTATAATATAATAAAGGCCAAAATGCATTTTAGTATCCCTAACTTGGTTAAGTGGAATTTCTACTACCTTGGATTCTTAGAGGTGGAGAATGGTACCCTGAATTGGCTAAGCGGAATTTTTAGTACCCTACACACATTTGACATGATCACATGACAATCATGTAACCCAGTCCTTTAAGATTTAACGGAGGAAAATAAAACGCTAAGATTCTGAACCATAACCAAAGGAATTAACTTCCAAATTATTCCATCAATGCCGAGTTACACTAATTTTCTTGTTTTTATTGTAATTCAACAAAAGTACATGAGCTTAATTCGTCTAATAAAGCTTACTTTTATATCTTTTAAATGTGTCAAAACTGCACATCTTTTGTCACTTTATAATATTGCAATTTACCACAGAAATGTACTCATATGTGTGGGAAGTAAGCTGCTTGTGAGTTGTTGGCTTGTGTGTGACGAAGTATGTTGCTTCTTGTCAAGCATATATGCATTTATTTGTAGGAAATGTAGTCCTTTTTGGTGAATAGTGAAAGAATATAAGCCTGTTGTTAGTATTAGGTCTTTGTGGTCAGTATATTGTTTTAGTTTAGCATGAGTCTTGTTATTTGTCTAGCTTTTTGTTTTGGAGATATGGCATGTCATACTTTTAACTTTATTGCTTGTTCTTGTACATAGTTTGATGCTGACCTAATATATTTAACTCTTTCAAAAAAGAAGTCAATTCTGTTTACTATAGCTAAACTTTATCAAAAACATAAAATTGTTGCATTTTTCTTAGTATTTTGTTTTCTCAAATGGAAAATGATAAAAATCTCTTTTTTTAAGGCACCAATTCTATCAAACGATGTTTAATTTGATCCTCAATGAGTTTAATAGTGCTACTGGAGATGAGGAAAAATTCATGTTTTAACAAGCAAATGTAAACTGGTTAAGCGAGAGGGGTAAAAATAGCAAATTCTTTCCATACTATGATAAATAGGAAAGCATAACTGATGTGGTGTGTAATGAAAAGGAGAAAGCTTACTATTAGTGTAGCAAAACTGTTAGCCTCAAAATATTGAGTCAAGCAAGAATGTCCGGTCATAGGTTTTATTGTAATATTTATTAGAACGTTGTAATAGTTAGTTAAAATAGCCGTGACATTACGGGCTTAATGGCTAGCTTGAAAGGCCTCTTTTAAGGTACTAAGCATTTTATTCAAGCCCGACCCATTAAACAATATAGTCCATTAAGGCTACATGTATGAGCTCGACTATATAAGCCCTTCCTAGCATGTTAGGAAGGGTTGATTTTTTTTTCATTTCTTAATCTAATCTCACATAGTGTTAGCCTCAAAATATTGAGTCAAACAAGAATGCTCGGTCATATGTTTATTATGTATCGTATAATAGAACGTTGTAATAGGTAGTAGATTAGTCGTGTTATACGGGCTTAACTTTAGGCTAAAGTTCATTCATAAGTAACTAAAGCCCAAATGGAAAGCCCGGTCCATTAGACTATAGTCCATAAACAAGCCCGCATGTGGGTGGACTATATATACCCTTCCTAGCATGTTAGGAAGGGTGTTGGTCATTTTCATTTTCTCTCACTAATCTAATCCTCCAAAGGTTCCAACCATTTTTCTCTCTACTTTCTCTCACTACTTTCTCTCTCTAGAATTCATCTATTTTCTACCTTTCTTTCTTATTTAATCTTCATAATCTATGGGACAACAATTGGTATCAATCGTCATGGGGTAGATTTGTGATTGATTGTTGTGTTTTTGTTTGATTCGTATGATTTCATCTCTATAACATCTCTCGAATTCAATTTTTTTGTGTTTTCCGTGCTCTAAATCTTGATCTATATCTCCTACATAGTTGTGGTAGGGTGATACGTGTGAAAACACCCATCCTTTTACCACTTAATTACAATTAAAAACGAGACCATAACGTGTATTTTATGTCGTAAATGTCAGAATTATGCGTGGTTTGTGTTTTTTGTTGTGATTTAGGACCAAAATGTGAAAAGGGAAGAAAACATGAGCTTTCACGGACTTTTATCGAAGAAAAAGACAAAAGACGAAGTCAAAAGATCAAGAGTGCAAAAAGAACGGAAGTCCGAGGCCTATTCTGAAGATTTATCAAAGAAAACGTCTAAAGACAAAAGTTTAATAAAGTCAAAGAACTCAAGTCTAATAAATGAAGAAATTATAAGACGAGTTCAAATAATCCCGAGACAAAGTCGAAAAAGTCGAAGAATTTATAAAAACAAAAAGACGAGAAAAGGAAGAAAAGATCAACACATGTTAATCCTCCCTATAAATACCCTCCTAATGTGTCATTAGGAGGTGTTGGCTATCTTGACAAAATAGTTCTTCCACATTTTTTTCATGTCATTTTAATTTTTCTGTCAATTTAAATTCCTTGTCTTGCACTTTAAATTTTTAAGTTTTTAATCTTTACTTTTAATTGTTGAATCTTTAATTTTAATCAAGTTCTTAATTAATCTCTCATTCTACCTTTCTAGTTTTACTTAATCTTTATGTTTATTTGCTTATTGTCATACTTATTTGATTGCTTTTATAGTTTTTAAGTGTTTGATGTTTTAGCTTATTGCTTTTCTAGCTTATTGTGTTATTTTTCTTATTTTTTGTTAAGTGCTTTTTAGTTATTTTATAAAAAATTGTTTTTAAATATTTTTATTATTTAAATTTTGGCTTATTTGCTTTTTCTTAAAATCATTTTGGTAAAGTTTTTAGATAAGTGCTTATTTGGTTTTGTTTATTTTTAGTTTTAGCTTATTTTGTTTTAATTCGGAATAGTGTCTAAACCCTAATTACCCGAACTACTTGCATTTTTATTTTTTCCCGAATTACAACAGTTTTCTTTATCCTGAATTAGGTTCAATTTCATTATTTCGAACTACAACAAAAGTTTATTCTGAACTAGTTGTGTTACTCACATTCCGAACTACCTTATGCATTGCATTCCGAACAATATACTAATTGTCAATATTCCGAACTATATGGTCAATATTCCGAACAAGGATCCCGAACTATATGTAAGATTGAGCAGCTAGCCTACTAGCCTGCTTATGTTTTTCCCGCCAAAATAGCTAGTAGCCTGGGTGCTTGAGCTACTAGCTTGCCTGCTTGTTTATTAATTAGCATTGTTCCGTAATCGTTTAGTTTTATCTGGAAGTTGTTCCGATTTTTATTCTGAAAGTCAAGTATTTTTAGTTATATTTTTTATCGAATTTTAGTATTATTAATTTTTCGTAAAGTTTAAGTTTTATCTTTTATTTAGTGCCCGCTTTAGTTTTTACCTCGTTCAGTTTTAAAGTGCCCACTTAGTTTTATTTTCTCCTTTTTCATTAGGTTAATTTTATTTTTCAGTCGAAAGTTAATTTCTTCGTTTAGTTTTATTTTTATTAATTGTTTTGTTTTAATTTACGTTTTATTATTTGTTTTGCTCCTTTATTATTAGTTATTTGTCTTTAGTTTATTTTTATTACGTTTCGCTTTTACCTTTTTAAGTAGAAATAGAAAACCAAACTTCCCTTTTTCTTAACCAAAGACGACTGAGTCACACATTTAACCGGAGATCAATTCGATTAGACACCGAGAAAAACGAACTTTTAACCTAGCAAAATCATCATTTCAAATGGCACCGCTGCCGGCTCTTTTCGTGAAGATTAACGGTTTTTGTGAGAGACGCGTTGGATTTTGGGACCGTTCACTCGTGAACGTTATTTTTCTTGAATTTTTCAAAAAAATTTCAAAAATCCATAAAAAATCAAAAATCTCAAAAATATAAAAACATTTAAAAAGTCATAAAAAGCATCTATTTTTCAAAGTTTTGCACCAAAAATATTCTTCTTAACCCTCTATTGTGTTTAATTCTTTTTCTCAACCCCTCTTATTTTTTACTCTTCATGGATTCGTACTGCGTAAGGTGTATGAGACGATTATATGGTTTCGAATCATGTGAATGGTGTTATTGCGAGCAATGCGGAAAATATCTTCCAACCGTTTCTGATTCACAATTTTCACATTTTGGATTTTGTCCATCGTGCAATTTGACTAATTCATCCTTTGCTTTTAATGCACCTACTCCCCCCTCTTGCATATATTGTGGAAGCGATTCTCATTGGCATATTTTGTGTCCTATTCGATACCCGTCTCTTGATGAGCAAGAACTGGGTTACAATTACGACAATGGTAATAGCTATCTGCCAAATGCACCGGGTTTTTCTTAATACCCGTGTTGCAATCATTGTGGGGGCCCTCATGATACTTCTTATTGTCAGCCGATGAATTATTATGAGCCACGTCCGTGCTATAATTTCGGTTTTCAAAATTTTGAGCCCCCACAACACTCCCTTGATCATCAACCCTCTTTTGCAATTCCTGTTGAGCAACTAGCCACTCTTTTTGACCAATTTTAAAGACTTCAAGCAGCTTTCAATAAATACCTCGAAAAATGTCAAGAGGATCAGCGACAAGAACAAGTAGCTAATCTCAGTGCTTATACTCCTCCCCTTGTGCGTTCATACTACTATTATGATGATGACGAGGATGGTATCTATGATCTCAACCCATCTTCTGAGATTACTACTCCTACTCTTGAGATCCCTAATGCGTCTAAGGATTGTGATACATCGAGTGAGATTATTGACTTTGGTCTCGACAACTTATTTGAGGAGGTTTATAATGTACCGACTTTTGCGGAGCTTACGGACGAGGTCGCTCTTAATGATGATTTTTCTCCATGCTATGAGAATTTCACCTTTGAAATTTCTCAATCTCCTCCGGGCGATGAGGGCGATGTTGATTTATTCTCTCCGACTTATGAGAAGTTCACCGATGAACTTGCTCTTTTAAATGAGGTGGAAGACGTTATTCTTCGCGATCGATTGTTGAAATTTCATCTTCTTATCTCTCAAATTGAAGCGTTGAATTCCACTCCTATCAATGAATATTTACCCCGTCTTTTACACCCATTGAGAATAATGACCCATTTATGGAAGAAATTGACAATCTCTCAATACCTCCGGGTATTGATGATGATGACACGGAGGGGGATATTATTTTTGATAATTTGTTGCATGAAGATATTGTCCCAAATCCCCCTCCCGAGCACCTTTCATCCACTCCTATAGAGACCATTACGGAGGATGAGTGCTTTGACCCGGGAGGTGACATTGACTATTTTATGATTGATAACCTTACGGCTTTGCCGCTTTCTGAGCATCAATTGTCTTTGGGGATGACAATTTGCTTACTTTACCCACCCCAACTCCCGTGGATCGCGACCTCACAAACTTTTCGTATGTTGAGAGGACTTTTCTAACTTTAAGACTTACCCTCATGCCTCTCCTTTATTATTTTCCTCCGGGAACGAGGAAAAGGTCTTTGATCCCGGTATTACATTCGAGGCTTTCCCATGGACCATTTAATTCGGGGACGAGTCAGGCTCGTGACTCGATTAACAAAAACAAGCGCTTTTTGGGAGGCAATCCGAGTATCTATCCTTTTATTCTGTTTTTTCTAATAAGTGTAGGGGAGACCCAAGTATGTGTTTGGTGTTTTCTTTCTTATCATGTGCATGGATTCGAGCTTTCAAAGATACATTCTTGATGACTTTTGACGACCCGTGATTTCGTGTACCCGTCTTCCCAGTTCTATCCTAAACTCTTTTGATTCACTATTTTATATTCTTCAATATTAAAATAGGAATCACTTTAGTTGTCTCTTCCTTAGCAAGATTTAAACAACGTGCACAATGTCCTAAGTGTAGGGGAGTTTACTCCCACGTGCTTAAACATTAAGGACAATGTTTATATCAAGTGTAGGGGGACTTCTATCGAAGTTAAGTGGTCTTTTCCATGAATTTGTCCTTATTTTAACCAGAAATTTGATTTATCGACATTTTTCAAAAATTTTGATCTATTTTGGCCTAGTTGTATTTACCTTTGTTATAGTTATTTTCTTTCTTTGCTAGAACAAATTTTTAATAAAGTGGTTTTAATTTTTCAACGTTGTGAATCTTTTGACTCAACCCGAGTTTACTTATCTAAGTTTACTCTAGCTAGTATCCTTAACGTGTTTAAGTCAAGTTTTGCTAGGCTTTTTAATGTTGGTATTTTTTTGTTGTTCAATTTAAGTTCGTTTTTCCTCGACTCACTCGAATTGATTTCCGATTTAACGTAGATTAATTGTTCTTGGTGAGAATACTTTGTTTGGTAATTAAAACTAAAAACTTTTTAATTAAAAGCTAATTAATGTAAAAGGAAATATTTAAACAAAACTATTTAAACTAATTTGAAAACTATTTTAAAATTATGACTAATTTAAAACTAATTTAAATTTAAATAAAACTTAAAACTAAATTTTAATCTAATTAATATTAATTAAAATAAAACTAAATAAAAACTAATTTATGAAAGCAATTTAAAATTTCTAAAAGTAATTAAAATATTTTTTTTATCTTTTTATTTTTTTATATTAATAAAACTTGTATTTAAACTAAAACTTGTATTCTAAAAGTAATAAAACTTGTATTTAAGAAAACTTTTAATAAAAATTAATTAAACTAAAACTTGTATTAAAACTATTTAATCAAAATCTAACAGCTAGATTTAATAAACCTATATTAATTACTAGATGCGTAATCAAACACAAAAAGAGATCTAGACTAGATGGTAAAGACGTTGGGGTACTGAACGAAAGGCCTGGGGTTCGAGACCCAGCATGGACGATTTTTGCTAATAATTATTTTTTTGGAATTTTTAAACAAACAGATCAAAAGGATCTGTTGCTTGATACAGCAAATATCAGTAACTAAAAAAGCTATAAATATGCAGACAGCTAAAGAAGTAAACAAACAAATCAAATAAGCAGTTAAAAGAAAACTTAATAAGCAAAACCAAATAAGCATATACAACTGAAAAGTAAATAAGCAGATAAGCTGAAATAAAAAGCTAAGCTAATAAGCTACCACTATAAAAGGAAAATCTAAATTCAAACAAATAAGAATTAAACTAAATCAAATAAACCTATAAGCAATAACCTATAAGCAGATAAATCCTACAAGCAGATAAGCAAAACTTAAACTTAACCAGATAAGCAATAAATCCTACAAACTAATACGAAGCTTTTTGGCTAAGTATAAAATATTATCGTCTGAATCTCTTCGAATTAATTATTGGTAGAAAGTGCGACTCAATTGTTCTTGGTGGAATAATAAATGGTTTGTTTGATTATCTATTTTAAACTAAAAAGCAAGCATGAAAATGTCGTAGAGTAAAATTAAAGCGTTTAAGAATTAAACTAAAAATTATTTAGAACAGCACTTTGTAAAACTTTAAAACTTAAAAACATGTTCCATCGGAATGTAAAATCGAATTCTATCGGAATGCACCAAAGTCAAAGTCATCGGAATATAACTAAAACAAGCAATCGGAATAATTCAAGTGAATAACCGTCGGAACATCAAAGTCCATCCTGTCGCAATGACGTCAATCGAAATGTCCTAGATCGCAATCTTTCAGATCGGAATGCAAGTAACACTTCTTTCGCAATGTGCATCTGTCGGAATACAAGCTATCGGAATGTTACAAACAAAAATTGGGCAGAGTTTCGATTCAATGTATCCTTATCACCCGTCGGAATGTGCGATCGCAATGAGCGATCGCAATCCAGATCAGAATAAGGGGAAGATACCAAGTGATCGCAAAGTAGAACCACAATGGGTTATTGCGATCAAAACAAGTAGCCGTCGGAATGTGTAAAACCCTTAATATTGCGATAGAACAAACTTAATCCGAAATTGGTGGTAAGTTGAAAACTCAATAAGCTAATACAAAAAGCAACTTAACCAAACTTTAAACAACTCAATAAGCTAGAATTTGACAACTTTCAAAACATAAAATCAAGAACTTTATAAAAGAAACTCTAAAATGACTAAACTTTTTAAGAAATCCGAAAACCAATAAGCTAAAACATGAAATAAGCTAATAAGCATAAGGAGCTTATAGCCTATACGTATGAGCTTATGTAGTAAAGTAAATCAAGAAAGAAAATCAATTCGTATGAAGAATGTTTTTCGGATCAAGAACTAAAGTAAATCAAGAAATGAAGAAAAAGATGAATGAACAAAAGCTTAACTTTTAACTTGATTGATGAAATCCAAATACACAAAGCTTAAACTTGAAAGATTAAAAGAAAGAAAAGATGAAAAACTTAGTGAGAGAAAGTTGGGAACTTTCTCTCTCTAAAAAGTAGAAAGGAAAATGAAAACTAAAACTAGCTAACCACCCTCCTAATGTGATTAGGAGGGTATTTATAGGCTAAGTGGGAAGTGCATGTGTGGTGTGCTTCCTTCTTTCTTTTCTTCTCGACTCGATTTAAATCGTTGTCTTTTCTCGACGTCGTCTCGGGATTTAAACTTGTCTTAATAATTTTCTTCTTTAATTTAGACTTAAGTTCTTCGACTTTATTAAACTTCCGTCTTTAGACTTTTTCTTCGATAAATCTTCAGAATAGGTCTTGGACATCCGTTCTTTAAGCACTCTTGATCTCTTGACTTCGTCTTTTCTCGTTTTCTTCGATAAAAGTCCGTGAAAGCCTGTGTTTTCTTCCTTTTTCATCTTTGGGTCCTAAAATACAATAAAAACACAAACCACACATAATTCTGACTTTTACGACATAAAATACACGTTTTGGTCTTGTTATTATTGGAAATAAGTGGTAAAAGGATAAATGTTTTCACACTTATTAAATCCCCTACACTTGACCATTGCAATGCCCTCATGCAATGCATTAATTTTAAAACACGGTTTACATTTTCCGTCATAAATAACCCACCTTGGCCTTTATTAAATACTAAATATTTAGGGAAAATAACAAGATAAAAACAAGTAAAGAAATCAAAGACTTACATTGGGTTTTGGCTGCCATGAACGTTTATCATCCTCAAGTTTCACGTTCCCCATACCAAGCTTAAAAACGAGATCATTGTTATTATAAGTTAGCAAACTAACACGAATTCATGTGGGTCAATTATTCACTTAGACTCCCTTATTCCTAGGTGTATCTCTTATATTTTATTTTTGTCTTGAATGATCACGAGGATGCATTGTTTGACTTATTTCGATAGTTATTTAGGCCGAAAATAAAGTGGGAAGATTCAATCAATAGTTAGCTAAAGGACAAAATCTTTTAAAACTGCTTCTCGGGACCTCATAAAGTTCATATCTTGGCATAACTTGCTTCACGATTTGAGACCTTTCTCGGACCGATATTTGGCAGCGACTTCATACTTCAAATCTTGAGAGACGTTCTTGAAATTATGGTCTTCTCTTCATAATAGGAATTTCTTCACTTGAAGTTTTGAGAGATTCTTCATATTTGGACCACGACTTCTTCATTTTTCTCCAATCTTTATTTTGGACTTTGATATACAACGATCCGCCTCCTTTTAGGACTTGGATCTATTTATCCTCATACCTTGTTAGGGCCTTTTTGGATAGACTTCTCCATGATCTTTTTGGGAGTATTTGCTTTTCGTCGTGTGTCTTGATCCTTCATATTGATTTTCGACAAATGATTCTTCACATCACTTTTGGATCTTTAGCAACAAACTATAGCCCTCATGCCTTGTTAGGGCCTTTTCGGACTCGCCAATCTTCGCATCCCGCTTCAATAAGTTATGCCTTGGCTATGAACTCTAATCATTACCGAGCAACTTTTAAACGATCTTGGGCTAGAAGCTAAGTAACTTTTCAAATCGTACAACCTTATTTATTGCGGATAAATTTATTAACAAGCGATGGGAGAATAGGCTCATAATTAACTCACATAAATTCACGAAAGAATACCAAACTTATAATTGACACTATCATCTCTCGTCCTCCACAGTTTAAAATCTCAAGGAATGAGACTTGTGACAATCCGTCAATTTACGGTTGATATTTTATTCTCAATATTATCATTTTAATGTTATAATATGAACTCACTTATTTTTGGGAAGAAATTTGGATTTACGTCTTGAAGTAGCATCGACTAGGTTTAAACCGGAGGATTATGCGCTACGTGCTTACGTTTACATACACCGTCTTCGGTGACAGTCCGACATTTCAGAAAATAAATTTATCCGTGAATATTATTTTGGAATTTTAAATTTGTGTTGGTTCATAAACCCACAAATTTAGGAGAAGAGATTAGGACTTACGATTTTAATTTAACGTCCTTTACGACTAAACCGGAAACCCTAGGATTACGTATTTACGTTTTCGAACTCCGTTTTTGATGAGACAATTTTTATTAGATTCGTTTTGTGTCGTTGATTCATAATTTATAAAAACGTTTTTCGTAAAACGACCCGAGGGCACGCAAATCGAGGAAACTAGAATCGAGGAGTACCCGTAAATAAATGGGGATGAGACAAGTGGGACACTTGTCCCACCCCACTCCAAAACCGGCCTAACTAGTGCACCACACACTTGATGTGTCAAGTGTAAGCTAACTTAGCTTACACATGTCCTTAGCTTACACTTTAAGCTTCCACTAAAATCAAAACAACTAGCCACTTCTCATTACCATCATTTACCCATGCAAACAAGCTCAAAAATCCTCTCAACCACCTTATCTATGCCGTCCCATATTACCACTTAAACACCAATTTTGATCAAAAACAACCATGAAATCTTATGTTATATACACATATGTTGAAGCCCTTTTGAAACCCTATTGATTGGTGGTCCTTATAACATCCAAGGAGGAGTTTTCATGGAGTAGTAGGGCTGATTTTCCACAAGGTGTTTATGAAGAATGGTGGTCTTGAAGATGGTCATGGTTATTCACAAGTTTCTCCATCAAAATCCATGTTTTGATCAACCTACATCATCATGGTGGTATAAAGATTGTCCTCCTCATCTTCTTGTTATTTTGATTATGTAAACATGCATTTTATTTCCTATTGTATATGTATATGATGATTATATGATGATAAAAATGTTATGTGGGGATTTGGTGTTGATAAACATGATTTTTACGACTTTTTTTGCTACTACCGTAAAATTAACGTTTTTGTTAAATAAAACTTAGATGGTTGGACCCGTCTAATGTAAGCTTTATAAAACTCATATACTGATATATAAACATAAATAACAAGTAAAAACTGATAAAAACCCGAACTATATAACATACGGACCTTAACGGACTAAGTAAACATATTGGACTAATAATTGGACTAAATAATTAAACACTTATAAAAAGAACTTATTGGGCTTAACCCATTTTGGCCCAACTTGTAATGTGTAGATACTGATAATATAAGTATGAAAAGGATTAATAAGAGTTAAAGAACTTATAATAAGTATATTGGACTTAAAACACGTAAATAGGTAAAACTAGAAGACTAGTATAAAAGTTATCGACATATAACACTAAAATGAGTAAACGAGAATATGTAAACCCACTTGATCATCATATATATAAAATAATCATATGTATACATAATTTTTATTTGTATAAAGTCATTGGACATGAGTCTGAGACGAGTATTATTTGTCTAGGTTTCCGTGATTGAAGCACGCACCGTACATCCGAATCGCCGATAATCGCCTTCCCACATCAATGTGAGTTCATAGCCTCGCACTCTTTTAAATGTTTTATAAATGTTTTATAAACCCGCGAGGGAGATAACATGTTAGTTTTTATAAAATAGGACACCATTTGTCCCGATTGTTTGTTTATTGATTTGGACCCGAATGATTGAATGACCCGATTGTATGACCTGATAAATGATTAAAGGATCCGATAGATGAGATTAAATGGATTATTAAAGTTAGGTTATGTCACTAAAAGTCCCATTAGCATGAATTGTGAACTACCGGGATTTGGTAGACACTTGTGCATATAATAATACTATTTGGGGACGATCACCCCAGTTCGCGCCTTGACGGTTGATCCCCGTCATGCCACATTGATTGGTAAGCGAATTTATGTATGAGAAGATTTCCATAGCGTGACCTTTGTGACGACACGCTACTTTAGATGGGCAAAATTGGTATCGGGTTAGCTACCCGTTGTTGGTTTAGTAAGGTAACAATGTCATGCGGCTTATAATAATCCGACTAACGAAATACTACTAGACGCTCAGAATTAGGACATATTGCCTGACTAGCAATACAGGGTCATACTATTGATATTATGTTTGTGTTTTGGTTTTCATAACCATATTCATATAACGGTTTTTATTTAATCTATACAGCGTTATAAAACGTATTGTATGATGTTTTTACGACATTGGCTCGTGTAATGATTTTTAAGGCAAATGCCTATATTATGATTTTGATAAAGATTTGTATAAAATGATTTTGGCTATTTTATGGCCTATTACAATGATTTGTACGAAATGATTTTTGGTAATAATTTTATACCAAAGTTATATTGATGTAATTTATTAAACTCTATGAATTCACTCGGCGTTATCGCTGACCTTTTCTTTTAACATGTTTGATCTCAGGTACTTGAAGGTAATTTTCGGGAAGACAACAAGAATTCATGGCCCGCACTTAAACTATATTTTCCATTCAAATACTTTGTAAAACTTTGTATGAAATATAATGACTTGGGACCGATGTAACTTTGATATTTATGAATGGAAATGCTTTATTATTAAAACGACGCGACTTTTAAGCGTTGTCTATGATGTGAGTAATGTGCTATCCCGTAACACCAACTAGTCTTCCGCTGTATTGAGTTGTATAAATTTGGGGGTGTTACAGTTTGGTACCAGAGCTCTCGTTATAGAGAACGAAAGATTTTTAAAACCAAGGTTTTGAATAAAACATTTCAAAATCTTTTAACCATAAACATTTTTCTAAAAATGTCTAAAAATCTTTTGACTATAACGGTGCCGAAGAATTCCCGAGTTACCGACAAGGCCAGACTGAGAAGTGTTATTTTAATATATATATAACTTAGATTATATATATATATGATGTAATTTGATTACATGATTGTTTGATGATTATTTTGATTTTTATACGAGGTATTTATACGTCGTAGATTGTCACAAGAAACCCTAAATCCCCTAGTAAATTAATCGAAGCTATTCTCGTAGGAATTCTAGCTATCCTAGATCTAAACCAAGTTGTGGATATTTATGATCCCAACAAATGGTTGATATTCGTAGAAATGTAGATAGTAGTTGATTGTGATATTGAAAAAGAATTGGCGAGATTAACACTGATATCGATGTCATGACGATCTTTTCTTATAAAGTGGAGTTTGACAAAACGTTACCACCTAGGAAGATGTCATCTGATTCGTTGTCATCCAATTCTTACATTGAAATCGAAAGGGTGAATGTTGCACTTGAGGCTGTCATTGGAACCATTACCCAAAAGCCTCATGCCACTAGTATCTTTCCGAGAAGTCTAATTGAATGTATGAGTCATCTCATACTAGTGACTCATTTGATAATTGTTGTTGTAAGAGCTATAGGATTGGAAATTAAGTGTTGTTCATATCAAGCTTTTATTTCCCTATTAAGGTCTAAAAAAATAAGATTGAAAGTATTGGAATATGAGGTAGGATATCGAATTGAGTATAAAATTGGTTAAAACTTGACTAAAGTAAAATTTAACTTGTATGGAATAAGAAATTTTTAAGAGGAAATCGTTAAGCTATGTGATTGAATTATAAGGTTTTAAATGATTGTAGGTTCGTGTTAAGGGTTGTTCCTATGCATTATCCACTAACGAGGATGCCCAGTGTCCGAGAAATAAATTGAAGAAATCTTCTTCTGAATTGGGACCGATGGATCTTTCGGGACATATGGAACACCTAAAGACTCTTGAAGATTAGTATTCATTGTGGTATCTTTTTTAAAAAAAATAATCCCTAACTTAACTGAGATATCAGTTGGTAGGATGAGTTCTGAAAATTATATGACATAGTGACACGTAATGTGTTACGGTACAATTTTGACTTGTTTGTGATTAATGAAAAAAAAGGACTACCTTTGATTGCTAAATTCTACATGTATCGATATTATCTATCCTTTATTGCTTCATCCTAATGTTCGCATTAGTGATGCAACCATTGAACAAGTACTCATCCTGAATTGAGTTACGTTGTGAATTATTCTTTTTGAGTGCCATTGAGGTCATGAACCTCATGAATATTTGGCTAAGCTCATTTCCTATTGTATTGTAGTTAAGAATATTTGGCTAAGCTCATTTCCTATTGTATTGTAGTTAAGTTCTTGGTGAACAACTCTTCATCACTCTTTTGCAGATCACACATTGTTTTTATATAGTTAAAACGATATCCTTTGAGAAAATTTAATTTTCATCACAATAAGGAATATTCAAAGTGAGATTTATAAGTGATTGATATCAAAATGAAGTTGTTTATGAGACGCTTTGGAAACTTAATTATTTCCATAAACAAAGAAAATCTTTGTAAATATATTTTTGATTCTTATTTAAGAATTAAGCAAGAAAATGTTTTTATTATAAACATGATGATAACATTTTGACAAACTGAGTATTGCATCGTTGATCTTGAAATTGTATATAGTTGCGCGCCTACATACAATTTGGAATGGACCATGCAAGACTGATTAGTAGTCACCATAAAACTAATGAATAGACACTACATTTTCTTTGAAGATGTGAAAGATAAAATTTTATGAGATCTGCAAGAAGTGAAAAATAAGGACATAATGTTAGGGAGACCTACATATGTGCCTGTAGCATCTATTCTTCTGAGTCGAAATTACTCATCTGTGGAAAATTGTATTATTTGACAATCGACAATTCTTTCTTGTCCAATTCTTCCGTAGTGAGATTCTTAGGAAAAGTATTTGATTATCGAGTGTTGATACCCGACTGGATGTATCGACGTTCCTATCATTTCTTTTGATTTGATTTCATTTGAATGACCTGGGTAACGATCCGAGGAGCTTTCGAATGCGTACTCAAATTATGAAAACATGGGACATATTCATATTCGTTAAATGTTTTCGTCTGTATCTGATTTGAAATTCTCTCGCGTAGATTATGCGTTGACCTTACTCTTTTAATAGTAGTTGTGTCTCCATATATCCCTGAATTTGTGAAGGATTGTGAGTTATTATTAGACTTTTGAGAAGTTCACATCTTATCGACGGCAATAAAACTAGAAAGTTGGTAATGCCAGTAGAATGGATTGATTGATTATGACATGACGACATTGTCTTAATTGATGGGAACTCGAGTAGAATTTCCCTAAATGATAAGATGTTGATTATCAAAAATGATCTAAATAATTCTTGATGGATGACCATACCCTGCATTTAGACTTGAAATTATACCGCGAATGGTTGTGAATTAGTCATAGATATTATAATCTAGAAGAACCTAATATGAATTTATTAAAAGATGTTTATCTTATCTGAAACTTTAGGAGGTATTTGTTGGTGAATTACCTAGACTTTCGCCATTAAGGCAAGTAGAATTTGGTATTTGATTATATTCTCGGTGCTGCACCTGTGGCTTGTGCACTGTACGTCAGCACCATCTGAATTAAAGGAATTACCGTACGACTGAGAGAGTTGTCGGAGAAAGATTTTATTCTACCGAGCTCGTCATCATGAAGATCTATGGTGTTATTATTCCTTATATTTATAAGATTACTGTGAACTGAGTAAATTGACAATCGAAAACGATATCCATAACTCGAAATGGAAGAATTGTTCGACCATTTACAAGGTTCTAGCAAAATTTGATCCATAGCATGGTTATCATCAACTTCGCATCTGCGAAAGAGATTATCTATTCCAATCACTACATCTGGTGCTTGTAATGAACATTATGAGTTCCACGTGATGTCGTTTAGATTGACCAATGCACATGTAGCATTCATAAATTTGGTGAATCACGTGTGTAGAATGTAATTTGATAAATTCATGCTCGTGATCATTAAGGACTATTTATTTGTTTGTTTATAAGAATACGAATGAGTTAATAATTTGTTATAGACTGCCCTAAATTGGCCGAACAATTAAAATTTGTACCTTGAATTATTAACATGTGATTTAAGACTAAATCCCTTTACATTATTTAACCGTGTGATTAATAGATAATGGAATATAAATTGACTCTTAAAAATTTTAGAAGTCATTTAAGACTTTGAGTTATACTAAAAAGAAAGTGCAAATATATTTTGACAAATATTTTAACAAAGGATTTTAAAGGGATTATTCCCTTATACACAAACCATTTAACTAAACTTCTGTTTAGGGGTAAATGTTTGTGTATACTTCTAGACAACTTAAGAAGAATTGAGGAAACCATTTAAACCATGACTTAAAATTTGAAACGATAATTTTTACTTTTCAACTAAGAAAACTTTGACCAAAGTATAAACAAAGGTTTTTCGAACATTTACGAAATCTTATTAAATATTTTCGATAAATCAACAAAAATCTTGTTAATTAAATTCAAATTATTTTTGAACATTTTATATAATTGGTCGAACTAAGAAATTTAAAATTTTTACGTTTACGTTTCATAAAAATTTAATAATTATTATTTAATTAATTGTAATAATTATCGACGCTTTAAACGCCGGATTGAGAAAAACTGATAAAAATGATAGATAAGACGAAACTGAAACTTAGAAAATATGAAGAAAGGTGAATGTAATTACTGACGCATAATATAGAAAGAATATCTGAGTGAATTGTGGACATGATAATTATATCATCATGAGGAGTGAATATAGATACCGACGCATTATGTATAAAAGATAAAGAACCAGTTAGGACATGTTCCTTAATAATGAAGGTGCAAAATAACTTGCTGAACGATATAAAAATAAATAATGTTTGTAAAAAGGATAATATAAATAGTGAAAGATTTCACGGCTAGTGTGAACCATTAGAGTTGAGAAGCCGATAGCGTTAAATGTCTTAAAGACCACATGTGATTGTCTAAATATGGAGATTGTGAGATATAGTTATGTTGGAATTTGTAAGTATAAGTATTCTATTTATGTCATTTATGACTAAAAATATTGTTAGGACCATTGTAATAGTTATATGTAATAGGTTGACTAGGAGGTATGTAGTTCCTCCTGGTCCTAGTAGTAGTAGGAGCAAGTCCTGCTCCTGGTCCTAGTCGAAGTCAAACTTTATTATTTGCTTAATATTCTTTTAGGATATGCATGAGATATGTTAGGAAAGGATATGCATATCAGTTTTACACGTTTTCTTTAATGATGTATTAGGGTTTCCTTGTAGTATAAAAGGAACCTTAGGCAGAAGGGTTAGACACACCTTCACCAAACGTAGTTCTAGTCATTATCAATATTAGAAATCCTTAGAAAGGATCAAGTCTTTATAGTTATTCTGTTCTTCTTAATTATATTTATATTCTACATTCATATTGTGTATAGAGTCTCTTTGTGATTTGACTTGTGATTACAGAAGTCATTCACCGGTCCTGACAGGCTGCAAGATCTACATCTAGTAGACCCAACAAGTGGTATCAGAGCCTGGAAGGGTCTCTATACAAGAAGAATCAAGTTTTCTAATTTCTGACAATTTGTTTATCATGTCTGCCTCAACTTCTACTCAAACAGGAGAAGACAGCACTCCTAAAATTGTGCAACCTCAGCAGATCCTGGCTACGGTCTCCAACACGAATGGAAAATTCCCTCTTCTGAAGAAGGGTGAATATGATAACTGGGCAATGAAGATGGAATGGTGGATCACCAACACTGATCAAGATCTTTGGAAGATCATTCTGAATGGGAACAGCAAGAAGCTTACTGGACGAGACAAGAACGGTAATATTACTCTTCTTGACCCTAAATCTCATGAGGAAATCATAGCTATTCAGAAGGAGGTAAAAGCAAAAACGATTTTGCTTCAATCTCTTCCTGAAGATCACATGGGTGACTTCTACCATTTGGATGATGCAAGAGAGATCTGGAATGGCATAAAAGCAAGGTTAAGTGGGAATGAGGAATCAAAGAAAATGCGAAGGTCCATGCTGAGAGATGAATTTACCGAATTCAAAATCTCAGAAACTGAAGGTCTAAATCAAGGGTATGATAGGTTCCAGAAGATATTGAGCCAGCTGAATCAACTTCGGTCAAAGCCTGATGATGGTGACATTAATGCAAGGTTTCTTAAAGCCTTACCCTACTCATGGAATCAGGTGGTGATCTCTCTCAAAGCCAAAGGTGGGCTTGATTATCTCACTTTTGATGATCTGTTTCATAGGCTCATAACTTTTGAACCCCATGTAAGAGGATTTCCTAGTGACTCTTTTCCCACTCCTGCTAATTCAGCCTTTGTGAGTTCTATGGCATCTAGTCCCATGTCATATGCAAGTAGTCCCATGTCATATGCAGAAGAAGCAGACGAGTTTGCTCTTATGGGCATCTCACCTCAAGTACAATATTGTCCTCTTGGTTGTCATGATAAATACTCAGAATTGTTGTCCCAATTTAATGAAGTAAATGATCAAAATGATAAGTATTTTTTAGAGGTTCAAGCCTATAAGGCTTCATTAAACACTTTGGAACAACAAAAGAGGTGGTTACAAGATACACAACGTGCGTATGAGGATAAAATCAGGATACTAAGCATTGATTTAGAAAACACTACAAATATGCTTAAATATACAGAAACTGAAAGAGATGCTAGTATCAAAGAAAAAGAGGAGATGCAAGCTAAATTAGATGCTACAATGATAAGATTTGACAAATGGCAAAAGGCACCTAAAAATCTTTCAAAATTAATTGATAGTAGCATGTCTGGCAGAACTAAAAGAGGCTTAGGATTTGAAAAATATATTGATTCAGAAGATGTATTTGATTTATCTTTCTCAAGTGTCTTTGATGCCGACAAAGAGGATGAGGGCAAACCTAGCTACAATAGGTTTAAACCAGCAGCAGAAATGCATGTTGTCCCTCCTCCTCTTACTGGAACTTTTATGCCCACTTCATGGCATAATGACTCGGATGGATCACAGATGCTTGAGTCCCCAACAAGTTCTACTAATACTAATGACTTTGTCTCATGTACTTTCAGTGACAAACCGGTGACTCTACATCTAATGGTTCAAGTGATGAGTCAAGACCTACAAGTTCCAAGTCGAATGAACATGCTGCTACTGGTGCTAGGAAGTGTGAAGAAAAAGTTGATGTCAAGTCAAGTGTGTCTGGTCCTTGTTTATTGAGTCCTAGGAAGAATGTTTTTCCTCGAAATGTGTGTAATAAAGTAGGCAGTATGAAACAATCTCATTCTAATAAAAGGTCTTTCAAAGCATGTTTTGTTTGTGGCAGTACCTTTCATTTAATTAAAGATTGTGATTATTATGACACACATGCATCTGTTAATCATGCTTTTCCTGCTCCTGGTTCACCAGGAGCTGCTTCATATGCTTCTAGAAGACTTAATCCTAGTGCTCCAATGTTTAATACTTCTAGAGTATCCTCTCCTTTCGCGTCTACTTATTGGAGAGATAATGGATTCCAAACAACCAGTAATTATTTTCAAAATTTTAATCCAATCTATCCGCATAATTTAGACCACACGTATTTTGGTTTGGGAAATTTAGGAACTGCTGTTAAGCCCTCAGCAGGTTGTTCTTGGTCAAATAATAATACCCATATGATGCATAGGCAACCAAGGAACAATGGTGGATCTCATCAATCTTCTTGGCATTCTTCTAATGATCCACAAGGCAGGCTCAAACCTGAAAAGGTTTGGGTCCCCTTAAGACACTAACCTTTGCATTTTTATGATCTTGTTGTTGTAGGTTACTCCATACCAGGATCCTAGTCTAGGTATTGTCGATAGTGGTTGCTCCAGGAGCATGACTGGCAATAAAAGTCTTCTCTCTAACTTTGTACCATTTCATGGTGGCAAGGTCTATTTTGGTGGGGGTGAAGGCAGAATCACTGGCAAAGGAACGATAAAGACTCCAAATCTAAATTTTGAGCAGGTCTACTATGTGGAAGCACTTCAACACTTCAACTTGATATCGGTCTCTCAGATTTGTGACAAGAAGCAGTTTGTTCTCTTCATCGATACTGATGCACTTGTGCTTTCCAAAGACTTTCAGCTTCCGGATGATTCACAAGTTTTACTCAGAATCCCTAGAAGACACAATCTCTATAGCATCAAGTTGAATGAAGTCAACCCTACTGGTCAACTAGCATGTCTGGTTGCAAAAGCCTCAGAAGATGAAGCCACTAAATGGCACCGAAGGATGGGCCATGTGAACTTTAAGACCATTCACAAACTTGTAAATCTGAATCTGGTCTCTGGTTTACCTCCCAAGACGTTTCGAAATGATATAAATTGTATTGCCTGCAGCAAAGGCAAACAGCACAAAGCATCCTTCAAAGCCATTACTGCTCTAAGTCTTATTACTGAACCATTGCAGCTTCTCCACATGGACTTATTTGGTCCTACTTCCATCAGGAGCATTGACCACAAGCAATTCTGTTTGGTGGTAACTGATGGTTATAGCAGGTTTACGTGGGTGTTCTTCATGGCTGCCAAAAGTGAGACCTACTCAATTCTTAGAGATTTTCTTACCCTGATAGAGAATTAGTTGTCCAAGAAAGTTAAAGGTATTCGTTGCGACAATGGAACCGAGTTTAAAAATAAAGACCTCATCGCACTTTGCAATGCTAAGGGCATCAAAAGAGATTATAGTGCTGCTAGGACTCCTCAGCAGAATGGTGTGGCAGAAAGAAAGAACCGGACACTAATAGAAGCAGCAAGAACTATGCTTGCAGATTCCAAGCTTCCAACCATGTTCTGGACAGAAGCTGTTAATACTGCAAGTTATGTTTTGAATAGGGTTTCTATTACCAATCCTCACAAGAAGACTCCTTATGAGCTGCTCACGGGCAAAGTTCCAAATATTGCTCATTTGAAGCCTTTTGGGTGTCCAGTCACCATTCTGAATACTAGTGACTATTTGGGGAAGTTTGATGGCAAGGCAGATGAAGGATACATTATGGGATATTCAGCTCATTCTCGGGCGTATCGTGTCTACAATCTTCAAGCCAAACGGATAATTGAAACTATTAATCTCAGGTATTTTGAGGAGAAGTCAAACATCCAAGGCAAAGGTCCAGAATGGTATTTTGATCTTGATTATCTTAGTGATTCGTTAGGATATTTTCGTTTCAAAACTAACCATGATGCAGGACCACAAGTGTTTGCAACTTCTAGTACTGGTGTTCCTTCTAGTCTTTCTGATTCAGATGATGAGGATGACATTTTTGTGGTTCCATCCTATTCCACCACAGTTTCTCCTACTCCTCCTAGTGATGCAACTCCATTGGATGTACAGGATTCCCAAGCAGCTCTTGACACTCTTCTCAAGCAACAACAAGAAGCTACTAAAGCAGCTTCTCAAGGTAGTTTTGAGTTTCCCTTGGTTGAGCCTACTGACAAAGTTGCTCCTGGTACTCCAGCTTCTGCTCCTAGTGCTAGCTTATCAACTACTGGTACTCCGGCTAGTGAGTCTGCTTCCAATACACGTTTCTCCAATCCTTCTGATTTGGGGAACCATGAAAAGAAGTATTCTACCAAGCTGGATGATATACATAAACAACCGGTAGATGGGATTTTCCAAAATGCTTCATATGATGCTGACTTTGTTGGTGATCTCAATAACTTGGCACCAGAAGTGGAGGTTTCTTCCAATCCAGTCTTGCAATCACATAAAGATCATCCTACCACTCAAATTATTGGAGATCCTGGTTCTACCATCAAGACGCGCAGAATGCAGCAGAATGCCTCGTCTGATCATCATGCTCTTGTGGGCTATATTGAGGATCAAAAGCGTAATAATCATACGGACTTTCAACACTATTTGTTTGCTTGTTTTCTTTCACAGGTGGAACCTAGGTCTGTTTCTCATGCACTTGAGGATCAAAGTTGGGTGGAGGCTATGCAGGAGGAAATGCAGCAATTCTTGTTTCAGAATGTTTGGGTTCTGGTTGACTTACCAGATGGAAAGACAGCTATCAATACCAAATGGATTCTCAAAAACAAGAAGGATGCACGGGGAATTGTCGTCAGGAATAAAGCTAGGCTTGTCGCACAAGGACACACTCAAATTGAGGGCATTGACTATACTGAAGTCTTTGCGCCGGTTTCCAGGATCGAGGCCATTCGTCTGTTTTTGGCCTTTGCTTCATATGTTGGCTTTACGGTGTTCCAGATGGATGTCAAGAGTGCATTTCTCTATGGAAAAATTGACGAGGAAGTGTATGTTACTCAACCTAAGGGGTTTGTAGATCCACTTCATCCCAAGAAAGTCTACAAGGTGGTCAAGGCTCTTTATGGGTTACATCAGGCTCCTAGAGCTTGGTATGAGCGTCTTTCAACTTTCTTGTTAAAGAATGGCTATAGAAGAGGTACTATTGACAAAACACTATTTCTTCGGCGGAATTCCAAGGATATTATCCTTGTTCAGGTTTATGTGGACGACATTATCTTTGGTTCTACAAGGAAGGAGTGGTGTGATGAGTTTGAACACTTGATGAAAGGCGAATTTCAGATGAGTGCAATGGGAGAACTGTCATTCTTCCTTGGTCTTCAAGTCAAGCAACAATCGGATGGGATTTTCATCAGTCAAGATAAATATGTCCATGAGATTCTTCAGAAGTTTGACATGGATCCTCTTAGACCAGCAGCAACTCCTTATGAAGTTGCTAAAATCAAACTTAAGAATGAGCCAGGCCCCCCGGTAAATGTTCACATGTACAGGTCTATGATTGGCTCTCTCATGTATTTGACTGCATCACGTCCGGACATTATGTTTGCCGTAAGTGCTTGTTCTAGACACCAGGTGACTCCAACGGTTTCGAACTTAAATGCAGTGAAGAAGATTTTCAAGTATATCAAGGCTCAACCTAAATTGGGTCTATGGTATCCTAGAGAATCTCCTTTTGTTCTAGAAGCCTATAGTGATAGTGACTATGTTGGTGCTAATAATGATAGGAAGTCTACTACTGGTGGTTGTCAATTTTTGGGTCGTCAGCTTATTTCATGGCAATGTAAGAAACAGACAATCGTAGCTACTTCTTCAACAGAAGCTGAATACGTTGCTGCTGCTAGTTGTTGTGGACAAGTTTTATGGATCCAAAATCAGATGTTGGATTATGGTTTCAATTTTATGAATACCAAAATTTTTATTGACAATCAAAGCACTATTTGCATTGTGAAGAATCCTGTATTTCATCAGCGGAGGTAACATATTGAGATTCGGCATCATTTTATACGGGATGCTAATGAGAAGAAGCTGATACAGGTTCTTAAAGTTCATACGGATGACAATGTTGCTGATTTGCTGACTAAAGCTTTTGATGGTCCTCGGTTTAACCACTTGGTGGTTCATATTGGGATGGTCAATCCTTGAAGTCTAGGATTGAGGGGAGGCAAAGCCTAAGGGGAGGCTTTGTGTACATATTAGGTCAGACTAACGTATTGCTAGTATTTAACAACATAGTTTCTTGGTTCTGATGGTGTGTGGTGCTTCTGATGGAGGATTTTGCTCTTTTCTGGTGGATATGGCCTTGCATGACTGGCTTCTGGTCCTCTTTGGTCAGCTTCTAGTTATAATTGGTTGGCTTCTGGTGGTTTAAAATCCTTCCATGTCAAGTGGTGTTTGGCTCCTGGTACTGGTCTGGCATACTATTCATTCCTTTTGTCCTTTGTTAATCATGTTTTGCTCCTGGTTTGACCATTGTGTGCTTTGACTTTTGGTCAACGCTCCCAATACTGGTATTTACAAGTTTGAATTAAGCGAGTTAGTTGGGAGTTGGTTATTATGTTAAAAAGGGCAAGTGGTTATTATGAAATTATGGTTTAATTTGAAAGGACAACCCCCCATTAATAGGGGTCAATGAACAGTTACCACTTTCTTTATAAATGGTCAACATACACCCTTGACTCACTCATTGCAATAACACACACACAAAACCGCTTCTACTCTCTACACCCCAATCCCAATCCTTCTTCCATCACTTCATCAAGATCCATGGCTGCTCTTGCTTACCAACCTGCTCACAACCGTGTTGCTTATCTGGGTGATGGTCCAAATCGTAAACATTTTGCTGACATTTTGGATTTCATTGAAGCTTCTAACTTAAGGTTTGCATTTACTGTCTGTCCCACCATATATGATAGTGTGATACGTCAATTTTGGGCGTCTGCTCAACTTGTGAATGTGGCTGGACGTCCACGTGCACTCCATGCTACCATAGATGGACGTGCATATGTGGTGAATGAGGCTTCTATTCGCTCTTCTCTTCATCTTCAGGATGAGGGGGGTGTTGAATCAATCCCCAATTCGGAAGTATTGGAGGGGATGGCGGCTATAGGTTATGAACATGGGGGGAAGTTTAACTTCCAGAAAAATAGGTTTTCCCCTCAATGGAAGCTTCTGGTTCACTTTTTAATCCATTGTATGAGTCCCAAGTCTGGGAGTTGGGATGCTTTCCCTACTCCTTTGGCTACTGGTCTTATTTGCTTAGCCCAGGGTAGAGTGTTTAATTTTTCTCATTATCTTTTTTAGGGGATGGTTAGTAATTTGTCTACTGCTGGTTCGAGAAAGAAGTTTCTTATGTACCCTAGGTTTCTTCAGCAAATCCTTGTTTGTCTTCCTCGTGATAGGACTGAGCATGTGCTGTCTAAACTTACAGCTAAAGTTTATTACAATATGATGAATGGGTTTACTAGGGATTGGAGGCCCCTGACTGAAGCCATGTTAGGGTTGGCTCAGGGTCCTATGGGTGAGGAGGAGGAGGCTCCTGAGTTTGTTGTGCTTGATGATGACCCAATGGAGGAGGAGGCTCCTACTGCGGGTGCCACTCCTGGGGTTGAGGAGGAGCTGGTTGAAGAGGTGGTGGTTGAAAAACCATCCCCTTCCAAGGCTGGTCCTTCCTCCGTCCCACACCGGTCTCCATTTGTGGAGACTCCACCTCCTAGTCCTGTCCCACACTCGACTGATATCCCGTTTGATGCTAGTACTCCACAGGTTGACCCACATGTTGCTTCGGGCTCCAGTGATGCTTTCCCTGATCCAAGTTCTCTTGGTGGGCAGGCGGAGGAGCCTACTACACTGATATCTTTGCTTGATCTTATGCGCAGGTACCATGAGCGGATGATTTGTTTGGAAGCTGATTTAAACCAACATCGGAAGCTTACAAGGGAGTTTGTTCTTCCTCTGGCTGATCGCATCAAGGCGTTGGAGACTCAACAACGTCGTCGCAAGAAGCATGTGGTCCATTCAGATTCTGAGGATGAGGGTGTGGAGAATGTTGAGGATGGCTTGACGTTGTTGGCAAAGGCTGCCTTTGATGATAAAGTTTATGATGATTTGCCGGTTCCTCCAATGTTCCTTCTCCTGGTGCTATTCCCCCTTTTATGGGTGGTGATTCTGATCCTGCTGATGGTTCTCTTGCTGGTCCCTCTCATGATCCGAAGGGCAAGGCCCCAATGACTGATCCTCCATCCCCATCTCGCAAGCGTACCCGTCGCCAGATTGAAGAGGAAAGACTTGGTGAGGAGGCTGCTCGTCGGGTTCAAGCTGAGATTGATGAAGCTGATAGGGCTGCTGAGGAAGAGCTTCGTGAGCGCAGGCGTGCACAAATTCAGCATGATGCCATGCATTGGAGTGATAGTGAATAGATGCAAGTGTTGATTGTTCTCACTCGGGATTATGCTCAGTTTAAAGATCTTTTGGGTGATGATGTTGATGAACACAATTGTATTCCGCGGGCTATGGTCATGATGCGTAAGCACCAGTTGGCTCTTGCTGCAGAACTTAAGAAACAGATAAGGAACAGACCTTTATCTCGGGCTGAGGAGCGCCAGCAGATGCAACGTTATGTGAAATATCAATCTGCTGCTCATTTCAATGCTCCTTGGACTTGGGCTCGGGTGCGGGCTTTGACTTTTGATGAGCTAAAGGCCCTTTATGAAAAGATGGTTAAGCGTCAGAGTCAACCTATTCCGGAAAGATTTGTTTATCATCCTCGTGGTGTGACTTCTTCTATGCCTGCTGATTCTACTGGTCCTTCGTCTGCACCCACTCCTGGTTCTGCTGGTAGTCCTTCTGGTTTTGTTGCTACTTCTGTTGGTCCTTCTACTTCACCTTTGGTTGCTCCTATGGGTTCTACTGCTGGTCCTGCTACTATCATCTTTGCTACTACCACCACCACTCATGCTTCTACCACCACACCTGTTACTACCACCACCACCAATGTTCCTGTAAGCACCTTTGTTGATACCACCATACATACTGCTACTACATCTGATGTGCCATCTCCATCACCACCAGTTCCTGGAACTCAACCTAATCTTACTTCTGATGCAGCTCCTAGTGGTCCATTGGGTGGACACATTCATGAGTCTACTTCTACTGCTTCCCCTGCTGCTGCTGAGGTTAAGGTAAAGATTGAATCAACACCTTCTGCTTCCACACCTAGACGTTCCCTTCGCCAGAAACAGGCTCGTCGTATTCTCCGTGGTAAGACAGTTCCTTTTGAGAAGCGTGATCCTGAGAATTTAATTGATGCAGCTTCTGACAGCGATTCTGACTTACCCTTGGGCAATGGGAACATTACTGGTTATACGATTGAGCGTTCTGCAACACTTCCGGGTGGCGTCTCCCATCGGATTACTTTGAGTGATGGGTCTGTGCGGTTGGCAACGGGTTTGGAGGGTGTGTTGTCTTGGGCTGACCGTATGGATCTTATGGCGTTGTATGGACTTGTTGATTCTAGTATGCCGTTTGACCCCATGGCTGTGTCTTCATGGCCTGGTATGCGAATCTGGGCTGATCTCAAGCTGATGTTGGATCCTCCTCCAAATGCTCCTGTTTCGGGCATATGGAAGGATCAAATGCAATGGGAGATTCTGTGCTGGAAGCTATATGCTCGATGTGGAGTTCATATGTTGGAATTAGAATCTGGTCGTATGGTGTTTATGCTGACGGATGTGGAGTATCCTTTGACTATTTCTTCCATGGAGGTGATGTTGGCGAGTCACTTACAAATTTCTACTGCTCCTTCTGGAAATGAGTCAAGTATGGCCACGGCATTGGTAGAGGGTATTCAGGCGCGGTTGCTAGCAGATAAAAAGGCTGCTTCTGGTATGTAAGGTGATTAGGTTGTAAGTGTTTATGCTTTGTATTTTTCTTCATTTTTTCTTATTTTTATTCTTTTCACCAATATGTACAGTGATTGGTGAATTTCATTCTTTATAGTTAAAAAAAAACAAAACACATTTCCTAATAAAAAAAATATACTTTTTATATAATATATGCTTATACTTTAAACACAGTTTAGATTTTATACTTGTACATAATATCCCTTGGCTGCTTCACAATGTGGTTTCTGGTTACTGATTGTGCTTGTCCTGGTACTTGGTTTCACTTGGTGTTGGACGTGGTCCACACAACAAATGGTTCTCAACTTACCATGTCTAATCGACAAGAAAAAGTTGATTCACCTTGAGGGTACGGCTCCTGGTGCGATTCTCAAATCCGTTGATGGTTGCCAGGTTACCCAAAACTGGATGGTTTTCACTTGCCATAGTCTTGGACTGAAAAGTGGCTAATCCAAGGGGGTACGACTCTTGGTAAAGATCTTATCAAATCCGTTGATAGCTGTAATAGCTTGCTTCAAGCTATAGGGTGTTCAACTCACCGATGCTTCATTGCTAAGAGTTGGCGAGTCCAGAGGGGTACGGCTTCTGGTAAAGACGCATCAAATCCGTTGACGGCTGTGATGGTTTGCCTAAAATCATCAGGGTACTCCCACTCACCATTGATTCACGTTCTAAGAGTTGGGCTGGGTTCTAGTCTCCTAGGGTGATGCTTATTCCACCAGAATGACTAGCTAGCCCAAGAGCGAGCAGCTACTTGGTAAAGGCTCATCAAATCTGCTCATGTTGCTGAAAAGATACAACACGATGCTGATTTGTTACAAGCTTTGGAGAAGCTTCTAGTGTTTCATGTTGCGGCGGTTACTCTGATTCTTATCTTGTTGATGCTGCTATTTGTTTTGCTGATACAATCCTCGGGCTTTCTTTGCACGTTTTCCAGGAAACTTGAACTCAACAGGTCAAATTCAAGTTTAGGGGAGGATTGTTAGGACCATTGTAATAGTTATATGTAATAGGTTGACTAGGAGGTATGTAGTTCCTCCTGGTCCTAGTAGTAGTAGGAGCAAGTCCTGCTCCTGGTCCTAGTCGAAGTCAAACATTATTATTTGCTTAATATTCTGTTAGGATATGCATGAGATATGTTAGGAAAGGATATGCATATCAGTTTTACACGTTTTCTTTAATGATGTATTAGGGTTTCCTTGTAGTATAAAAGGAACCTTAGGCAGAAGGGTTAGACACACCTTCACCAAACGTAGTTCTAGTCATTATCAATATTAGAAATCCTTAGAAAGGATAAAGTCTTTATAGTTATTCTGTTCTTCTTAATTATATTTATATTCTACATTCATATTGTGTATAGAGTCTCTTTGTGATTTGACTTGTGATTACAGAAGTCATTCATCGGTCCTGACAGGCTGCAAGATCTACATCTAGTAGACCCAACAAGTATCTTTGTCTGAAGAAGTTGTACTGATGGCAATTATGAAGGCAGACATCGCCTCATACATTAGTAAACGACTAGCTATTGCAAAGGTCATCATCTGAATTTGATTCGATTTGGGTCATCATCGACAGACTGACCAAATCTGCTAATATCATTCCTGTTAATGATAAATGCAAAAGAGTTATGCAAACATAGTGTGCCTGTATCGAACATCTTTATCAAGATCCTCGCTTCGCATCGAATTTCTAGAGATTTGCTCAGAAATCATTGAGAACGAACCTTGATGAGAGTACTATGTACCACCCCAATCGAAGGGACGAGGTAAAGTAACGATACAGAGTAATATAAGTGCTGTTTTATGTTTGAATGAATGACCTTTAGTAATAAAACCGTGTAATCGTTTTCCTTTGGAAGGATTACCATTGATAATCATCGTATTAGGATTGAGATCGAATCTTGCTAGGATCTAAATCTTAGAGCATCTGTAAGCAAGAGTTGAGATAAAGACACCCGACATACACCCACTGTGAGTTGGACATGTCTTTTAGGTTTAAGGTTTCCTATGATGGCAAACCTAACCTTGCAAAATACCTGACCCGCGAGATCTGAAATGATTGTTGAAATTAGGATTTGATTATTAACTGCCGATAGTGGGCAGGAGGTTATGTGAATATGAAATGTAGATCTTGAAGTGCCAAATGGGTAGCGAAGTTATGCCAAAATTTTTAACCTTGGAAAAATGAATTCATGATCTGACAAATCATGGGATATAAGTCCCCGTTGTATGGGACCATTGAGATGATATAAAAGATTGGTTTGAAAGGCATATAAGCTGGATCTACCCTAGAACTTCAAGGACTGCGTGAATTATGTTTCGTAAATCGAACTTGATGGAATATCTATCAAGTGAGAATCTGATTATTCTTAGTAGATCTTAGATCGGCGAAAAGTTGCATTCATCAAAAACCCGTGAACATCATGGATAGAGAAGGTAAGTCAACATTAAGCCTGAGCTTATTTCCGTAGTTATGTTTGATGAAACTCGCGTATTATAATGGATTACACTTGTGAAGAAAGACCAAATGTGGAGGAAATACCCACATGGCTTTAACTCTATAAGAAGCGAGTAGTAAGGTAAGATGATCTTTGAGGACAAAGATCCTGTTTAGGGGTAAATGTTGTGACAATCCGTCAATTTATGGTTGATATTTTATTCTCAATATTTATTTGAAAACATCATTTTAATGTTATAATATGAACTCACTTATTTTTGGGAAGAAATTTGGATTTACGTCTTGAAGTAGCATCGACTACGTTTAAACCGGAGGATTCTGCGTTACGTGCTTACGTTTACATACACCGTCTTCGGTGACAGTCCGACATTTCAGAAAATAAATTTATCCGTGAATATTATTTTGGAATTTTAAATTTGTGTTGGTTCATAAACTCACAAATTTACGAGAAGAGATTAGGACTTACGATTTTAATTTAACGTCCTTTACGACTAAACCGGAAACCCTAGGATTACGTATTTATGTTTTCGAACTCCGTTTTTTATGAGACAATTTTTATTAGATTCGTTTTGTGCCGTTGATTCATAATTTATAAAAACGTTTTTCGTAAAACGACCCGAGGGCACGCAAATCAAGGAAACTAGAATCGAGGAGTACCTGTAAATAAATGAGGATGAGACAAGTGGGACACTTGTCCCACCCCACTCCAAAACCGGCCTAACTAGTGCACCACACACTTGATGTGTCAAGTGTAAGCTAACTTAGCTTACACATGTCCTTAGATTACACTTTAAGCTTCCACTAAAATCAAAACCACTAGCCACTTCTCATTAGCATCATTTACACATGCAAACAAGCTCAAAAATCCTCTCAACCACCTTACCTATTCCGTCCCATATTACCCCTTAAACACCAATTTTGATCAAAAACAACCATGAAATCTTATGTTATATACACATATGTTGAAGCCCTTTTGAAACCCTATTGATTGGTGGTCCTTATAACATCCAAGGAGGAGTTTTCATGGAGTATTAGGGCTGATTTTCCACAAGGTGTTTATGAAGAATGGTGGTCTTGAAGATGGTCATGGTTATTCACAAGTTTCTCCATCAAAATCCATGTTTTGATCAACCTACATCATCATGGTGGTATAAAGATTGTCCTCCTCATCTTCTTGTTATTTTGATTATGTAAACATGTATTTTATTTCCTATTGTATATGTATATGATGATTATATGATGATAAAAAAGTTATGTGGGGATTTGGTGTTGATAAACATGATTTTTACGAATTTTTCGGCTAATACCGTAAAATTAACGTTTTTGTTAAATAAAACTTAGATGGTTGGACCCGTCTAATGTAAACTTTATAAAACTCATATACTGATATATAAACATAAATAACAAGTAAAAACCGATAAAAACCCGAACTATATAACATACAGACCTTAACGGACTAAGTAAACATATTGGACTAATAATTGGACGAAATAAGTTAAACACTTATAAAAAGAACTTATTGGGCTTAACCCATTTTGGCCCAACTTGTAATGTGTAGATACTGATAATATAAGTATGAAACGGATTAATAAGAGTTAAAGAACTTATAATAAGTATATTGGACTTAAAACACGTAAATAGGTAAAACTAGAAAACTAGTATAAAAGTTATCGACATATAACACTAAAATGAGTAAACGAGAATATGTAAACCCACTTGATCATCATATATATAAAATCATCATATGTATACATAATTTTTATTTGTATAAAGTCATTGGACATGAGTCTGAGACGAGTATTATTTGTCTAAGTCTCCGTGATTGAAGCACGCACCGTACATCCGAATCGCCGATAATCGCCTTCCCACATCAATGTGAGTTCATAGCCTCGCACTCTTTTAAATGTTTTATAAATGTTTTATAAACCCGCGAGGGAGATAACATGTTAGTTTTTATAAAATAGGACACCATTTGTCCCTATTGTTTGTTTATTGATTTGGACCCGAATGACTGAATGACCCGATTGTATGACCCGATAAATGATTAAAGGACCCGATAGATGAGATTAAATGGATTATTAAAGTTAGGTTATGTCACTAAAAGTCCCATTAGCATGAATTGTGAACTACCGGGATTTGGTAGACGCTTGTGCATATAATAGTACTATTTGGGGACGATCACCCCAGTTCACGCCTTGACGGTTGATCCCCGTCGTGCCACATTGATTGGTAAGCGAATTTATGTATGAGAAGATTTCCATAGCGTGACCTTTGTGACGACACGCTACTTTAAATGGGCAAAATTGGTATCGGGTTAGCTACCCGTTGTTGGTTTAGTAAGGTAACAATGTCATGCGGCTTATAATAATCCGACTAACGAAATACTACTAGACGCTCAGAATTACGACGTATTGCCTGACTAGCAATACAGGGTCATACTATTGATATTATGTTTGTGTTTTGGTTTTCATAACCATATTCATATAACGGTTTTTATTTAATCTATACAGCGTTATAAAACGTATTGTATGATGTTTTTACGACATTGGCTCGTGTAATAATTTTTAAGGCAAATGCCTATATTATGATTTTGATAAAGATTTGTATAAAATGATTTTGGCTATTTTATGGCCTATTACAATGATTTGTACGAAATGATTTTTGGTAATAATTTTATACCAAAGTTATATTGATGTAATTTATTAAACTCTATGAATTCACTTGGCGTTATCGCTGACCTTTTCTTTTAACATGTTTGATCTCAGGTACTTGAAGGTAATTCTCGGGAAGACAACAAGAATTCATGGCCCACACTTAAACTATATTTTCCATTCAAATACTTTGTAAAACTTTGTATGAAATATAATGACTTGGGACCGATGTAAATTTGATATTTATGAATGGAAATGCTTTATTATTAAAACGACGCGACTTTTAAGCGTTGTCTATGATGTGAGTAATGTGCTATCCCGTAACACCAACTAGTCTTCCGCTGTATTGAGCTGTATAAATTTGGGGGTGTTAGAAGACTCATGGATGCTTAGTCAATTAAATCAAAGTTTTAGGTTTTCGAGTCATCTATAGGATCTTGCAAATTCTTAGACTTTTTTAAGTTTAGAAATCGCATTTTAAAGTTCCCTTGATAAACAACTCTCTAGGATCAATTATAGGAACTTGCGAAAAGTTCTTGTTCTTAACCCCTGAGAGTTAAGACTTTCGCGTTTTAAAGTTCCCTATATAAAAGCCTAGCAAAACTTGACTTAAACACGTTAAGGATACTAGCTAGAGTAAACTTGGACAAGTAAACTCGGGTTGAATCAAAATATTCACGACTTTGAAAAATTTAAAACCACTTTATTGAAATTTTATTCTAGCAAAGAAAGTAAATAACGCTAACAAAGGAAAATACTACTATACAACTAGGCCAAAATAGATTAAAAATTTTGAAAAATGTCGAAAAATCAAATTTTCCGGTTAAAATGAGGGCAAATTCATGGAGAAGACCACTTAACTTCGATAGAAGTCCCCCTACACTTAATATAAACATTGTCTTCAATGTTTAAGCATGTGGGAGTAAACTCCCCTACACTTAGGACATTGTGCACGTTGTTTAAATCTTGCTAAGGCAAGGACAACTATAGTGATTTCAATGTGAACATATAAGATATGAAATATTGAATCACGACAGTTTAGGATGGAACCAGGAAGATGGGAACACGGGATCACGGTTCGTCAAAAGTCATCAAGGTGCACTTTGAACCTTGAATCCCTACACAGAATAAGAAACAAGACAACCAACAGATACGGGGCTCCCCCTACACTTATTATGAAAACGGTAAAGGATAGATCACGGGTTGCCTCCCGAGAAGAACTTGTTATTGTTAACCGAGTCACGAGCCTGACTTGACCCAAATTTAGTTCATGGGAAACGTGGTGAGGGATGGAATCATCTCATGAGAGATGTCCTCACCAAAGTACAGCTTCAAACACTGGCCATTCACCTTGAAATTGGGCCCATTTGGCTGAGAAAGCTCAATGGTCCCATATGGAAAGACTTTGGCGACGGTGAATGGACCAGACCAGTGGCTCTTCAACTTGCCAGAGAAGATCTTTAACCGAGAGTTAAAGAGTAAAACTTGATCACCAACGTGGAACTCTTGGTTCTTAATCCTTGCGTTATGGATGATCTTGGTCTTCTCCTTATAGATCAGTGAGTTCTCGTAAGCTTCATTCCTCAGTTCATTAAGCTCGTTGAGTTGAATCTTGCGAAGATCACCGGCTTTGTTGATGTCGAAGTTAGCCCACTTCAAGGCCCAGTATGCCTTGTGTTCCAGCTCGATGGGGAGGTGGCATGCTTTCCCGTACACAAGGCGATAAGGAGTACAACCGATCGGCGTCTTATAGGCGGTACGGAAAGCCCACAAAGCATCATCTAACTTATCGGTCCACGCGGCACGATGCTCTCCCATAGTACGTTCCAGAATTCGCTTTAATCCACGGTTAGAAATCTCGTCTTGCCCATTGGTTTGGGGATGATAGGCGGTGGAAAGACGGTGATTGACATCGTACTTAGCCATGACTCTTGCAAATTGATCATTGCAAAAATGAGTCCCGCGGTCACTGATTATAGCACGAGGAACACCGAATCGAGCAAACAGTTGCTTCAAAAAGTTCACAACCACCCTCGCATCGTTCGTAGGGAGAGCCTTAGCTTCAACCCATTTAGAAACGTAGTCAACGGCTACGAGGATGTACTTGTTCCCTTTAGATGATGGAAATGGCCCCATAAAGTCGATACCCCATACATCAAAGATTTCACATTCTTGTATGAAATTTTGAGGCATCTCATCTTTATGTGTGATCTTGCCTTGTCTTTGGCAAGCATCACAATGTTTAACCATGTCGTGAGCGTCACGATAAATGGTGGGCCAATAAAATCCAGAGTCGAATACTTTCTTCGTGGTGTAATTAGGACCAAAGTGACCACCGGTGGGTCCTTTATGGCAAGCGTCAAGGATTTGTACCGCTGCCGGCCCATCAACACATCGACGAATGACAAGATCCGCACATTGTTTGAAGAGGTAAGGGTCGTCCCAGAAATAATGTTCAATATCTTTAAAGAACTTTTTCTTTTGTTGGGACGTTAACCCTTCCTTGAGAATTCCACCCGCTAAGTAGTTTGCAATGTCCGCAAACCACGGGGTGTCATCGAGATTTGGATTGATAGACATTAAGGCCTCAAGGGGAAAAGAGTCATTGATCTCTTGATTCGGATGATCCCCTTGATAAGGATCCTCAAGTCTACTTAGATGATCCGCGGCTAGGTTTTCCGCTCCCTTCTTGTCATGAATTTCAAGTTTGAATTCTTAAAGGAGCAAAACCCAACGAAGAAGTCTTGGCTTAGAATCTTGCTTAGTCAACAAGTACTTCAACGCGGAATGATCGGTATACACGATGGTGGTAGAAAGGACAAGATAGGGGCGGAATTTTTCAAAAGCATACACTACAGCTAAAATCCGTCGGAAAGGACAACGATTAATAGAACACGGAGGTCCATCTCGTAGTCAACGACAACAAAATCCGTCAGAAAGGTGAATTTGTCGACACCAACAAAGACATCTTCGGCTATCCCCACTGGATAAGCAACCGTACGGTTAGCTAATTCCAAAGTCATTCGTGTGGGGACTAGCTCGGGTAGAGATAATTGTTTCCAAACACTTAATGGCATTAAGTTTATACTAGCACCTAGATCTGCTATGGCCATACAATTCTCTACCCCAGGGAAGTTGCAAGGAATCAAGAAACGACCTGGATCACAAAGTTTGGTTGGTAATTTCCTTAAGAGCACTGCAGAGCAATTCTCATTAAGTTGGGTCTGAGCAATATCGAGAAGTTTCTCCTTATCACTGAGGAGATCTTTAAAAATTTTAGCATATTTCGGCATGTGAGCGAGAGCCTCAGCAAAGGAGATATTGAAATTCAGTTGTTTAAACATTTTAAGAAAGTTAGAAACCTGACTATCATCCTTGTTCTTCAATTTCTCTTTCCTCAACCTTGAAGGATAAGGTATGTTGGGTTGAGATGAAGGCTTTGGTATGGAATTCTCACTCACAGCCTTGGGTGGTGGAGGGGTGGAAGTAGAAGTTGGAGGTGTTAGAGAAATAGGAGGTGGAGGAATTGGAGAAGGAGACTCGTTTTCCTTAGTCACAATCACCGGTGTAGTTGTAGGAAGCTCGGGTTCCATTAAACCTTTTCCACTGCGAGTGGTAATTGCTTTCATCTCCCCTCTTGGATTAGCAACGGTGTTACTCGGAAGAGAACCCGATCCAGAGGCTTGGTTACTTGGGGAGAAACTAGCCATCATGTTCCTCAAGTCATTCGTTTGACATGCCAAAGTGTTTCGCATATCAGCTCGAAGATCATTCCCTTGCTTCACCATATCTGCTTTCATGTTGAGCATTTCCCGCTGAAGATTTTGTACTATCGCATCATTAGTTCTCATGTAGGTTTCAATATCTTGGTGTAATGCGGTGGGTTGGTTGGGAGGAGGAGCATGGTAGGCGGGTGGTTGATAAGCAGGTTGTTGTTAAACTTGGTTGTTTCTTTGAGGTGGATATGGGTTCCTTTGGTTTTGATATGGAGTTGGAGCACGTGGTTGGTTTTGATTGTTGCGATTGAGGTTGTTTGGGTTTTGTGGGGGAAAACAGGGTGGTGAAAGAAAGTTGTTTGAGCGATAGCTGAGCAAGTTGCGGTCACCTTGAGGACGTGCTTGATAGCCTCCTGTAGAATAGGTACCGTTGGCGGCATACATATTTTTCGGATTGTCGTGAGTCGAAGGACAATCGGTGTATGAGTGAGATCCCCCGCATATATCACATGCTTGAGTCAAAGCACTAGCTTGGGCAGTGATAGCTTTGGTATTGTTGGCGGCTTGAAGAGCAAGTGATTCAACAAGCGAAGTAAGCTTATCAAGTCTCTTGTCGCTCTCATTAGTGCTAGCACTAGCCACATTGGTCCGAACACTCTTGGTTTGCACTCTAGACTTGTTCTCAATAATATCCCAAGCGGCATTAGAAGACTTAACCAAAAGATTACCCCCCGAGGCACTATTTAGTGAATCTTGGTCATTCATGCTTAAACCATTGTAAAAAGTATTAATTTGGTGCACTTTGGTAAAACCATGTTGTGGGCACTTTCTTAAAAGTTCTTTAAAACGGTCCCAAGATTCACTAAAAGTCTCATCGTACTTTTGTTCAAAAGTAATGATTTCATTCCGCAAAGCGGTAGTACGAGAGGGTGGGAAAAAGTAGTTTATGAATTTGGTCTCTAAGTCCGTCCACGTAAGAATACTTGTGGCGGTTCCTTATCAAGCCAATGTCGGGCTTGTCCCTCTAAGGAGAAAGGAAAAAGTTGCAAGCGAATTACCTCTTGTGAAACCCCATTATACTTAACCGTATTAGTGAGTTGAAGAAACCTCTTAATATGGTCATGAGGATCATCAATTGAACGCCCCAAGAATGGTTGAGCAGAGACCATTTGAATGAAGCCGGATTTGAGCTCAAAGTTGTTGGCTGCAATCGCGGGTATGACAATAGCATCGTTGTTGCCCTCTACATGTGCTTGCAAAAGTTCGATCATAGGACGATTGTCCAGTAGAGGTTCATTGTTGTTATTATGCATGTTGTTTTGAGGTGGATTATTATTATTGTTGTGTACACCGGCCATGTCTAAGTTATCGAGAGTCTCGGGCTCGGGATAAGACGTTGATCGAGTGCGCATAAACCTGTAAAAGAACTAACAAAGAAGAAATATTTTTGGTTTTTTATGTTTTTTTATGTTTTTTTATGTTTTTTTATTTTTCTGTATTTTTGAACATTTTATATTTTTTAGGATTTTTGAAAATTTGAAAGCAAGGAAAATAACGTTCAAAGATGAACGGATCGCAAAATCCAACGCGTCTCTCACAAAAAAACCGTTAATCTGCACGAAAAGAGCCGGCAACGGCGCCATTTAATACGAAGCTTTTTGGCTAAGTATAAAATATTATCGTCCGAATCTCTTCGAAATGATTATTGGTAGAAAGTGCGACTCAATTGTTCTTAGTGGAATAATAAATGGTTTGTTTGATTATCTATTTTAAACTAAAAAGCAAGCATGAAAATGTCGTTGAGTAAACATAAAGCGTTTAAGAATTAAACTAAAAGTTATTTAGAACAGCACTTTGTAAAACTTTTAAACTTAAAAACATGTTCCATCGGAATGTAAAATCGAATTCTATCGGAATGCACCAAAGTCAAAGTCATCGGAATATAACTAAAACAAGCAATCGAAATAATTCAAGTGAATAACCGTCAGAACATCAAAGTCCATCCTGTCGCAATGACGTCAATCGGAATGTCCTAGATCGCAATGTTTCAGATCGGAATGCAAGTAACACTTCTGTTGCAATGTGCATCTGTTGGAATACAAGCTATCGGAATGTTACAAACAAAAATTGGGCAGTGTTTCGATTCAATGTATCCTTATCACCCATCGGAATGTGCGATCACAATGAGCGATCGCAATCCAGATCGGAATAAGGGGAAGATACCAAGTGATCGCAAAGTAGAACCACAATGGGTTATTGCGATCAAAACAAGTAGCCGTCGGAATGTGTAGAATCCCTAATATTGCGATAGAACAAACTTAATCCGAAATTGGTGGTAAGTTGAAAACTCAATAAGCTAATACAAAAAGCTACTTAACCAAACTTTAAACAACTCAATAAGCTAGAATTTGACAACTTTCAAAACATAAAATCAAGAACTTTATAAAAGAAACTATAAAATGACTAAACCTTTTAAGAAATGCGAAAACCAATAAGCTAAAACATGAAATAAGCTAATAAGCATAAGGAGCTTATAGCCTATACGTATGAGCTTATGTAGTAAAGTAAATCAAGAAAGAAAATCAATCTGTATGAAGAATGTTTTTCGAATCAAGAACTAAAGTAAATCAAGAAATGAAGAAAAAGATGAATGAACAAAAGCTTAACTTTTAACTTGATTGATGAAATCCAAATACACAAAGCTTAAACTTGAAAGATTAAAAGAAAGAAAAGATGAAAAACTTAGTGAGAGAAAGTTGGGAACTTTCTCTCTCTAAAAACTAGAAAGGAAAATGAAAACTAAAACTAGCTAACCACCCTCCTAATGTGATTAGGAGGGTATTTATAGGCTAAGTGGGAAGTGCATGTGTGGTGTGCTTCCTTCTTTCTTTTCTTCTCGACTCAATTTAAATCGTTGTCTTTTCTCGACGTCGTCTCGGGATTTGAACTTGTCTTAATAATTTTCTTCTTTAATTTAGACTTAAGTTCTTTGACTTCATTAAACTTCCGTCTTTAGACTTTTTCTTCGATAAATCTTCAGAATAGGTCTTGGACATCCGTTCTTTAAGCACTCTTGATCTCTTGACTTCGTCTTTTCTCGTTTTCTTCGATAAAAGTCCGTGAAAGTCCGTGTTTTCTTCCTTTTTCATCTTTGGGTCCTAAAATACAATAAAAACACAAACCACGCATAATTCCGACTTTTACGACATAAAATACACGTTTTGGTCTTATTATTATTGGAAATAAGTGGTAAAAGGATAAGTGTTTTCACACTTATTACAAACCAAATCAGCAATAAATCCTAAAAAGAAAACAAACTTAATACCAAAAGCAAAACTAAACAAGCAGATTATATTAATTGAAATAAAGCAGATCCAAGCAAGACTATCAGATATTATAAACTAAACCAACAATACCCAATTAAACAATAACAGTAACAAAAAAACGAAATAAATCAATAAACGGATAATCTAATAATCAGATTCAAAACCACTGATAAATAAGCAGATCCAACCAAAAATTAAACAAACTCCCCTCCAAATAACAAACTAGCAGACTATTAAAAAAACATAAAGCAGATTCAATCCAAAATAAACATAAACAGATTAATTAACAATAACTAGAACAAACATTAACTAAAATTAACAAAAAATTAAAAGGAATTGAAACCTTGTGTTGAATCCGTTGAGAAGCAGTCACGCGCTGAGCGGACTGATGAACCGAATCAGAACACCATCAATCATCAACACCACTTGAACTTAAACTTCCGAACAGATTCATATAAAACTTCCCAGTAGGGGAAATTTCTTTACCAAGATTTATTTAAACTTTGCTTAAATAAAATTAATGATTATTTTAACAAACTATTTAAAGACTAAATTGCAGCCAAACGAACTTTAATCAGAAAGGAATAAGACACGAAATGAATTAAACTTAAATAAATTTCATTAATAATTAAAAATCATTACAATACTGTAAAATTAAAAATACAATTTACCTAAAAACTAATTTGCATAAATAAAAATAAAAAAATAAAAAAGGCACATGAATTACAGATTTGATGGGGTTTTTATACGGAAACCTTAGAAACTATTTTGGTGAACTTGGTGATCACGTTCTTCAATCTGGACCGCTCTTTCTTCTTTCCTCTCTCTTTTTCTTCAATCAACGGTTGAGATAACTCTTGATTCACACGGATCGCCCTCGTGGTAATTTTGTGCTTCTTGAAAGCTGAAATGGACTGATCTTATTGGAGGATTGGTGGTGGAGACGTGTGAGAACCAATCACGAGAGGGATAGGAGCCACGTCCTCCATCTTCTTCATTCCGAAAAGATTGGGAATTAATTTCCCTTACGTGATTCACACGCGCCTTGAACAAGTAAAAAGCCCCAAATGAATTATGAAAGTCCCTAATCAATGCAAGAAACCCTAATCTTAACTTAATCAACACAAGGTATTACTTTTCAAACGTAATCTTATTATTGTATAATAAAGAATTACAAGTGTTATGGATAACACAGTTTGATGACAATGTGTTGTGCACACTTTGAACAACAATAAACCCTAACTTATGAATACAGTCGTAGCTGTTTGATTCACTAAGTTATATGCACTAATGATCTTAATATCTCCAAGTGTTAAACATTAATGCATGGATACACATCCTATTTATAGTGTTACGAGTTTGACTTAAACAGTACTTGATGTCGACTACACAAGCTTTTACAAGTTCCCACATCAGTCACATGATGTCCTTCTATTCTTGGTAGTCTTCCATTATGCTTTAAGGAACAGTTGTCAAAAACAGTTTCCTTATTCTTCATAGTCTCGAACACACAAATGGCATGTCCAAAGTATGCTGAGAGTTATCAGGGTATTGCCACCCCTATTAACTCTCAACCCCTCAGAGTCCCTGATACATCTTGGCTGTTATCCATCACAGCCAATGAGTATGTCTTCAGGTAATCTTCGACTTCCCTGACAATGTCTCTGACATGGACTCCTCTGAGGTTGCTCACAGAGACTTGGATCTCTGTGAGTCTTGTGAAACTTGCATGTCTCCTAGGCACAGGCAAGGGACTATCTAACAGCCTAATTATGTTTAAATCAATGATCAGGGAATCTAATAAGTTTAGATTCCCAACAATCTCCCCCTATTTAAACATAAATAATGCTAGATCTAACTAAGTTAAGGTAAGTGAGTTTAATAGCTTCTTCTTACACATAACAGATCTAAACAAACATACCTCATGATTTTATTAAGACATAAAGAAAATTACAAGTGTATTACATAAGTAAAATAAAAGATGAAGGTAAAAGGGCTGTGAACATCTTCAATAGTCATCATTTTTTATTCTTTCTTCAGCTTCAGCCAAGTCTAATCTGTTATCAATTTCATCCTGCAAAGTCTTTGCAAACTTCTTGGAATACTCTGTGTTGATCTTGAGACACTTCTTGTGACAGAGTAGCTGAATAGTTGAAGCCAAGCACAGCTCATCTTCCCTCTGAAAAGCATACTGGCAAGCCTTGTTCATGAATGCCATTCCTCTTTCAGGCTCTGTGTATGTCTGACCATCAACAGGGCCAACAATACCATTTGGGAGGATCAAATCCCTGTGCATACCATCCACATGAACATCTTCAGTAACAAAAGTTTCGTTAACAATTTGTGAAATTCTTCTCCTTTTGTTGCCTGTCTTTGGGGGTTCTTGTTCAAAAAGCTGTGGTGGGGGATCAATCTTGAGTTTGGCTGCTGTTTCCTTGATCCAGTTAAACTTGGCCTTAAGAGTTTTAAGCAGAAGGAAATTTGCATGTCCAGACTTTTTGGCAGCTAAGGCTTCGAGTTCGAACCATTCTGATAACCCAAGTGTTTTTAACCTGAAGTTGTCAAACACATCCATATTTCTCTGTTGATTTTCCCTCCATAAGATCATCTGTGGGGTGTTTGTGGATTTATGAATGGTGTATTTGAACTTGGTTATCTTGCCAGCAGCATATCTGTTGTTCACGCAGGCATCATAGTCAGCTTTGACTTTCCTTAAAGCCTCAGCGCGTTTTGTTTCCATTTCCCTCAACCTTTGTTTTTGTTTTTCCCTTTCAGGTGGTGTCATCTTCCTCAGAGTAGCTTCATTCAATTCTTTGGCTGTCTTGAGCTCATTTAGTCTTTTGAATTCTTCAGCCTGTTGCTCTATTTCTTCAGGGGTCAAAGGAATCTCATCGGAAGGTGTAAAGGTTGAGAATTGGGAAAGGTCTGTGGTGGATCCTCCTGTCTCTAGCATCGCAGCTATCTTCTTAAGTTTGGTATCAGTATCAACCAAAACTATCTCCTTTCCTTTCTTTGAGACAGAGGACTCCACACTTATGTTTTTCAAAACATCAGCTCTTTTGATAAACGCTGTCTGAGCCTGAGTTTGAATAGCTTTAGGGAGAGAGCTAACAGTGAATTTTAATTTCTTGGCAGCTGGCTCATCATCATCCTCAGGCTTGCTGGTGTTAACCAAAACCAGAGACTTTGATGAGTCAGCTCCATCTTGAGTTTGTTGCTCCCCCTGAGTATTATCCTCATCATCAGGTATTATAACTGGTGTGATGACTTGGAGAGGAACAGGTGTAGTGGTGGGGTTAGCTGATGATGAGCCTTGTTCAGCAGATGCAAGGCTGAGTGTTGTATTTTTTTCCCCCTCACGTTTATCCTTACTTCTCAGGTGTTTGGATGAACGTGCCTGAAAACGTCTTGCAATCTGCTCCACAGAGGCAGCCATAGCACATTGTCTTTTTCTTGAAGCTCTGGCAATCTTTAGCAGGAGGTTGGCATTTGCATTAGTATTTGCCTGAACACGCCTGACAATAAAGTTAGCATGGTTGTATTGCCTGGTGCGAACAGCATTAAAGTGCTTGTGCATGGAGAGTTCATGTTCATGGAACATAGCAGGGACGGCTGAGTCAATGGCATCCTTTATCCTTGTTGAAAGATGACCGAGTCCCTGAGCTACACCTTTTCTTGCACCATCCTGAATTGGCTCAGTGACAGCCTCAGTCACAGCCTTTTTGATGATGCTTGGAAATGTCACAGTAAAGTTGTGCATCTCAGACTTGATCACATCTAGCTTTCTTGATAAGCGCTCAATATCAGATTGATGATGGACAGGCTGAAGATTCTTGATATTGAGGCTTTGCTGAGCATAGTCATCCCCCCTTGGAATTAGGTCAAAGTTGGTCTGGGCAGGATGATCAAACATGAGAAATTCTGCTGTTGGATCATAGGTTGGTCTTTGGAAGACTGTTGTTGCTGAGGTAGCAGAGTTTGGAGTATCAACAGCTTCCTTGAGAGGAGAAGTCTTGTCACCAGCTGGTGTAGACACAGCTATTTCTTTAGGAGGAGAGACAGACAGCTGATCTTCCTCATCTTCTTCATCCTCTTCATCGAACATTCCCTCAGGGAATTCATCTTCAGGCATTTGCTCAATATCAGAGACATAATCCTCTAATGAGAGCATTTCTTCATCAGCATTTATCATAGGCTCTTCATCATTTGGTTTGTCCTGAGTTATTGTATCAGCCTCCTTTTCTTGTTGTACCTGAGATTCGATGACTGGCTGTACAATTTCAGCCTGCAAATTTGTTGTAATTAGTAACAGGGAAAAATATAAGGGGAATGGTCGCCATTTCGCTGTCCCAGAGAGACTGAGGGTGATTACTCAGCCACTCCAAAGGATAAATCCTTGGGATTCTTTTAAGTGTGAATAAAGTGTGGTTAATGATCGCCATTCGCTGCCCCTAGGAAAGCTGAGTGTGATTATTCAGCCCCTCCAAAAGGTAAAAACCTTTGGGACTCTTTTGATTGTGAAACAGATGTTGTTTATGGATCGCCAGTCGCTGCCCCTAGGAAAGCTGAGTGTGATTATTCATCCCCCCCAAAAGGTTAAAACCTTTGGGACTCTTTTAAGAGTGAAACATATGTTGTTGTAGGTCGCCTGTTACGCTGCCCCTAGGAAAGCTGAGGGTGATGATTCAGCTCCCCCTGAAAGGATAAATCCTTTGGGACTCTTTTAAGGAAGGAACCAAGAGGCTGTGTGAAGTACAGCTGATCAAGGTTGAGACATTAGTGTATTCAGGTTGTTGTTAGCCTGAATACTGTCTAGAGGGTGCAGGGTCATCGGGGTGCTTTATAAACACAAATGAATCATTCCCTGGTGCAAAGACAGGGTGTACAGAAGTCTTAAAGTATTCTAAGTGTATTGACAGACTTCTATGGGTCGAGGATTACCCTAACTTCACCACTCTCTCCTACAGACAAATGAGAGTGGCTGCTTGTGAACCTCTAAAAATGTACACTGATTACCTGTGAGATATCAGCTTGATCAGGCTGGTTTCCTGTTGTCTCAGCTGACTTAGAGACACTAGACGCCTGTTGTTTGTCAGCCAAAGAATCCGAATCCACAAGAGTATCTGGACCAGAGGAGGCGTCAGTCTTCTTTCCCTTGGCCTTAGTAACAGCTTTGGAGTGGGAAGAAGAGGGGATTTTCTTCTTCTTAGGCTGTTGGCCAGATGAAGCCTTGGACTTAGTAGTGTGCTGCCCAGAGGTCAAAGACATAGACTTGCCAGCAACACTAGAAGTATTCACCTTCTCAGAGGAAGGGAGCAAGGGCTTCTCAGCGTTTGGTACCTGGTTGGCCACATTCAGCATATGGGAGGTGACAGGGACATCTTCAGCTCCTATTTCCTTGTAGATGGCGCCTGTGATGCGATAGGGCTTAAGAGCAGTCAAGGCCTTGTTGTGGTAGTTATCTCCCAGTAGACTTTCAAAGATCAGGGACAAGAAGCGCACATAACAAATATTCTTTTCCCTGACCTGATTCCTTCCCTTCAGCTGTTCTATTAGGTTTGAAAAGAGAATGCTTCCAACGTCAACATCAGCTCCCCAGATTAATCCATAAGCAATAGCCTGATGGTTGAAAGACATCTGATCCTGTGATCCCTGCATTCCTCCCAGGGACTTAACAATGTGGGTGAAGAGGACACGCCACATAGGAGTGAAGTACTTAATCTTCAGAGGGGATTTGGTGAGTACTTCAGCAGGTGTAAGTGCAGGGTTAACATCATGGCAAGGGTTGAGTGTGGCCAGGGCTTCCTTGACAGCCTTTTTGTCAACTACCTTCAGGCATTCATCTCCATGCTTCAATCCGGCCACACTAGAAAAGTCTTTAAGGGAGAAGGCAAAAGGGTGTTCATTGCATGAAAAGCTAAATGTGATGGTGTCTTCTACCACTTCAGCAGAATACCAGAATTCCCTAAGGTATTCTTGGTAAAAGGTGGATGGGGATTTGGTGAAGGCTTCATTTAGGTCACAATTCTGCATGAAATTTACCAGATCTGAAAAGGTTCTGTTTGGTGCCTTAATCCATCCAATGGCGTTTTTGGAGGCTAGGATGCTCTCGTTGATCTCGAAGTTAACATTTGAGGCTTTGGGAACTGAAAACGCCATGGATTTAAGGTTGAAGGTGAACGAAAATGGCGGATGGTAAAGAGAGATAAGAACTTAGAGAGAGAAGTAGACTTTAGAATGGTGGTGGGTGAGAAGAGAAAGGAGACAATATATATTCAAACTTAAGTGAACAGTTATTCAACCGTATTAAATGCAAGGTGCGAAAATGACTGCTCAAGTGGGTCCCCTTGACCTTTCAAAAAGTTTGTCTCCTCGTTATCCGAAAAATAAATGATTAAATATTTGAGAATGTTTTTTGCATTTACTTGGAAAGTAACTACCTAGTTTCATGTGAAAAACATTTAATATAGAATCAATCATTTAATGAACACATTTAATATCAAGCCACAGGCTTTGAGATATTGAGCATCCCTAGCTCAGCAACTAGCCTGTTGAACGAAGGTTCAGCCAAAGGCTTTGTAAAGATATCAGCTAGTTGCAGCTCTGTGGGAACAAAATGCAGCTCAATATCTCCCTTCATTATATGATCCCTGATGAAATGATACCTGATATCAATGTGTTTGGTACGAGAGTGAAGAACAGGGTTGTTGGATATGGCAATGGCGCTGGTGTTGTCACAAAAGATTGGCACTTTGTCATACAAGATTTCATAATCAGCCAATTGACTTTTCATCCAGAGTACCTGAGCACAACAGCTGGCTGCAGCGACATATTCTGCTTCAGCTGAAGACATAGCCACAGAGTTTTTCTTCTTAGCACTCCATCCAACCAATTTTCCTCCTAGGATTTGACAGCTGCCTGAAGTGCTTTTCCTGTCAATACAGCATCCAGCATAATCTGAATCTGAATAGGCCTTGAGATCAAAGCCTGATTCCTTTGGATACCATAGACCTAGGGATGGTGTTCCTTTGAGATACCTGAAAATTCTCTTAACAGCCACTAGATGGGATTCTTTTGGGTTAGCTTGGTACCTTGCACAGAGACATGTGGAGAATTGGATATCTGGACGACTGGCTGTTAGATACATGAGTGACCCAATCATGCCTCTATATAAAGTCTCACTGACAGAGACCCCTGACTCATCAGGGCCCAAATTGTTGGGTGGAAGCATGGGGCATTTCACTGATGCACAATCAGCTAAGTCATATTTTTTAAGTAAATCCTTAACATACTTTTCTTGACAAATTGAAATTCCCTTAGGACATTGTTTAATTTGAAAGCCCAAAAAGTAAGTTAATTCACCCATCATACTCATCTCATATTTCTTGGTCATTAATTTAGCAAAACGTTTACTAAGATTGACATTTGTTGACCCAAAAATGATATCATCCACATAAATCTGCACAATGATGAAATCACTCTTGTCCTTGAAGGTAAAGAGTGTTTTATCAATAGAACCCCTGACAAATTTATTTTCAGTTAAGAAATTTGAAAGAGTTTCATACCATGCTCTTGGAGCTTGTTTCAGACCATACATTGCCTTGTGAAGTCTGTACACATGGTTGGGAAACTCGCTGTTCTCAAATCCTTCAGGTTGTGCAACATACACTTCCTCAGCCAAATCACCATTGAGGAAGGCACTCTTAACATCCATCTGATACACAGTGATGTTCATATAGGCAGCATAAGCAAGGAAGATTCTGATGGCTTCAAGTCTAGCAACAGGAGCAAAAGTTTCATCATAATCAATTCCTTCAGTCTGAGAGAACCCCTGTGCTACCAGTCTGGCCTTGTTCCTGATGATGTTCCCAGTTTCATCCATCTTATTTCTATAGATCCATCTAGTGCCTGTGATATTCTTTCCAGGTGGAGCTGGCACTAGTGTCCATACTTTGTTCCTTTTGAACTGATTGATTTCTTCTTGCATAGCAGCTACCCATCCTTCTTCTACCAGAGCCTCAGCAACCCTTTTAGGTTCAATTTGTGAGAGAAATTCAGCAAAGAGACATTCATTGGCTGAGGCTGACTCTAAGTCTTGAATTCGCTCTCTGGTTGTGACCCCTGCATTTGGTTCCCCAATAATATTGACAAGAAGAATGTGTTGATCTCTTGACCACTTATTTTGAGGAGCTGGGGATTCAAGGACAGGGGTACTTGAGGGCACAGCTGGTACAATTTGAGTCTCATCCTGCTGACTAGGAGGGCTTTCTTCAAAGACTACTTCAGTGTCAGAGTCTTCTTCAGCCATATCAAGGGAAGCTGTTTCATTATCAGCAGGAGAATCTTCAGGGATTTGAAGAATTGGTGAGTCATCAATATCATGAGAAGGACCATCAGAGATTTGAGGTTCTTCTTCATCAAGTTCCTGAGAGGTAGGAACTTCTATGTTGTGAGTTGACAAAGGTTCAAAGGCAGGGACATAAGGAGTGAGAGTGTTGGAGTGATGATGACTGGTAGGTCTGGGTTCTGTGAACTCATCACTTGGGAAAGAAATATTTTCATTAAAATCTATTTCATCACCCTCTGTTCGTGTTCTCTGTATGACTTCATCATCTTCATTGAATCTAACATAGAATGTTTCTTCTACTTCTTGTCTTCTGATGTTGAATACTCTGAAGGCTTTGGCTGTTGGAGAGTATCCCAAAAAGAAACCATCATCAGCCTTTTCATCAAACTTTCCAAGTTTATCCCTGTAGTTATAAATAAACACAGGGCACCCAAACACATGAAAATAGCTGACGTCTGGAGATCTTTTTCTGAAAACTTCATAGGAGGTTTTACCATGTCTTTTGATAATGATTGATCTGTTTTGAGTGTAGCAGGCAGTGTGAACAGCTTCTCCCCAAAATTGCTTTGGTAAGGCTGCACCATTTAACATAGTTCTTGCTGCTTCAATCAAAGTCCTGTTTCTTCTTTCAGCCACACCATTTTGTTCAGGAGTGCCAGCTGAAGAGAAGTTCTGAGAAATCCCTTTTTCATCACAAAAAGATTCAAGTTGATGATTCTTAAATTCTGTACCATTATCACTTCTTAGAGCTTTGACTCTAATATCATTCATATTTTCAACTTGTCTGATGAAGGACATGATGGTTTCAGCTGCATCACTTTTCCTTCTGAGGAAGAACACCCATGTGTATCTTGAAAATTCATCAACTATGACCAAGGTGTATTTGTTGTGATTAATGGTTTTGAGGTTTGACAGGCCCAAACAAGTCCATGTGAAGGAGATGTAAGCACTTGTCAATAGAGAATGATTGCCTAGTCTTGAATGAAGACCTGTGATGCTTTCCTTTGACACAGGCAGAACAAGTTTTGTCTTTGGAAAACATTACTGAAGGTAGACCAGCAACCAAGTTTTGAGTGGCTATCTTATTGATGTTCTTGAAGTTGAGATGAGACAGTCTTTTGTGCCACAGCCAATTGACACTTTCAGAGGCTTTAGCAAGAAAACAATTTGAGCTGTCTTCAGAGCATACAGCCATGTTGATGACATAAACATCTCTCCTTCTAGGTGCAATCAGCACAACATCATTGTTATTGTTGAATATGGTTCCCTGAGTCTTAGTAAACAAAACCTTATAGTCAGCATCACACAATTGGCTGATGCTAATAAGATTGTGTTTAAGACCATTCACATATGCAACCCTGGTAAATGTAATCCCATTGCAGTTCACTGAGCCATATCCTTCTGTGTCACCTGAAGAGTTATCTCCAAACACCACTTTAGGACCTGGCTCCTTTGAGTATCTGTGCAGGTATTGTTGAATCCCTGTCATGTGTCTAGAACAGCCACTATCTAGATACCATACCGATTCCTTGAGATATTTCTGCACAGATACATAGAAACAGATTAGTTCCTATGGTGAACCCACTTTCCAGTGGGTTCCCTGAATTGCTTATTAGCAACTCTTGTGTTCCTGAAAAACTTTTGGCGTTGGGATGGACAATTCATTGTTTCATGGTTATAACTCCCACAGATATCACACCCAGGGAAGTCACCACACTCGTCTGAGTGATGGTCTGTGAACCCATAGAATTTATAGGGAGGATAAGGTTTGCAATTTCCCTGTTGCCTTTTGGAACTCTGTGGTCTGTCCCTAGAGGGTGTCTGAGCTCTTTTAGCTGCCATGTGTCTGTCATGATCTAAGGTCGAATGGTGAGAATTTTTACATACATTGCAATAAGGTTTGATTAACCTTTCCCCTTTGGGTTCACCTAGGACTGACTTAGGTTCATGAGAAGTAGAGCATTCAGCGAAAGGCTTAATGTGTTGTTTCAAGAGTTCTACTTCTTTCATAAGAGACAACAGGCGATCTTCAGTGGTAGGTTCAACCTTATTCACAGCTTTAGTAGTAACAGGCTTAAAAGCTACTTGTTTACCAGTTTGTTTAGCAGGCACATGAAAAACTTTAGCTGGAGGATTCTCAATATCTGTCCTAAGTTCATCCTTAGCAGATCTAGAAGAACTGCTAGGTTCAACTCCAGAGAGTTTGGGCAAAGGTGGTAGCTCAGCCACATCTTCAGAGACAGGGTCATTTGTCAAAGAGGTATCTGACATATGAATAGTCTCTGTAGATTTGAAGACAATGTCTTTGGGTTTGGTGAGAATCCTCAGCTTATTTTTCTTAGCAGATATATCCCTTTTTAAGTCAGCAGGCACTTCATCCCTAAGCAATTCATCAATAGTAAACCTAGCACACAGCCATTTTTCAATAATTTTGTTCAATTCAGAGACTTGATCATTTAAAGCTATGTTTTTCAAGGTTAATCTAGCTACTTCATTTTTCAGGGATATTTTCTCTAAATTAACCCGCCTGAGAGTTTCACATTCAGCCTTAGCATTTATCATTTCAGATTTAACAGAGTGAAACTTATCAAGTAGGTTCTTTCTTTGTTCCTCAACAAAGTGTAAATCAACAATGGTGTAATCAAGAACATGCTTACGTTCATCACTATCAGACATAGATAAAAGCCTGTGTACCTTTTTCATTGAGATGTCAACCCATTGTCCTGATCTAGCATCACCTTTTCCAACAGCTGGTTCATCCTCAGCTATCGCCATAAAAGGCCTGACTCTTGTGGTGTCTTCTTCATCTGAAGTCAGTGGTTCATCATTCCAATCATAAGTTTCAGCAACCAACCCTTTCTCTGTCTTTTTCTCACCACCTTTCTTTTTGGACAGAGCTTCAATCTTCAAGTTCATTTGTTCTAACTCAGCTTTAAGTGCCTTGTACTTATTTTTGTAATCTTTCTTCTCAGTGTCTGAAGAATTGGATTGAGATGAGTTGTTATGTTGTTTGAACTTGTAGGGTTTGGATGAAGATGATGGGTAAGAGGGTGAGGATGTCTTGGTAGAAGGACAATCTTTTTGATAATGTCCAAGCTTTCCACAGGCAAAACATGTTTCTTTTGACTTGTCAGTTGGTTTACTAGTTGATCCTACTCTTCCAGATCTTTTGTAGTATCTTCTTTGGTTGGCTAGCAACGCTCTTTCATGGAACTCTGCATTGAGGTCTGACAAGAACTCTTGGCTGCTACGGGTATCTTCTTCAATATCAGAATCGTTGTCATGAGGATGTGTTGCAGAGATCAAAGCTTTGGAAGATGCTCCTTGGACTACAAATCTTTCAGTCTCTGATTTGTAGATAGTATCGATCAGCCCTTCTTCATAATTGTACTTACCATAGAGCTGAGCAAGGGTATCATTTTTTATTGAGTTGTTAGCTCTCTGAGTCTGATTCATGCTCAGCCACTTTCTTGGAAGGCTGTTGACAAAAGTAGCATTGATCTCAGCTTGACCAATAGTGACATCATTCATAGCCAGGTCATTTAGAAGAATCTTCAGCCTAGTATAGGTTTGTTGAACCTTTTCACCTTCAAGTGACTTAAAGGCATTAAACTGAAGTCTGAGTGCCTGAATCTTTGTCTCTCTTGTTTCAGAGGGTCCTTCATGGCCAAGAATGAGGTCTGTCCACATTTGTTTAGTTGTGGGACACTGAATGACAGACTTCATGATATGCTTGGGAAGACAGGAAATTATGATGCTTTTGAGACGTTTATCTTGGTTTGCTAATTTCCTATCAGTTGGAGTCCATTGTTTGAGAGGTTTGGGAAGAGGGTTTTCTTCAGTGGATGTAAGCGCCATGGGAATATATGGACCATTTTCTAAAATTTCTAAGAGAAAAGGTTCAAGCCCATCAAGGTATACAAGAAATTGACTCTTCCAACTGGCAAAATCTTCTTCATCAAAGACTGGTACACTGGTTACGTGTGATCCACCTCTTGAGTCAAGAAGTTGGGGTAGATCATCGTCATTGGCAGGAGGGTTAAGTCTTGGTGAAGATGGGTTTGTGGAAGGTGATTGTGGGTTAGAAGTTTCCGGCATGGTGAATCTTGATTATAAAACTGAGAACGATGTTTCTTGAAGGTTTTAATATCAAACACCGCTCTGATACCAATTGAAAGTCCCTAATCAATGCAAGAAACCCTAATCTTAACTTAATCAACACAAGGTATTACTTTTCAAACGTAATCTTATTATTGTATAATAAAGAATTACAAGTGTTATGGATAACACAGTTTGATGACAATGTGTTGTGCACACTTTGAACAACAATAAACCCTAACTTATGAATACAGTCGTAGCTGTTTGATTCACTAAGTTATATGCACTAATGATCTTAATATCTCCAAGTGTTAAACATTAATGCATGGATACACATCCTATTTATAGTGTTACGAGTTTGACTTAAACAGTACTTGATGTCGACTACACAAGCTTTTACAAGTTCCCACATCAGTCACATGATGTCCTTCTATTCTTGGTAGTCTTCCATTATGCTTTAAGGAACAGTTGTCAAAAACAGTTTCCTTATTCTTCATAGTCTCGAACACACAAATGGCATGTCCAAAGTGTGCTGAGAGTTATCAGGGTATTGCCACCCCTGTTAACTCTCAACCCCTCAGAGTCCCTGATACATCTTGGCTGTTATCCATCACAGCCAATGAGTATGTCTTCAGGTAATCTTCGACTTCCCTGACAATGTCTCTGACATGGACTCCTCTGAGGTTGCTCACAGAGACTTGGATCTCTGTGAGTCTTGCGAAACTTGCCTGCCTCCTAGGCACAGGCAAGGGACTATCTAACAGCCTAATTATGTTTAAATCAATGATCAGGGAATCTAATAAGTTTAGATTCCCAACAAATTATTTATCTAGGGTTTATGAGATTGGGGTAAAAAGAATGGGTATGGCTGATTGTAGTGTTTTTATACCCTTTAGGAAAAGGATGACAAAAGTGGCAAGTATCGAGTGTCGGTTTAGGAAAACCGAGCACTAATGACCCTTAAGAAAATTCAAGTTCGTTTCCCAAGGAGACACGTGTGTTGTGTGATGAATTGATTAATGTTTGTGATTATATTGAGAAGAAAAGAAAATAGAAATAAGAAAGAAATGACGGTTACGAAGACGGATCGAGCTAAGACGAAAAAGCGTTCACGTAAAACCGTAAAAAACTACAAAATTAAAATTCTAAAACCTAAAAACTAATTAAAAGCTAAAACTAAGTCTTAAACAATATAAATAAGAATAAAAATCCAATAAAAATATTTTAAAACCTTTTATTAATTAAATATTCAACTTTAAATGCTAATTAAAGCCCTAAAATTAAATATAATTAATCAGAATGTCCAAAATATTATTTTATTGAACAAATAACTTACTTATACTATCTAAAGACTAAAAAGTATTTTTCCTAATTTTTTAAAACTATTTTTCTATTTTTTAATCACTAATAACTATTTTAAAACTAAAATAATTATAAAAAATAATAAAATATTGCTAAAAATAATTTAACAATTTTAAAAATCCTAATTTACTCTAATGAACAGTAGAAAATTGAAAAAGTTTGAAAAATATTAAATTTTTTACTAAAAGACAAAAACAGTTTAAATAAAACCCTAATTAACTTAAATTAATTCTAAAAATTAAATAAAAAGTGAACAGTGAAAACTTTTTTAACCAAAAATCTTAAAATCTGTTTCTTAATAAAAGAAAAATGTTTAAACTGAAAAATAAGTATTTTTGGCACTAAATGCCAAAAACAGTAATTAAAAAGTAATTAAAATAACAATAAAACCTAAAAAATAGTAAATGAACAGTAAATAAAAATTTAATTAAACTAAAAAATCCTAAATAAAATAAGAAAAATAATGGAATTGATTTCAAGTCCTAATTCTAAAATTTACCCACAAAAGACAAAAAATTACAAAGACTGATAGTGACTTGTGACTGATTTTGTTTTGTAGTGAAGCAGTGCTAAAAATTGTGCTACCAGTGGGAAGTTTGTTCCCACTGCTAGTGTATTTTTTTGGTCAGAAAGGCAATAAGCTTAGGAAAGCTTATAATGAGTGCTTATTTTGGACAATAAGGCACCCCCACACAAATTGGGTTGTGGGGAGTCAGATTAAACACAAATACACACAAGTTTTATCACAAAATCAACCACAAATTTCCCTAAAAGTTACTGATTAAGCCTTTGGGGTATCTGATGAACAATTGACCAAGTTACATGCACAAAAATGAGATTCAATGGCTTATAACTTGCACAATACTCAACATATGACATCTAAGCTATTTCAACCCCTGCTTAATACCCTGCCCTAGCAGACTATCAATTTTGATGCACAAATTCCAACAAAAATTGGCAGAAATAAGGCTTACTGATTTTTTGCTATGTTATCCAATATTTTAGCATACAAGTTTGTTCAAAACCCTACCAAACTGAAAGACAAGTGCTACTATCACCTACTACTAACTTGTTGAGTATGTAAAACAAGTTTTAACACAAAATTTCCCCAAGAAGTTCAGTCAATATACAAATCCAAACACTCCTTAAAGTTTCTGGATATGATTTTATCAAAGCAAATGCTTTCAAACTCAAGCCAAATTGTGTCAAACTCAATCTAACATGTATATAATCCTAACCTGAGCATAATCAAATAGCTTATACACCATCTAAACAACTTTCATGCAATTTTCACTTAAATCACACAAATCTGAAAACTGAAATCAAGGACAAAGGATTTTACCTTGAGGGACCTACATCCAGGTCCCTCAGTGACTGCTATGTCACCTCCTAACAGGTCCGGACCTGTGCAGACCCTTGGACAACAAGCAAGCTCAATGGAACCTGCTAAGATCAAAATAGAACAAGCACAATATACCAACTTTCTGATTTTCTTCCTCTTTTTCAAACCTTTTCAAAAACTTTCTCAAATAACTTCCTTTGAAAACACTTACACAAACCAGTTAACAACTTGGAAAACCAAACTCAGAACAAGATTTAACCCAAAAAATTCAACCTTTTCAGAAACTTGAAAAAGGATGACTTTTGAAAAATCCTTGCTAAAATATCAAATGTGGAACTCAGAATTCTAGCTTAAAAACATTTACCAACTTTTAATAACTTATAAAAGGAATTACATTTACCAAATACCAACTTTATATTAATCAAAAAGGAATTACAAGATTTTTTTGCTAGAAAACTGGAACAAGAAATAGGGACACATTTCGTCTCCTATTTATACAAATGAAAAGAAAATTCTAGATAACTAAACCCTAGTTATGAATTTCCATTGCTGCCCTTGTTGTTTGACTGAATTCTTGGTCAAAGAAGGTATCTTGTGAGCCTGCGGGAACCATGTGGGATGTACAGCTGTTGCTAGTGATGTTTGAATGCATCTTAAGCGTTGAAATGATCTTGGGGGCCAAGGAGTGAAGTTGGTCCATTGATTTGGTCAAGTACCATGTGAGAGGTTAGCAGGGGAGGGGACAAGGGGTGGAGTGGTCGTTTTCTGGGTGGGGTTTTGTGTTGGGTGTGGGGTAACGAGTGAAACCCCCAAGGTTAATTGGGGTTTGGGTTAAACATTAAGGTAATTAGGACTGGGTTTATGTTAGGGTTTATAGGATGAAGGTGATAGCAGGAGGCGATTTGATTTTATTAACAAGTTTAAAACTTGTTTCCCACCACTAATTTGTGATTAGTTAAATAAGTTTAAGTGGGAAGTGACGTGTAGGGGTGACAGGGCAAGGTGGGTGAGGTGGTGTTTGGTGATTGGTTGGGTGGGATGAGGTGGAAACATGATTGGCTGTGGTGAATTTGAGTGTCTGGCAATTTCAGTCCCCCTATTTCCCTTCTTTGTTCACTTGCATTTAAACAGCCCACAACTTGGTTTTCTTTGTTAACAACTTTGATGAAGTTGTCAAATTTGGCACATCATGGTTTCAAACTTAAAACAAGGACTTTTCTTGGAATTTCTTCATTCTCTAAGGACTGAACTTGTTCATTCTTGAAATATTAGGGACCCATGTGTAATATATGAGATTTACAAGGGTTTAATATGACAAGTCTTCATTTCTTGAGGGACCATTCTTGCCAATCTTTAATTCTTCAAGGTCATTTTTGGAAATTCCAGATTTGGGCCCGGTTCATTGTGCAGCTTCGTTTCCCGTATTCGTTTTTGATTGATTCTTGTGATCTTTTTGTCATTTCCTCAATATCCGTACCTAAAATACACCAGCAACAAACACGAGCATATATTTGGCAGTTTTAATGATATTTTATGCATTTTAAGCCCGATTTGGACGATGAGACTATGTATAAAAGCAGTCTCATCACTCCCCCATACTAAACAATTGCCGTGTCCCCACGCAATTCTAGAATAAAGTATCGTAGCATCTCCAAAATTTAATTTTATTCACTTTATTGAATGATAAGCTAGCTACACTACCACTATTACTACTACTTGCGTTTTAGACATAATATATGATTTTCATCGCAAAATGGGACGTTTAGGTTCATAGAATAAGAACACGTGAATGCTTCGTTAGAAATAATTTCATCGTCCTCGATTTTCACCCTAATTCCATGCCAAGCGTGTAACGAGATCATTGTCATTATAAGTTAGTAATGCTAACACTACTCATATGCCCTAATCACGTACTTATCCTCCCATTATTCCTAAGTTGTATCTCTTATATTTTATTTAGTCTTGAATGTTTCACGAGGATACATTGTTTGACTTATGCGATAATAGAGATTTAGGTCTAAAAATAGAGCCATAACGGTGTAACTAAGACCATCAAATCAATAACCCCTCCTAATAGACAACGATGTCAAAAAATTAAGTTGACAAGAAGAATCGATAAACACGGTTTTATAACGGTTTTGAACATGAGACTTATTACCAAGACTTTTATATGCCCCCTAACGGAAGGGCCTTATTATCTTTGGTTTACCTCCATCTTTTATTCAACTTCGCCATGAAGCTTTTATTATGACTTCGGTCTTGCCTTGCCTTTTATTATCCGCCTCATCGGTGGTTTTATTAGCCAAAGACGTATATCCTCACGCTAAAGCGAATTTTGGATCTTTAAAGCTTCGAAGATTAAGGCTTGATTCACTTTCAATTTTGCATAGATTTTAGGCCTTGGGGGGCTTCAAATTGTTTGCTAGATTTAGGTGAGCACTTGAAATCTTATTATTGGGTGAAGCTTTCGATTATTCGGGTGCCAATACTTCAAAACCGTGACGCTGGCGATACCTTAATGTCTTCCCAATTTAATTACACGGAAGCTACTAGAAAAGACTAGAAACCCAACAATCCTAACTAAATCGCTAAGTCAATATTTATTAAGCAAAAAATATTTACAAGCGAAGGGAGAATAAGCAAACAACGAGAACACATGAGTTTTTTAAAGAATACGAGTACTCTACGTTTAGCATAGTAACTTATAATTAACTCTATCATTTCTCGTCCTCATTTAAGAGACTTAGCCTAATGTGTAGTTAAGGAATCAAAGCTAAGTGCTCAACACGCACGGTCGAGTCAAAAATTACTCTTATTCTCGCCATCGGAAAACCTACATTCGTGTCTTCAAACACTTATAAAACATGAGAAAAATTTTAAAATTTGGCCATTTTTAGCCTTATTTTGCAACAAAAATGATAACAAAAAGATAAACTTTGGAAAGCGTGAAGGTTTGGTAAGGCAAGTATCTATTCACCCCCCCCCCCCCATACTAAAGTTAAACATTGTCCTCAATGTTTCGAGTCTAGGGGTGCAAACACCCCCATACTAGAGACGTAGTCGAATGCCTAATCTAGCATGGAAAGGGTGTAACCATTAAATTAATAGCCGTTTATGAAGTGTGCTAAAAAAACCTAAGGTTAGAACATCAAAGGATATATCATTTGGATATTGAGAAAGTCTCCAAAGCAAACGATCGAGTGCTCCCATAAAACGAACACGAGAGGCTCCAATCGTGAAGATCATGATCTAAAAACCACAATGCACAAACAACCACGGAACAAAAGTTGGAAGGGCACAAATCCCCTCACATTAACTAATTAGAAAGCAATAATATGTACATGGATAAGCATGGGTCTCCCCCACGAGGCACCTTGTTTTTGATAACCGAGTCAAAAGCTTGACTCGAATCCCCATAAATGTGACCATTTAGGGATTATCATGGTATGGTCAATTTTTGGTGGGGCTTACATGATAAACAAGGCCCAAAACAACCGGTATTAAGGACTAAGTCCTTTGATGGTGCAAAATACCGGGATCGAAGATGGCGTTTTCGTTTTCATTGGAAAAACAAATCAACGCCACTCCATCATGAGTCAACAAAAACCCAAAGGGTTTGAAGAAAATAGGTGAGAAGAAATAGAAGGGTGGGAGAATGGGTAAGTCATGAAAACATTGAGCTACTCGAGGTAGACTCGCACCAATCAAATAGAAAGATTTTCCATTTATTGCATCGGTGGAAGACCGAGATTTCCCTTTATAAGCAATTCTGGGATCAAATATCTCGTCCTCGGTGGAGAAAGGGGAGGGAACATAAGGGGCTTCCCCCATACTAAGTCCACACAAAGCATCGTCAAAAGGAGAAGACGAGCTTGTAGTACTCAATACACGCGGTGATGACGGAGTTAGAGTTGTAGAAAAATCTTTTAAATTCAATTTAAAATCTTTCCCTTTTTCATCTTTTAGAACTTTCCTTGTGAAAACCCGATTTAATTATGTCAAAAATATTTGGTGTATCTAAAGCAATGTTTGTCACACTAAAAATTCTCACATTTGAAAAGAGTTTTGGCAAAGGTGGTGGTAAGTTCTCAAAACGTTTGTCAACAAAGAAAACTCCCCCATCGGGATTAACATATTCATCATCCGAAGAATCATTCACAATTGGAATCGTAGGCTTAACACTCTTAACCTCCACCGGCGGAGGGACGGAATTTCATTTTTCTCAACAACTCCTAAAACTCTTTTTGAAATATTTTTGCAAATGTTTTTGATGGGATTGACATTGTACAAAGACGTGATAGAATACACATGAGAAAGTGTGGAGTTTTGAGTTGCATTAATGACGAGTTCTTCCTCATTGAAACGAAGAGTGATTTTCCTTGCATGCACATCGATAAGTGCTCTCGAGGTATCCAAAAATGATCGACCTAAGATTAAAGGAACTTTAGGATCGATAGGAATGTCAACAACAATAAAGTCTACGGGATAGTAGAACTTTCCAACTTTTACGAAGACGTCCTCGGCAACTCCACAAGCTAGAATCGTAGAATGATCGGCCATTTCTATTGACATTCTTGAAGGAGTGAGATTGGGAAGATTGAGCGATTTAAAAATCTTAAGAGGCATCAAATTAATACTAGCACCAAGATCGGCCAAGGCGTAGCATTCTTCCATGTCTTGTATTGCACATGGGATTAAAAACTTGCCGGGATCACCGACTTTTTGAGGTATGCGGCTTAGAAAAACCGATGAACAACTAGACGATTTTTGCAATTTCTCTTTGTTATTCAACATACTTTTGAAGTTCGCGGCAAATCGAGGCATCATGACTAAGGCATCGGCAAAACTTATATTAAAACGCAAGTCACGAAACATTTTCATAAAAAGTTCAAATTGATAATTATTTCGTTCTTGTGCCTTTTCCTTGTCTCGTCTTGAAGGGTAAGGTAAGGGTAGTGTGGGTTGGGGCATAGGCATAGGCATCGGCCTTGGAATCTCGGGTTCCATGATTGGTGTGGGTTCAACCGTAGGTGTGGTTTGAGCGGTACTTCGTGGGCTTGGAATTTGCTCCTTTTCGACCACCACCTCGGGTTCTTTCTCTTTTTCCTTCTCCATAGAAGTACTTGGACGAGAAATGGGTTCTTTGAAAGTTTTACCACTACGAGTAGTAATAACCTTCAATTCTCCTTTCGGGTTCACGATGGTACCACTAGGAAGACCACCCGAAGAAGAGGGTTTACACATGATAGCTTCAAACATTTTTCCCATTCGGTCTTCAAACTTAGATTGCCTAGCATCTGCTTTTAACAACTCTTGCTTAATCTCATGTTGACCTTGCTCCATTTTTTGTTGATTTTGTTGGAGTCTTTGAACATTTCCTTCCATTTTATTAGCATGAGTTTTAAGTTCATTAGCAAGTTCGTTTTTAAGCTCGTTTTTCAACTCGGATCTTAAGCTAACCATTTCACGTTGCATATTGTCAAACTTAGCATCATTAGCCTTAGCATAATTCAAAAACTCTCCTTGAAGATTTTTGGTGTGATCATTTTGAAAACCTTGAGTCGTAGTTTGAAAATCACGGTTTTGGTTTTGGTTTAAAATTTGCCCATTTCCACTTTGATAATTACCCTTGTTGTAATTCCTTTTGATTGCCTTGATAATTACCTCCTTAGTTGTTGTTTCTATAGTTATTAGCATTTTGATTTGGTGGAGCTTGATTTTGGCGGGAACCTTGGCCGTTTTGGTTATAAGTTCCCGTGGCTACATAAGCACTCGAAGTGTTACCATCCGCGGTAATGCACTCGGAAAGATCATGAGCTCCACCACACGACAAACAACTCTTAGAAACCGCTTTAACCAAAGCGGAATTTGAAGCTTCTTGAGCTTTCCAATGGGACATAAGGTTAGCAAATCTATCAAAAAACCGATTCTCCTCATTTGCTTCATCATGTAAAGCATTAATGCTACGAGACGATGACGAGCCCAATTTGGCAACACTCGGTGTGTTACGAGGGCTATAAACCTTAGACCTATTCTCAATTATGACCAAAGATTCCTCAACCGTTTTACACAAAAAATTACCACCCGCGGTGGCATTTAAATAATCTCTTTCATGATCATTAAGTCCATTGTAAAACGTGTCTATTTTGTGCAAGTCGGAAAAACCGTGATGAGGACATTCATGTAACATTTCCTTAAACCTATTCCAAGCCGTTGAAAAACTTTCATTTGATTCTTGTGAAAATTTAGAAATCTCATTTTTCAAATGCGTAGTCTTAGAGGGCGGAAAAAATTGGTTCACAAATTTTGAAACGAGATCCTTCCACGTCAATATAGAATTGGGTGGCTCTTTCTCTAACCAAATTTTAGCGGGCCCCGCTAAGGAATACGGAAAAAGCATCATCTTAATCGAGTCATTCGAGACATCCTTAAATTTGCAAGTGGCGGTAAGACGATTGAATTGGCGGATATGGTTGTGAGGATTGTCCTTCTCATCACCACGGAATTTGTTGTTTTGGATCATCGACAACAAACCCGTTTTCACCTCAAAATTCTCCGCAAGGATAGCGGGAATCACAATAGCTTCTCCATAACCCTCGGTGGGTGCTTGAACTAACTCCATCATAGTTCGATTCGCCATGGTTGGTGCTTCTCGTACAATGGGTTCGTCAATAGGAGACTCCTCACTAGAATGAGTTGGAGTGGGAGTTTTGTTCTTTCGTCTACGTGCATGTTTTGCTTGATTACGAGTTAGCATAAACGTCACGTACAACGAGGAGACGAGCAAAGAAGGTTCTTTTTGGTGTTTTGTATTTTTCAATTTTTTTGTGGTTTTTGATTGTATTAACCTTTTTGGAAATTGGTGAATGTATTAAGTAGACACAAATCTACAAATCTCCTCCTTAATCAAATCTCTCGATTAAAGAAGCCTTAAGGAATGAAAACGATCACTGAAGTGAACGCCTTCGATGACTTTAGAACGATGGTGGAACACCAAATCGTTCAAGAGGGTTTAATCAATAGAAACCAAGAAAATATATATGATATGTAATAATACTTTGGGCGGCAAAACCCTCGATTAGCTCTCAAAATCAAATACTCACAAGCAAGCGGAGGAAACGAGGCGGCGCGAAGCACTTAAGAGCCTTTTTCCTTTAGGTCGTGAAATACAACCGCCTTATACCCACCTTATAGTTTGTATTTTTCAAAATCGAGCTTCTCGAAAGTATTTATCTATTTTTGCCTTTTTTCTTTGGTTTGAGATTCGAATACAATGATTGGGTAATGACCTCCCAAGTCAAGGTTGTGATTTCTCACGTATTTGGAGTACTTGTATATTTATTGTTCTACGTATACAATATAGTAATAATATTCACACAAAAACCGAAAAACGATAATACGTATTAGTAGAGTGCTATTAATACAAATACTAATTATTGTTATATAAAAACAACAATTGTTCAATCAAAACACAACACGCCACCCCGGCAGCGGCGCCAAAAATGATTGTAGTGTTTTTGTACCCTTTAGGAAAAGGATGACAAAAGTGGCAAGTATCGAGTGTCGGTTTAGGAAAACCGAGCACTAATGACCCTTAAGAAAATTCAAGTTCGTTTCCCAAGGAGGCACGTATGTTGTGTGATGAATTGATTAATGTTTGTGATTATGTTGAGAAGATAAGAAAATAGAAATAAGAAAGAATTGACGGTTACGAAGACGGATCGAGCTAAGACGAAAAAGCGTTCACGTAAAACCGTAAAAAACTACAAAATTAAAATTTTTAAACCTAAAAACTAATTAAAAGCTACTACTAAGTCTTAAACAATATAAATAAGAATAAAAATCCAATAAAAATATTTTAAAACCTTTTATTAATTAAATATTCAATTTTAAATGCTAATTAAAGCCCTAAAATTAAATATAATTAATCAAAATGTCCAAAATATTATTTTATTGAACAAATAACTTACTTATATTATCTAAAGACTAAAAAGTATTTTTCCTAATTTTTGAAAACTATTTTTCTATTTTTAATCACTAAAAACTACTTTAAAACTAAAATAATTATAAAAAATAATAAAATATTGCTAAAAATAATTTAACAATTTTAAAAATCCTAATTTACTCTAATGAACAGTAGAAATTTGAAAAAGTTTGAAAAATATTAAATTTTTCACTAAAAGACAAAAACAGTTTAAATAAAACCCTAATTAACTTAAATTAATTCTAAAAATTAAATAAAAAGTGAACAGTGAAAAAAATTTTAACCAAAAATCTTAAAATCTGTTTCTTAATAAAAGAAAAATCTTTAAACTGAAAAATAAGTATTTTTGGCACTAAATGCCAAAAACGGTAATTAAAAAGTAATTAAAATAACAATAAAACCTAAAAAATAGTAAATGAACAGTAAATAAAAATTTAATTAAACTAAAAAATCCTAAATAAAATAAGAAAAATAATGGAATTGATTTCAAGTCCTAATTCTAAAATTTACCCACAAAAGACAAAAAATTACAAAGACTGATAGTGACTTGTGACTGATTTTGTTTTGTAGTGAAGCAGTGCTAAAAATTGTGCTACTAGTGGGAAGTTTGTTCCCACTGCTAGTGTATTTTTTTGGTCAGAAAGGCAATAAGCTTAGGAAAGCTTATAATGAGTGCTTATTTTGGACAATAAGGCACCCCCACACAAATTGGGTTGTGGGGAGTCAGATTAAACACAAATACACACAAGTTTTATCACAAAATCAACCACAAATTTCCCTAAAAGTTACTGATTAAGCCTTTGGGGTATTTGATGAACAATTGACCAAGTTACATGCACAAAAATGAGATTCAATGGCTTATAACTTGCACAATACTCAACCATATGACATCTAAGCTATTTCAAACCCTGCTTAATACCCTACCCTAGCAGACTATCAATTTTGATGCACAAATTCCAACAAAAATTGGCAGAAATAAGGCTTACTGATTTTTTGCTATGTTATCCAATATTTTAGCATACAAGTTTGTTCAAAACCATACCAAACTGAAAGACAAGTGCTACTATCACCTACTAATAACTTGTTGAGTATGTAAAACAAGTTTTAACACAAAATTTCCCCAAGAAGTTCAGTTAATATGCAAATCCAAACACTCCTTAAAGTTTCTGGATATGATTTTATCAAAGCAAATGCTTTCAAACTCAAGCCAAATTGTGTCAAACTCAATCTAACATGTATATAATCCTAACTTGAGCATAATCAAACAGCTTATACACCATCTAAACAACTTTCATGCAATTTTCACTTAAATCACACAAATCTGAAAACTGAAATCAAGGACAAAGGATTTTACCTTGAGGGACCTACATCCAGGTCCCTCAGTGACTGCTATGTCACCTCCTAACAGGTCCGGACCTGTGCAGACCCTTGGACAACAAGCAAGCTCAATGGAACCTGCTAAGATCAAAATAGAACAAGCACAATATACCAACTTTCTGATTTTCTTCCTCTTTTTCAAACCTTTTCAAAAACTTTCTCAAATAACTTCCTTTGAAAACACTTACACAAACCAGTTAACAACTTGGAAAACCAAACTCAGAACAAGATTTAACCCAAAAAATTCAACCTTTTTCAGAAACTTGAAAAAGGATGACTTTTGAAAAATCCTTGCTAAAATATCAAATGTGGAACTCAGAATTCTAGCTTAAAAACATTTACCAACTTTTAATAACTTATAAAAGGAATTACATTTACCAAATACCAACTTTATATTAATCAAAAAGGAATTACAAGATTTTTTTGCTGGAAAACTGGAACAAGAAATAGGGACACATTTCGTCTCCTATTTATACAAATGAAAAGAAAATTCTAGATAACTAAACCCTAGCTATGAATTTCCATTGCTGCCCTTGTTGTTTGACTGAATTCTTGGTCAAAGAAGGTATCTTGTGAGCCTGCTGGAACCATGTGGGATGTACAGCTGTTGCTAGTGATGTTTGAATGCATCTTAAGCGTTGAAATGATCTTGGGGGCCAAGGAGTGAAGTTGGTCCATTGATTTGGTCAAGTACCATGCGAGAGGGTAGCAGGGGAGGGGACAAGGGGTGGAGTGGTCGTTTTCTGGGTGGGGTTTTGTGTTGGGTGTGGGGTAACGAGTGAAACCCCCAAGGTTAATTGGGGTTTGGGTTAAACATTAAGGTAATTAGGACTGGGTTTATGTTAGGGTTTATAGGATGAAGGTGATAGCAGGAGGCGATTTGATTTTATTAACAAGTTTAAAACTTGTTTCCCACCACTAATTTGTGATTAGTTAAATAAGTTTAAGTGGGAAGTGACGTGTAGGGGTGACAGGGCAAGGTGGGTGAGGTGGTGTTTGGTGATTGGTTGGGTGAGATGAGGTGGAAACATGATTGGCTGTGGTGAATTTGAGTGTCTGGCAATTTCAGTCCCCCTATTTCCCTTCTTTGTTCACTTGCATTTAAACAGCCCACAACTTGGTTTTCTTTGTTAACAACTTTGATGAAGTTGTCAAATTTGGCACATCATGGTTTCAAACTTAAAACAAGGACTTTTCTTGTAATTTCTTTATTCTCTAAGGACTGAACTTGTTCATTCTTGAAATATTAGGGACCCATGTGTAATATATGAGATTTACAAGGGTTTAATATGACAAGTCTTCATTTCTTGAGGGACCATTCTTGCCAATCTTCAATTCTTCAAGGTCATTTTTGGAAATTCCAGATTTGGGCCCGGTTCATTGTGCGGCTTCGTTTCCCGTGTTCGTTTTTGATTTATTCTTGTGATCTTTTTGTCATTTCCTCAATATCCGTACCTAAAATACACAAGCAACAAACACGAGCATATATTTGGTAGTTTTAATGATATTTTATGCATTTTAAGCCCGATTTGGACGATGAGACTATGTATAAAAGTAGTCTCATCAATGGTTGCGTTGTGTTTTGGGAGAGAGAAGTGATTTTCTTGTTTGTATCGTAATTGTGTGGGTGAGGTAGGTAAAACGTGTACAAGTTTGGTGAATAAATGGGGAGTGGGTTATGAAAGTTTGACCGAGTAAAATAAACAATTCGTTTATTTACAATTGATACAAAATGGGCTTGGGACTTTGCATGTTTATTAAAGACCCATACTTAATCCATCCAATGTTTTGTTAAGTAAATGGGCTTGGCCCAAAAACTCCCATGGTAAATTAACCATCTTATTAAATGGGCTTTTGGTAAAAGATAAATATCTTGGATTCCTTATTAGGCTTTTGGGCCCAATACCCAAATGTGGGGCCCACTTGGTCCAAAATCTTCATAAACGATTAAATCCGCTAAAAACGAACTCGATCTTGGCTTTGTTGATCATTTCTTCAAAATCGTGTCGATTTTGCCGGTTTTCGTGATCTTTGGCACACTTTTGGTTCTTTGACTTTGTCTTTGTCTCTTTCTTGGACTTTTCTTCAACATTTGACCGTGAAATCTCGTGTTTTCTTTTCTTTTGATCTTTTGTACCTATTTAACACAAAACCACGCGTAATTCTGACATTTACGATACTAAACACATGATTAGGTCTTGTTTTTCCTTGATTTTAGTGGAAAAAGGATAAGTGTTTACACACTTATTAAATCCCCTACACTTGACCATTGCAATGACCCCATGCAATGCATAATTGTAAAGCATAAAGTTACATTTTCCTCATATTTAATCCATCTCGGGCTTTATTAAGATAAACTATTACTATTACGATGAAAATATAAAAACTTTTAAAGGAAACAAAAGTTATAACAATTTATTAACTTGGAAATTATTTGATGAAAGAAACTCGTAAAGAAATCTAAGACTTAAATTAGGGCTTAGGTGTCATGAATATTAATCACCCTCAAGTTCTACGTTCCCCATACCAAGCTTAAAAACGAGATCATTGTTTACCATAAGTTCTTAGGTTAAAACCACTTATATAAGACAATTGTGTAATACTCTTTCTCCAATTCCTACGTTGTATCTCTAGATTTTATGGATTGTCATTCACCCGTAGGCTCATTTGACTTATTTGATAATTATTAGTCCAAAAATGAAGGCAAAACGGTGCAAACCCGACACTCAAAACCTAACCTCGTCCTCAAAAACGTTGTCACTAAAGTAAGCCCACATCAAGGATGATTTAACACGATTTGGGGAATAAATTCTCGGATCCAAAATTTGGCCAATAGTACTACTTATTAATTATTCCTCCAAAGTCATGTAGACTTTATGTGGAGTTTAGAAAGTTCACATCATATACCCTTAGGCTCTTTAAGATGTAAAAATTCTCCTCATCTATTGTCCACACCCTAAGGCTCCTTGAACGATAAACGAGGGAATTGATTTTTGATCAATTTTTATTCAACACTTACCATGCCATACACCCTAAGGCTCTAATGACAAGGTTCGTGCTACATGCCCCACATCCTAAGGCTCCTTGAGTTCATGTTTTAATCTTATTCTTTCTTTATTTATGATATATAGAGTAGGCCAAATTCCGCGGTCCCATGGTCTGAATACCTCCTACTTAGTGGTTATGAGCCACCTTAGTCGGAAGTCCACAATGCTGGCACCCTCAATGTGTTCATGCTTTAATTACAAGGAGATAAAAGATTTGGCTAAGAGTTAAGATATCGAATCTACACCGTAAAAATCCTCATTTATTAAGCAATTAAATATACAAGTGGGAAGAAAGAGCCACAAAAACTCATATAAGGAAGAAGTAGCCCTTAAACTTATTATTAACTCTATCATCTCTCGTTCTCCACAATTTAAAATCTCAAGGAATGAGACTCGTGGATGCTTAGCCTAATAAACCAATTAAGGTCCATATGGTTAAGGATACTAGCTAGAGTAAACTTGGATAAGTAAACTCGGGTTGAGTCAAAATATTCACGACGTGCCTAATATATCAAAGACATCTAAACTTGTTAAAACCATTTTATTCATTTATTTATTATTATGACTTTATTCTTGAAATGGAAAATATAAATACGATGTGATGACAAAAGAAAAGAAAATAAATGAAAATACTACTAGGCCAAAATAGATCAAAAATTTGAAAAATGTTGAAATTTTTTTAATTTTCCAGTTAAATGGGGTCAAATTCATGGAAAAGCCCACTAAAATTCGATAGAAGTCCCCCCTACACTTAATATAAACATTTTCCTCAATGTTTAAGCATGTGGGAGAATAAACTCCCCTACACTTAGGACATTGAGTACGTTGTTTAAATCGAGCTAAGGAAGAGACAACTAAAGTGATTACATTTATTCAACTTATTTATATACAAGATTGAATCACAATAGCAAAAACTTATCGAAGGAACCGGGTACATGGGAACACGGGATCACGGGTCGCGTCAAAAGCACCAAAAGTGGAGCATTATAGCACACATCCCTGCACAACATCACAACACAAACAACCTACTAGGCTCCCCCTACACTTATTGTAGAAAATAGATCATCGGGTTGCCTCCCGAGAAGCGCTTGTTTTTGTTAACCGAGTCACGAGCCTGACTCGACCCCGAATTAAATGGTCCATGGGGAAGCCTCTAATGTAATACCGGGATCAAAAATCTTATCCTCGGTCCCGGAGGAACATAATAAATGAGAGGCAGGAGGATAAGTTTTGAAGGGTAGAAAAGTCCTCTCAAGATAAGAAAAGTAAGTGAAGTCTTGATCCACGGGTGGTGGGGTGGGTAAAGGAGACAAATTGTCATCCCCCAAAGACAATGGATGGTCACTATTCGGCAAAGTCGTAAAGGTATCAATCATAGAATAGTCAATGTCACCTCCCGGGTCAAAACACTCATCCTCGGTAATAGGTTCTAAAGGTTGGGATGAAAGGTGCTCGAGAGGGGGACTTGGGACAATATCTTCATTTATAAAATTATCAAAGAGAATATCCCCATCCGTGTCATCATCATCAATACCCGGAGGTATTGAGAGATTGTCAATTTCTTCTATATATGGGTCATTATTCTCAACGGGAGTAGAAGACGGAGGTAAAGATTCATTGATAGGAGTAGAATTCAACGCTTCAATTTGAGAAATAAGAAGATGAACTTTTAATAATTTGTCGCGAAGAATAACGTCTTCCACCTCATCTAAAAGAGCAAGTTCATCGGTGAACTTCTCATAAGTCGAAAAGAATAAATCGTCATCGCCCGCATCTCCCGGTGGAAATGGGTGAAAAGGAGAAATTTCAAACGTGAAATCCTCATAACATGGAGAAAAGTCATCCGTAAGAGCGACCTCGTCCGTAAGCTCCGCAAAAGTCGGCACATCACAAACTTCATCAAAGAATTTGTCGAGACCAAAATCACTAATCTCACTCGATGTATCACAATCCTTAGATGCATTTGGGATATCGAGAGAAGGAATTACAATTGCACTAGGATGTTGAGCAACAAGATCATTCCAAGAAATAGAATTCTCATCGTCATCATCATCATAATAGTAAGAACGCACAAGAGGAGGAGTAGAAGCACTAAGATTAGATACTTGCTCTTGTCGGCTTTCGTCATGCGAACTAACTTTGAGTTGTTTTAATCTTTCTATAATTCCATCCAAAATAGTGAGTTGTTCCTCAAAAGAAGGTTGATGAACGACGGAGTATTGTGGGGGTTCAAAATTTTGAAAACCGGAATTATAGCACGGATGTGGCTCATAATTCATCGGTTGATAATAAGAAGTATCGTGAGGGCCCCCACAATAGTTGCAACACGGGTATAGAGAAAAACCCGGTGCATGTTGCGGATACGGATCCTCATATATGGGAGAGGTGAAGTACGAATTGGCTGAATTACAAAATGGACAAAATCCAAGTTGTGTATTGTCGATATGATAGCCGCATCGCTCACATGTACACCATTGACATGTTTGATAACCATTCCATGGTCTCCCACACCTTACGCAGTACGAATCCATGAAGAATTAAAAATAAGAGGGGTAGAGAAAAGAAGTAAACATAATAGAGGATAAAGAGGAATATTTTTGGTGTAATACTTTAGGAAAAGTATTACTTTTGGATTTTTTAATTTTTTTTGGTGCAAATCTTAGGAAAGAGTTTGCTTTTGTGATTTTTAATTTTTTTGTATTTTTAAGTTTTTGATTTTTTTGTGTTTTTGATTTTTTTACAAGAAAATAACGTTCAAAATTAAACAGATCCCAAAATCCAAACGTCTAACGAAATCGTCAATCGTAACGAGCGAAGCGGCAGCGGCGCCAATTTAATGTTGGTATTTTTTTGTTGTTCAATTTAAGTTCGTTAAAGTTCATTTTTCCTCGACTCACTCGAATTGATTTCCGATTTAACGTAGATTAATTGTTTTTGGTGAAAATACTTTGTTTGGTAATTAAAACTAAAAAAATTTTAATTAAAAGCTAATTAATGTGAAAGGAAATATTTAAACAAAACTATTTAAACTAATTTGAAAACCATTTTAAAATTATAACTAGTTTAAAACTAATTTAAATTTAAATAAAACTTAAAACTAAATTTTAATCTAATTAATATTAATTTTAAATAAAACTAAATAAAAACAAATTTATGAAAGCAATTTAAAATTTCTAAAAGTAATTAAACTATTTTTTTAATCTTTTTATTTTTTTATTTTAATAAAACTTGTATTTAAACTAAAACTTGTATTCTAAAAGTAATAAAACTTGTATTTAAGAAAACTTTTAATAAAAATTACTTAAACTAAAACTTGTATTAAAACTATTTAATCAAAATCTAACAGCTAGATTTAATAAACCTATATTAATTACTAGACGCGTAATCAAACACAAAAAGAGATCTAGACTAGATGGTAAAACGTTGGGGTACTGAACGAAAGGTCTGGGGTTCGAGACCCAGCATGGACGATTTTTGCTAATAATGTTTTTTTTGGAATTTTTAAACAAACAGATCAAAAGGATATGTTGCTTAATACAACAAATATCAGTAACTAAAAAAACTATAAATACGCAGACAGCTAAAGCAGTAAACAAACAAATCAAATAAGCAGTTAAAAGAAAACTTAATAAGCAAAACAAAATAAGCATATACAACTGAAAAGTAAATAAGCAGATAAGCTGAAATAAAAAGCTAAGCTAATAAGCTACCACTATAAAAGGCAAATCTAAATTCAAACAAATAAGAATTAAACTAAATCAAATAAACCTATAAGCAGATAAATCCTACAAGCAGATAAGCAAAACTTAAACTTAACCAGATAAGCAATAAATCCTACAAACCAAATAAGAAATAAATCCTAAAAAGAAAACAAACTTAATACCAAAAAGCAAAACTAAACAAGAAGATTATATTAATTGAAAATAAAGCAGATCCAAACAAGACTATCAGATATTATAAACTAAACCAACAATACCCAATTAAACAATAACAGTAACAAAAAAAACGAAATAAATCAATAAACAGATAATCTAATAAGCAGATTCATAACCACTAAAAAATAAGCAGATCCAACCAAAAATTAAACAAACTCCCCTCCAAATAACAAACTAGCAGACTATAAAAAAACATAAAGCAGATTCAATCCAAAATAAACATAAACAGATTAATTAGCAATAACTAGAACAAACATTAATCTAAAATTAACAAAAAAATTAAAAGGAATTGAAACCTTGTGTTGAAGCCGTTGAGAAGCAGTCACGCGCTGAGAGGACTGATGAACCGAATCAGAACACCATCAATCATCAACACCACTCGAACTTAAACTTCCGAACATATTCATACAAAACTTCCCAGTAGGGGAAATTTCTTTACCAAGATTTATTTAAACTTTGCTTAAATAAAATTAATGATTATTTTAACAAACTATTTAAAGACTAAATTGCAGCCAAACGAACTTTAATCAGAAAGGAACAAGACACGAAATGAATTAAACTTAAATAAATTTCATTAATAATTAAAAATCATTACAATACTGTAAAATTAAAAATACAATTTACCTAAAAACTAATTTGCATAAATAAAAATAAAATAAAATAAAGGCACATGAATTACAGATTTGATGGGGTTTTTATAGGGAAACCCTAGAAACTATTTTGGTGAACTTGGTGATCACGTTCTTCAATCTGGACCGCTCTTTCTTCTTTCCTCTCTCTTTTTCTTCAATCAACGGTTGAGATAACTCTTGATTCACACGGATCGCCCTCGTGGCAATTTTGTGCTTCTTGAAAGCTGAAATGGACTGATCTTATTGGAGGATTGGTGGTGGAGACGTGTGAGAACCAATCACGAGAGGGATAGGAGTCACGTCCTGCATCTTCTTCATTCCGAAAAGATTGGGAATTAATTTCCCTTGCGTGATTCACACGCGCCTTGAACAAGTAAAAAGCCCCAAATTAAGTATTTATCTAGGGTTTTATGAGATTGGGGTAAAAAGAATGGGTATGGCTGCGTTGTGTTTTGGGAGAGAGAAGTGATTTTCTTGTTTGTATCGTAATTATGTGGGTGAGGTAGGTAAAACGTGTACAAGTTTGGTGAATAAATGGGGAGTGGGTTATGAAAGTTTGACCGAGTAAAATAAACAATTCGTTTATTTACAATTGATACAAAATGGGCTTGGGACTTTGCATGTTTATTGAAGACCCATACTTAATCCGTCCAATGTTTTGTTAAGTAAATGGGTTTGGCCCAAAAACTCCCATGGTAAATTAACCATCTTATTAAATGGGCTTTTGGTAAAAGATAAATATCTTGGATTCCTTATTGGGCTTTTGGGCCCAATACCCAAATGTGGGACCCACTTGGCCCAAAAGCTTCATAAACGATAAAATCCGCTAAAAACGAACTCGATCTTGGCTTTGTTGATTATTTCTTCAAAATCGTGTCGATTTTGCCGGTTTTCGTGATCTTTGGCACACTTTTGGTTCTTTGACTTTGTCTTTGTCTCTTTCTTGGACTTTTCTTCAACATTTGACCGTGAAATCCCGTGTTTTCTTTCCTTTTGAACTTTTGTACCTATTTAACACAAAAACACAAAACCACGCATAATTCTGACATTTACGATACTAAACACATGATTAGGTCTTGTTTTTCCTTGATTTTAGTGGCAAAAGGATAAGTGTTTACACACTTATTACTTTTATATAGGGAAACTTAAAACGCGAAAGTCTTAACTCTTACGGGTTAAGAACAAGAACTTTTCACAAGTTCCTATAATTGATCCAAGAAAGTCGTTTATCAAGGGAACTTTAAAATGCAAATTCTAAACTTGAAAAAGTCTAAGAAGATGCAAGATCCTATAGATAACTTTAAAACCCAAAACTTTGATTTAATTGGCTAAGCATCCACGAGTCTCATTTCTTGAGATTTTAAATATGGAGAACGAGAGATGATAGAGTCAATTATAAGTTTGGTATTCTTTCATAAATTTATGTGAGTTAATTATGAGCTTTTTCTCCCATCGCTTGCTAATATATTTAATTGCAAATATAAGGTTGTACGATTTGAGAAGTTACTTAGCTTCTAGCACAAGATCGTTTAAAAGTTGCTCGGTATTGATTAGATTTCATAGCCAAGGCATAACTTATTGAAGCGGGATGCGAAGATTGGCGAATCCGAAAAGGCCCTAACAAGGCATGAGGGCTACATTTTGTTGCTAAAGATCCAAAGTGATGTGAAGAATCATTTATCAAAAATCAATATGAAGGATCGAGACACACGACGAAAAGCAAATACTCCCCTAAAGATCATGGAGAAGTCTATCCGAAAAGACCGTAGCAAGGTATGAGTATAAATAGATCCAAGTCCTAAAAGGAGGCGGATCGTTGTATATCAAAATCCAAAATAAAGATTGGAGAAAAATGAATAAGTCGTGGTCCAAGTATGAAGAATCTCTCAAAAACTTCAAGTGAAGAAACTCCTATTATGAAGAGAAGACCATAATTTCAAGAACGTCTCTCAAGATTTGAAGTATGAAGTCACTGCCAAATATCGGTCCGAGAAAGGTCTCAAATCGTGAAGCGAGTTATGCCAAGATATGAACTTTAAGAGGTCCCGAGAAGCAGTTTTAAAATATTTTGTCCTTTAGCTAACTATTGATTAAATCGTCCTACTTTATTTTCAGCCTAATAACCTATCGAAATAAGTCAAACAATGCATCCTCGTGATCATTCAAGACAATCATAAAATATAAAAGATACACCTAGGAATAAGGGAGTCTAAGTGAATAATTGGGCCACATGAGTTTGTGTTAGTTTGCTAACTTATAATAACAATGATCTCGTTTATAAGCTTGGTGTAGGGAACGTAAAACTTGAGGATGATAAACATTCATGACAACCAAAACCCCAATGTAAGTCTTTGATTTCTTTACTTGTTTTGTATATATTTCTATCTTTTTAGTTTCCTTAATGTTTAGTATTTAATAAAGGCCAAGGTGGGTTAATTATGATGAGAAATGTAATCTGTGCTTTGAAATTAATGCATTACATGAGGGCATTGCAATGGTCAAGTGTAGGGGATTTGATAGGTGTGAAAACACCCATCCTTTTACCACTTAATTACAATTAAAAACGAGACCATAACATGTATTTTATGTCGTAAATGTCGGAATTATGCGTGGTTTGTGTTTTTTGTTGTGATTTAGGACCAAAATGTGAAAAGGGAAGAAAACATGAGCTTTCACGGACTTTTAGCGAAGAAAAAGACAAAAGACGAAGTCAAAAGATCAAGAGTGCAAAAAGAACGGAAGTCCAAGGCCTATTATGAAGATTTAAAAGAAAAAGTCTAAAGACAAAATTTTAATGAAGTCAAAGAACTCAAGTCTAATAAATGAATAAATTATAAGACGAGTTCAAATAATCCCGAGACAAAGTCGAAAAAGTCGAAGAATTTATAAAAACGAAAAGACGAGAAAAGGAAGAAAAGATCAACACATGTTAATCCTCCCTATAAATATCCTCCTAATGTGTCATTAGGAGGTGTTGGCTATCTTGACAAAATAGTTCTTCCACATTTTTTTTCATGTCATTTTGATTTTTCTGTCAATTTAAATTCCTTGTCTTGCACTTTAAATTTGTAAGTTTTTAATCATTACTTTTAATTGTTGAATCTTTAATTTTAATCAAGTTTTTAATTAATCTCTCATTCTACCTTTCTAGCTTTACTTAATCTTTATGTTTATTTGCTTATTATCATACTTATTTGATTGCTTTTATAGTTTTTAAGTGTTTGATGTTTTAGCTTATTGCTTTTTTAGCTTATTGTGTTATTTTTCTTATTTTTTGTTAAGTGTTGTTTAGTTATTTTATAAAAAGTTGTTTTTAAATACTTTTATTATTTAGTGTTTTTAAAAGTTTTTAAATTTTGGCTTATTTGCTTTTTCTTAAAATCATTTTGGTAAAGTTTTTAGATAAGTGCTTATTTGGTTTTGTTTATTTTTAGTTTTAGCTTATTTTGTTTTAATTCGGAATAGTGTCTAAACCCTAATTACCCGACCTACTTGCATTTTTATTTTTTCCCGAATTACATACAGTTTTCTTTATCCCGAATTAGGTTCAATTTCATTATTCCGAACTACAACAAAAGTTTATTCCGAACTAGTTGTGTTACTCACATTCCGAACTACCTTATGCATTGCATTCCGAACTATATGGTCAATATTCCGAACAAGGATCCCGAACTATATATAAGATTGAGCAGCTAGCCTACTAGCCTGCTTATGTCTTTCCCGCCAAAATGAGCTAGTAGCCTGGGTGCTTGAGCTACTAGCTTGCCTGCTTGTTTATTAATTAGCATTGTTTCGTAATCGTTTAGTTTTATCTGGAAGTTGTTCCGATTTTTATTCTGAAAGTCAGGTATTTTTAGTTATATTTTTTATCAAATTTTAGTATTATTAATTTTTCGTAAAGTTTAAGTTTTATCTTTTATTTAGTGCCCGCTTTAGTTTTTACCTCGTTCAGTTTTAAAGTACCCACTTAATTTTATTTTCTCCTTTTTCATTAGGTTAATTTTATTTTTCAGTCGAAAGTTAATTTATTCGTTTAGTTTTATTTTTATTAATTGTTTTGTTTTAATTTACGTTTTATTATTTGTTTTGCTCCTTTATTATTAGTTATTTGTTTTTGGTTTATTTTTATTGCGTTTCGCTTTTACCTTTTTAAGTAGAAATAGAAAACCAAACTTCCCTTTTTCTTAACCAAAGACGACTGAGTCACACATTTAACCGGAGATCAATTCGATTAGACACCGAGAAAAACGAACTTTTAACCTAGCAAAATCATCATTTCATATGGATTTGGTAGTTTTGGTTTTGTTAAAATCACGGATTTCTTGTCAAAAATCTCAAATTTTTACCTAAAATTTCGGTACTGTTACAATATTCCGACAGAGTATTCCGACGGAATTCCATCGAAAAAGGGTTTTAAGATTCCGACAGTTATTCCGACAGAATTCCATCGGAAAAGGGTTTTAACATTCCGACGGTTATTCCGATTGTGTATTCCAACAGTTATTTCGACGGTTATTCCGATAGATATTCCGACAGGTATTCCGACAGATGTTCCGACATGTATTCCGACAGGTATTCCGATAGCATTCCGATGACACATTCCGATAGAACATTCCGATGCACATTCCGATGAGCATTCCGATGGACATTCTGATGGATATTTTGTTCGAGTATTAGCCACTATCTAGACTAGTCCCGGAACATAGTTTACACAAAGATTATAAAAAAATAAAGTAAAATTTATTTTTTCCTAGACCCGGAACATGGATATTTTGTTTGAGTATTGGCGGGAAAATCCAAGTAAAATTTATTTTTTCCTAGACCATTTTTAGGCCATTTAAGCTTCAATTTCAAATTTTGGCGATGCGAAAAAATTTTCGACCAAAAATTCAAACTTTTAGGCCAAATTTCAAATTTTTTAGGTTTTATTTTTTGTTAAAATTTTCAATTTTCAAAAATTTTCCCTATTAGTTTTTGGCTATTTCGAACTCGATTTCAAAATTTGGTGATGCAAAATTTTTCAGTCTACCATTATATCGGACAGGTGAATTTATTGTCGGACTGAAGAAAAATCGCAATTTTCGAAATTTCAACTTCAACAACAATCAACACATATACTTAAGATCCATATTCACTTCATCATTTCAGAGAATATTGAGATGGATTCTACTGCAGAATATCGTGTGACGAACAACAACACAATGGTGGCGGGTAACTAAGAGAGACCACCAATGCTTGTGTCGGGTCGATATGATCAATGGCTGATGTAGTGTTTTTGTACCCTTTAGGAAAAGGATAACAAAATAGGACAAGTAGGCACGACGATTTAGGAAAACCGTGTGTGAATGACCCTAAAATGAAGTGAGTTCGTTCTCGAGGAGGCACGTGTGTTGTGTGATGAATTGATTAATGATTATTTTATATTTGAGAAAGGAAAGAAAATAGAAATAAGAAAGAAATGACGGTTACGGAGACGGATCGAGCTAAGACGAAAAAACGTTCACGTAAAACCGTAAAAACTACAAAATTAAAAATTTTAAAACCTAAAAATTAATTGAAAGCTAAAAGTAGTCTAAAATAATATAAATAAGAATAAAAATCCAATAAAAATATTTTAAAACCTTTTATTAATTAAATATTCAATTTTAAATGCTAATTAAAGCCCTAAAATTAAATATAATTAATCAAAATGTCCAAAATATTATTTTATTGAACTAATAACTTACTTATATTATCTAAAGACTAAAAAGTATTTTTCCTAATTTTTAAAAACTATTTTTCTATTTTTAAATCACTAAAAACTATTTTAATACTAAAATAATTATAAAAAATAATAAAATAATGCTAAAAATAATTTACCAATTTTAAAAATCCTAATTTACTCTAATGAACATAAGAAAATTGAAAAAGTGTGAAAAATATAAAATTTACCACTAAAAGACAAAAACAGTTTAATATAAAACCCTAATTAACTTAAATTACTTCTAAAAAATAAATAAAAAGTGAACATTGAAAACTTTTAAAACTAAAAATCTTAAAATAATATTCTAAGTCTAGGAAAAATGTTAAAACTGAAAAATATTTATTTTTGGCACTAAAGGCCAAAAACAGAAATAATAAAAGTATTAAAAATAGCTAATTAACCTAAAAAATAGCAAATGAACAGTAATAAAAATTCTAATTAAACAGAAAAATCAAAAATTAAATTAGAAAAATAATGAAACAAGTTTGAAAGTCTAATTCACAAATTCAAGCACTAAAGACAAAAAAATAAACTTTCTGAAAGTGACACTTCAAGGACTTTGTCCTTTTGTATAGCAGTGGAAACAAGTGTGCTATCAGTGGGAAAGGAGTTCCCACTGGTAGTGTTAATTTTTGTTCAGCAGACCAATAAGCTCAGGAGAGCTTATTTGTGGGCTTATTTTGGGCAATAAGGCACCCTTATACTCAGTTGAGTATAAGGAGTCAAATACAACACAAAAACAAGCATGTTGCAAGCAAAAATCAAGCACAAATAACCAAGAAAGTTTCTGATTAAGATATACCCCTATCTGATGAATAGGATGCTGGTTCAAATGGCACAAAAGTGAGATTCAAGTGCTTAAATCTTGCACACAAGTCAACCAACTAGCATATAAGTGATAACAAACCCTAGAATGAACTATCTCCTAACAAACTTAGCAACTTGGATGGCAAAATCACACAAGTACATGCAAAAACAAGCAGTTACTGATTTTTGAGGCAGTTTTCCAAATTTTACCATGCAAATGTGTTGCAAACCTTACCAAACTGTAAACAAGAGGCATGTATCACATAATGATTACCAAAGAAGTGTTTTTAACCAGGTTTTAACACAAAATTTTGTCACAATCTTGGCTAATCCCTTATCCCAAACACCCCTTTATGATCTGAAAATGATTTTTTAACAAAGCAAATGGTTTCAAATGACACCCAAACTGATTCAAACCACTACTAACATACATTTAACATCAAAATAAGCATGAACAACCAGAATAACAAGCACCTAAACACATTTCATACAAATCACATAAATCAAATATTTTGAAAACTACAAATGGAACCAAGGGATTTTACCTTGTGGGACCTACAATCCAGGTCCCACAATGGCTGCTTAGCCACCTCCAATCAGGTCCGGACCTAAGCTGAACCTTGGACAAACAATCACAATGGGAACCTGCTAAGAATAATGCAAACACAATAGCAAAGAAAATCTGATTTTAAGACCTTTTAAAACCAACTTGTACAATTCCATAAACCTTGAACTTGGAACACCTTTTGAAACAAGAACAATATCAGAAATCCAGGAATCCAATTCCACTTTCACTTCATAGGATCCAAGGATTTCTGATAATTTTCAAACAAATTCTGAAACCCTCTCTTTTTTGAAAACTGAAAAAAACACCAAGTGTTTATCAAAAGAAATATGGAACTCAGATTTTATCAAGCTAACACCAAACTTTAAAAATAATAAAAGGAGTTATAATTCAGCAAAAACACCAACTTTATAAAAATTTAAAAGGAATTACAATAACTTGAAAAAAATCTGGAACAAAGTAAAAGGGACACATGAGTCTCCTTTTATAATACATGATGGAACTATCTAGAAAATAATACAATGTGTAAAACCCTAGCTCTTGATTTCCCTGAAATGGCCTTGGTTTGAATTTGGAATCTTGGTCAAAAACATTGGCATGTGATGATACAGTTGTATGAGATGATCTTGGACGTTGGATTGTCCTTGGGGACCAAGTAGAATGCTTGGAGACGTTGATTGGCCTGCTGATATTTTGTCTTCAAGCATTTTTGGTGCAGGGCACCATGTGGGAGGGGGACACAGTTGAGGGTGATGTGTTTTGGGAGTTGGGATAGGATTAGGGTGAGATTAATTATGGTTCTAGAGAGTTTAAGGGTAAAACCCTTTGATTTGATGAAATGGGAGATTAGGGTTTATGGGTTTGGGGGAAATAAGCAGGGTGGGGTTTAATCCGTTTTTGGGGATAATTAGTTTAAAAAAGGTGTTAGGAGGGAAAATACTTAACTGATTTATTAATCAGTTAATAATAGTGGGTGGAAGGTGACATGGAAGGGGTTTGTGACGTGGTGGATTGGTATTGGTGGGGTGGGGTGATGTGGCCAACTGATTGGTGGGGAGTGGTTATGATGTCTGGCAGTAATGGCCCCCCTATTTTCACACTTTCTTCATTCAGTCTAAAACATCCAACAACTTCAAAATTACTTGTAACAACTTTGGCTCACTTGTCAAAAATGGCACAAATACTTTACAAACTTGAAACAAGGACTTCAAATGCAAATTCTTCAATTCCCAAGGGCTATTCATGTAACATCTTGATAATTTAGGGACCACAATGCATTTTATGAGTTTTGCAAGGGTATAAATTGCCAAGTCTTCAAAAATGAGGGACCAATGTTGCCAATCTTCAATTCTTCAAGGTCATTTTTGGAAATTCCAGATTTGGGCCCGGTTCATTGTGCGGCTTCGTTTCCCGTGTTTGTTTTTGAATGATTCTTGTGATCTTTTTGTCATTTCCTCAATATCCGTACCTAAAATACACAAGTAACAAACACGAGCATATATTTGGCAGTTTTAAGGATATTTATGCATTTTAAGCCCGATTTGGACGATGAGACCATGTATAAAAGCAGTCTCATCACTCCCCCATACTAAACCATTGTCGTGCCCTCACGCAATGCTAGAATAAAGTATTGTAGCACCTCCAAGATTCATTTTTATTCACTTTATTTGAATGATAAACTAGCTATACTACTACTATTACTACTACTTGCGTTTAAGACATAATGTATGATTTTCATCGCAAAATGGGACGTTTAGGTTCATAGAATAAGAACACGTGAATGCTTCGTTAGAAATAATTTCGTCGTCCTCGATTTTCACCCTAATTCCATGCCAAGCGTGCAACGAGATCATTGTCATTATAAGTTAGTAATGCTAACACTACTCATATGCCCTAATCACGTACTTATTCTCCCATTATTCCTAAGTTGTATCTCTTATATTTTATTTTGTATTGAATGTTTCACGAGGATACATTGTTTGACTTATGCGTGAATAGAGATTTAGGTCTAAAAATAGAGTCCTAACGGTGTAACTAAGACCATCAAATCAATAACCCCTCCTAATAGACAACGATGTCAAAAAATTAAGTTGACAAGAAGAATTGATAAACACGGTTTTATAACGGTTTTGAACATGAGACTTATTACCAAGACTTTTATACGCCCCCTAACGGAAGGGCCTTATTATCTTTGGTTTACCTCCATCTTTTATTCAACTTCCCCATGAAGCTTTTATTATGACTTCGGTCTTGCCTTGCCTTTTATTATCCGCCTCATCGGTGGTTTTATTAGCCAAAGACGTATATCCTCACGCTAAGGCGAATTTTGGATCTTTAAAGCTTCGAAGATTAAGGCTTGATTCACTTTCAATTTTGCATAGATTTTTCGGCCTTGTGGGGCTTCAAATTGTTTTCTAGATTTAGGTGAGCACTTGAAATCTTATTATTGGGTGAAGCTTTCGATTATTAGGGTGCCAATACTTCAAAACCGTGACGCTGGTGATACCTTAATGTCTTCCCAATTTAATTACACGGAAGCTACTAGAAAAGACTAGAAACCCAACAATCCTAACTAAACCGCTAAGTCAATATTTATTAAGCAAAAAATATATACAAACGAAGGGAGAATAAGCAAATAACGAGAACACATGAGTTTTTGAAAGAATATGAGTACTCTACGTTTAGCATAGTAACTTATAATTAACTCTATCATTTCTCGTCCTCATTTAAGAGACTTAGCCTAATGTGTAGTTAAGGAATCGAAGCTAAGTGCTCAACACACACGGTCGAGTCAAAAATTACTCTTATTCTCGCCATCGGAAAACCTACATTCGTGTCTTAAACACTTATAAAACATGAGAAAAATTTTAAAATTTGGCCATTTTTAGCCTTATTTTGCAACAAAACGATAAACAAAAAGGTAAATTTTGGAAAGCGTGAAGGTTTGGCAAGGCAAGTATCTATTCACCCCCCCCCCCCCCCCCCCCCCCATACTAAAGTTCAACATTGTCCTCAATGTTTCGAGTCTAGGGGTGCAAACACCCCCATACTAGAGACGTAGTCGAATGCCTAATCTAGCATGGAAAGGGTGTAACCAATAAATTAATAGCCGTTTATGAAGTGTGCTAAAAACCTAAGGTTAGAACATCAAAGGATATATCATTTGGATATTGAGAAAGTCTTCAAAGCAAACGATTGAGTGCTCCCATAAAATGAACACGAGAGGCTCCAATCGTGAAGATCATGATCTAAAAACCACAATGCACAAACAACCACGGAACAAAGGTTGGAAGGGCACAAATCCCCTCACATTAATCTAATTAGAAAGCAATAATATGTACATGGATAAGCATAGGTCTCCCCCACGAGGCACCTTGTTTTTGATAACCGAGTCAAAAGCTCGACTCGAATCCCCATAAATGTGATCATTTAGGGATTATCATGGTATGGTCAATGTTTAGTGGGGCTTACATGATAAACAAGGCCCAAAAACAACCGGTATAAAGGACTAAGTCCATTGATGGTGCAAAATACCGGGATCGAAGATGGCGTTCTCGTTTTTATTGGAAAAACAAATCAACGCCACTTCATCGTGTGTCAACAAAAACTCAAAGAGTTTCAAGAAAATAGGTGAGAAGAAATAGAAGGGTGGGACAATGGGTAAGTCATGAAAACTATGAGCTACTCGAGGTAGACTCGCACCAATCAAATAGAAAGATTTTCCATTTATTGCATCGGTGGAAGACCGAGATTTCCCTTTATAAGCAATTCCAGGATCAAATATCTCGTCCTCGGTGGAGAAAGGGGAGGAAACATAAGGGGCTTCTCCCACACTAAGTCCACACAAGGCATTGTCAAAAGGAGAAGACGAGCTTGTAGTACTCAATACACGTGGTGATGACGGAGTTAGAATTGTAGAAAAATCTTTTAAATTCAATTCAAAATCTTTTCCTTTTTCATCTTTTAAACTCTCCTTGTGAAAACCCGATTTAATTATGTCAAAAATATCTGGTGTTTCTAAAGCAATGTTAGTCACTAAAAATTCTCACATTTGAAAACCGTTTTGGTAAAGGTGGTGGTAAGTTTTCAAAACGTTTGTCGACAAAGAAAACTTCCCCATCGGGATCAACACATTCATCATCCGAAGAATCACTCGAGATTGGAATCGTAGGCTTAACACTCTTGACCTCCACCGGCGGAGGGGATGGAACTTCATTTTTCTCAACAACTTCTAAAACTCTATTTGAAATTCTTTTGCAAATGTTTTTGATGGGATTGACATTGTACAAAGACGTGATAGAATACACATGAGAAAGTGTGGAGTTTTGGGTTGCATTAATGACGAGTTCTTCCTCATTGAAATGAAGAGTGATTTTCCTAGCATGCACATCGATAAGTGCTCTCGAGGTGTCCAAAAATGATCGACCTAAAATTAACGGAACTTTAGGATCGATAGGAATGTCAACAACAATAAAGTCTACAGGATAGTAGAACTTTCCAACTTTCACAAAGACGTCCTCGGCAACTCCACAAGCTAGAATCGTAGAATGATCGGCCATTTCGATTGACATTCTTGAAGGAGTGAGATTGGGAAGATTGAGCGATTTAAAAATCTCAAGAGGCATCAAATTAATACTAGCACCAAGATCGGCCAAGGCGTAGCATTCTTCCATGTCTTGTATAGCACATGGGATTAAAAACTTTCCAGGATCACCGACTTTTTGAGGTATGCGGCTTAGAAAAACCGATGAACAACTAGACTATTTTTGCGATTTCTATTTGTTATTCAACATACTCTTGAAGTTCGCGGCAAATCGATGCATCATGACTAAGGCGTCGGCAAAACTTATATTAAAATGCAAGTCACGAAACATTTTCATAAAAAGTTCAAATTGATAATTATTTCGTTCTTGTGCCTTTTCCTTGTCTCGTCTTGAAGGGTATGGTAAAGGTGGTGTGGGTTGGGGCATAGGCATAGGCATCGGCCTTGGAATATCGGGTTCCATGATTGGTATTGGTTCAACCGTAGGTGTGGTTTGAGCGGTACTTCGTGGGCTTGGAATTTGCTCCTTTTCGACCACCGCCTCGGGTTCTTTCTCTTTTTCCTTCTCCATAGAAGTACTTGGACGAGAAATGGGTTCTTTGAAAGTTTTACCACTACGAGTAGTAATAACCTTCAATTCTCCTTTCGGGTTCACGATGGTATCACTAGGAAGACCACCCGAAGAAGAGGGCTTACACATGATAGCTTCAAACATTTTTCCCATTCGGTCTTCGAACTTAGATTGCCTAGCATCCGCTTTTAACAATTCTTGCTTAATCTCATGTTGAACTTGCTCCATTTTTTGTTGATTTTGTTGGAGTCTTTGAACATTTCCTTCCATTTTATTAGCATGAGTCTTAAGTTCATTAGCAAGTTCGTTTTTAAGCTCGTTTTTCAATTCGGATCTTAAGCTAACCATTTCACGTTGCATATTGTCAAACTTAGCATCGTTAGCCTTAGCATAATTCAAAAATTCTCCTTGAAGATTTTTGGTGTGATCATTTTGAAAACCTTGTGTGGTAGTTTGAAAATCACGGTTTTGGTTTTGGTTTGAAATTTGCCCATTCCCACTTTGATAATTACCCTTGTTGTAATTCCTTTGATTTCCTTGATAATTACCACATTGGTTGTTGTTTCGATAGTTATTAGCATTTTGATTTGGTGGAGCTTGATTTTGGCGGGAACCTTGACCGTTTTGGTTATAAGTTCCCGTGGCTACATAAGCATTCGAAGTGTTACCATCCGCGGTAATGCACTCGGAAAAATCATGAGCTCCACCACACGAAATACAACTCTTAGCAACCGCTTTAACCGAAGCGGAATTTGAAGCTTCTTGAGCTTTCCAATGAGACATAAGAGTCGAAAACCTATCGAAAAACCGATTCTCCTCATTTGCTTCATCTTGCAAGGCATTAATGGAACGAGACGATGACGAGCCCAAATTGGCAACACTCGGTGTGTTACGAGGGCTATAAACCTTAGACCTATTTTCAATGATTTTCAAAGCCTCTTCGGTTGTTTTGCACAAAAAATTACCACCCGCGGCGGCATTTAAGTAATCTCGTTCATGATCATTAAGCCCATTATAAAAAGTGTCAATTTGATGTAATTCGGAAAAATCATGGTGTGGACATTCATGTAACATTTCTTTAAACCTTTCCCAAGCCATTGAAAAACTTTCATTAGATCTTTGTGTAAATCGTGAAATCTCGTTTTTCAAATGTGTTGTTTTAGATGGTGGAAAAAATTGATTCACAAATTTAGACACGAGATCGGCCCATGTCAAAATTGAATTTGGCGGTTCTTTCTCAAGCCATATCTTGGCGGGTCCATCTAACGAGTAGGGAAACAACATCATCTTAATGGCATCGTGTGGTACATCCTTAAACTTGCTTGTCGCGGTGAGACGATTAAATTGCCTAATGTGATAATGTGGGTTGTCTTTTTCGTGTCCGCGAAACTTGTTTGCTTGAAGCATAGACATTAAACCCGTCTTGATCTCGAAGTTCTCCGCAAGGATGGCGGGAATCACAATGGCCTCTCCAAAACCCTCGGTGGGTGCTTGAAGCAACTCCATTATAGTACGATTAGCCATGATAGCTTCTTGTTCTACAATAGGTTCCTCACTTGGAGTCTCTTCACTAGAAAAATTAGGAGTAGGTGTTGTCTCCTTTCGGTTTCAACGTTTACGTGCACGTTTTGCTTGATTGCGAGTAAGCATAAACGTCACGTACAACGAGGGGATGAGCAAAGAATATTCTTTTTGGTGTTTTGTATTTTTCAATTTTTTTGTGGTTTTTGATGGTATTAACTTTTTTGGATTTTGGTGAATGTATTAAGTAGACACAAATCTACAAATCTCCTCCTTAATCAAATCTCTCGATTAAAGAAGCCTCAAGGAATGAAAACGATCACGTGAAGTGAACGCCTTCGATGACTTTAGAACGATGGTGGAACACCAAATCGTTCAAGAGGGTTTAATCAATAGAAACCAAGAAAATATATATGATATGTAATAATACTTTGGGCGGCAAAACCCTCGATTAGCTCTCAAAATCAAATACTCACAAGCAAGCGGAGGAAACGGGGCGGCGCGAAGCACTTAAGAGCCTTTTTCCTTTAGGTCGTGAAATACAACCGCCTTATACCCACCTTATAGTTTGTATTTTTCAAAATCGAGCTTCACGAAAGTATTTATCTATTTTTGCCTTTTTTCTTTGGTTTGAGATTCGAATACAATGATTGGGTAATGACCTCCCAAGTCAAGGTTGTGATTTCTCACGTATTTGGAGTACTTGTGAATTTATTGTTCTACGCATACAATATAGTAATAGTATTCACACAAAAACCAAAAAACGATAATACGTATTAGTAGAGTGCTACTAATACAAATACTAATTATGGCTAGTATAAAAACAACAATGTTCAATCAAAACACAACACGCCTCCCCGGCAGCGGCGCCAAAATGATGTAGTGTTTTTGTACCCTTTAGGAAAAGGATAACAAAATAGGGCAAGTAGGCACGACGATTTAGGAAAACCGTGTGTGAATGACCCTAAAATGAAGTGAGTTCGTTCTCGAGGAGGCACGTGTGTTGTGTGATGAATTGATTAATGATTATTTTATATTTGAGAAAGGAAAGAAAATAGAAATAAGAAAGAAATGACGGTTACGGAGACGGATCGAGCTAAGGCGAAAAAACGTTCACGTAAAACCGTAAAAACTACAAAATTAAAAATTTTAAAACCTAAAAATTAATTAAAAGATAAAAGTAGTCTAAAATAATATAAATAAGAATAAAAATCCAATAAAAATATTTTAAAACCTTTTATTAATTAAATATTCAATTTTAAATGCTAATTAAAGCCCTAAAATTAAATATAATTAATCAAAATGTCCAAAATATTATTTTATTGAACTTATAACTTACTTATATTATCTAAAGACTAAAAAGTATTTTTCCTAATTTTTAAAAACTATTTTTCTATTTTTAAATCACTAAAAACTATTTTAAAACTAAAATAATTATAAAAAATAATAAAATAATGCTAAAAATAATTTACCAATTTTAAAAATCCTAATTTACTCTAATGAACAGAAGAAAATTGAAAAAGTGTGAAAAATATAAAATTTACCACTAAAAGACAAAAATAGTTTAATATATAACCCTAATTAACTTAAATTAATTCTAAAAAATAAATAAAAAGTGAACAGTGAAAACTTTTAAAACTAAAAATCTTAAAATAATATTCTAAGTCTAGGAAAAATGTTAAAACTGAAAAATATTTATTTTTGGCACTAAATGCCAAAAACAGAAATAATAAAAGTATTAAAAATAGCTAATTAACCTAAAAAATAGCAAATGAACAGTAATAAAAATTCTAATTAAACAGAAAAATCAAAAATTAAATTAGAAAAATAATGAAACAAGTTTGAAAGTCTAATTCACAAATTCAAGCACTAAAGACAAAAAATTAAACTTTCTGAAAGTGACACTTCAAGGACTTTGTCCTTTTGTATAGCAGTGGAAATAAGTGTGCTATCAGTGGGAAAGGAGTTCCCACTGGTAGTGTTAATTTTTGTTCAGCAGACCAATAAGCTCGGGAGAGCTTATTTGTGGGCTTATTTTGGGCAATAAGGCACCCTTATACTCAGTTGAGTATAAGGAGTCAAATACAACACAAAAACAAGCAGGTTGCAAGCAAAAATCAAGCACAAATAACCAAGAAAGTTTCTGATTAAGCTATACCCCTATCTGATGAATAGGATGCTGGTTCAAATGGCACAAAAGTGAGATTCAAGTGCTTAAATCTTGCACACAAGTCAACCAACTAGCATATAAGTGATAACAAACCCTAGAATGAACTATCTCCTAACAAACTTAGCAACTTGGATGGCAAAATCACACAAGTACATGCAAAAACAAGCAGTTACTGATTTTTGAGGCAGTTTTCCAAATTTTACCATGCAAATGTGTTGCAAACCTTACCAAACTGTAAACAAGAGGCATGTATCACATAATGATTACCAAAGAAGTGTTTTTAACCAGGTTTTAACACAAAATTTTGTCACAATCTTGGCTAATCCCTTATCCCAAACACCCCTTTATGATCTGAAAATGATTTTTTAACAAAGCAAATGGTTTCAAATGACACCCAAACTGATTCAAACCACTACTAACATACATTTAACATCAAAATAAGCATGAACAACCAGAATAACAAGCACTTAAACACATTTCATACAAATCACATAAATCAAATATTTTGAAAACTACAAATGGAACCAAGGGATTTTACCTTGTGGGACCTACAATCCAGGTCCCACAATGGCTGCTTAGCCACCTCCAATCAGGTCCGGACCTGAGCTGAACGTTGGACAAACAATCACAATGGGAACCTGCTAAGAATAATGCAAACACAATAGCAAAGAAAATCTGATTTTAAGACCTTTTAAAACCAACTTGTACAATCCAATAAACCTTGAACTTGGAACACCTTTTGAAACAAGAACAATATCAGAAATCCAGGAATCCAATTCCACTTTCACTTCATAGGATCCAAGGATTTCTGATAATTTTCAAACAAATTCTAAAACCCTCTCTTTTTTGAAAACTGAAATAAACACCAAGTGTTTATCAAAAGAAATATGGAACTCAGATTTTATCAAGCTAACACCAAACTTTAAAAATAATAAAAGGAGTTATAATTCAGCAAAAACACCAACTTTATAAAAATTTAAAAGGAATTACAATAACTTGAAAAAAATCTGGAACAAAGTAAAAGGGACACATGAGTCTCCTTTTATAATACATGATGGAACTATCTAGAAAATAATACAATGTGTAAAACCCTAGCTCTTGATTTCCCTGAAATGCCCTTGGTTTGAATTTGGAATCTTGGTCAAAAACATTGGCATGTGATGATACAGCTGTATGAGATGATCTTGGACGTTGGATTGTCCTTGGGGACCAAGTAGAATGCTTGGAGACGTTGATTGGCCTGCTGATATTTTGTCTTCAAGCATTTTTGGTGCAGGGCACCATGTGGGAGGGGGCCACAGTTGAGGGTGATGTGTTTTGGGAGTTGGGATAGGATTAGGGTGAGATTAATTATGGTTCTGGAGAGTTTAAGGGTAAAACCCTTTGATTTGATGAAATTGGATATTAGGGTTTATGGGTTTGGGGGAAATAAGCAGGGTGGGGTTTAATCCGTTTTTGGGGATAATTAGTTTAAAAAAGGTGTTAGGAGGGAAAATACTTAACTGATTTGTTAATCAGTTAATAATAGTGGGTGGAAGGTGACATGGAAGGGGTTTGTGACGTGGTGGATTGGTATTGGTGGGGTGGGGTGATGTGGCCAACTGATTGGTGGGGAGTGGTTATGATGTCTGGCAGTAATGGCCCCCCTATTTTCACACTTTCTTCATTCAGTTTAAAACATCCAACAACTTCAAAATTACTTGTAACAACTTTGGCTCACTTGTCAAAAATGGCACAAATACTTTACAAACTTGAAACAAGGACTTCAAATGCAAATTCTTCAATTCCCAAGGGCTATTCATGTAACATCTTGATAATTTAGGGACCACAATGCATTTTATGAGTTTTGCAAGGGTATAAATTGCCAAGTCTTCAAAAATGAGGGACCAATGTTGCCAATCTTCAATTCTTCAAGGTCATTTTTGGAAATTCCAGATTTGGGCCCGGTTCATTGTGCGGCTTCGTTTCCCGTGTTCGTTTTTGAATGATTCTTGTGATCTTTTTGTCATTTCCTCAATATCCGTACCTAAAATACACAAGTAACAAACACGAGCATATATTTGGCAGTTTTAAGGATATTTTATGCATTTTAAGCCCGATTTGGACGATGAGACCATATATAAAAGCAGTCTCATCAATGGCAATCCCGTTTTATACGTTATCTTGACACAAAACCTAACGATGATGCTTTAAGGCAATGTATTTTTTATGGACCCTATAAACTCGCAAGGATAAATGTTCCTGCACAACCAGCCACAGACACAATTGAAGAACAACCAGCTTATGAATGTGATGAAAAAAGAAACGATCTCACACCAGAGAACCGTGCTTGGTTTGATGCAGAAAAGGAAGCAATCTACTTAATTCTCAGTGGCATTGGAGATGATATTTATTCCACGGTTGATGCATGTTCTACTCCTAAAGAAATGTGGACGGCTATTGAAAGATTGCAACAAGGTGAATCACTTAACAAACAAGACATGAAAACTAAGATGTTTTGGGACTTTGGCAAGTTTACATCAAAGAATGGGGAATCAATTGATTCTTATTACTCCCGATTCTACAAAATGATGAATGACATGACCCGAAACAACTTGCAAGTTTCCACCATGCAAGTCAATGTCCAATTTCTACAACAACTTCAACCAGAGTGGACACGGTTTGTTACCTTAGTGAAACAACAAAAAAAGTTAGATGAAGTTTCATATCACACGCTCTTTGATGTTTTGAAACAATTTTAAAATGAAGCAAATGAACTTCGAGCTGAACGTGCTACAAAGGTTTCAAATCCACTTGCTTTTGTGTCTACCACTCAACATTACCCAGATTATCATTCTCATGCTCTAAAGACCTACTACACTCAATCATCATCACCACGATCATCCACTGTGTCTAAGTCACATGCTCCAACAAGATCTCGAGGAAAAGAAGTTGCAAGAGCACCATCACCCACACCTGAGCAATCATCCGAAGAAGACAGTGATGAAGAACTTGCTCAAAAGGATAGGGAATTTAAGCAACAAATGGCTTTTGTTATGAAACAATACATGAAAATCTACAAACCTACCAACAACAACCTCAAAACATCATCTAACACGAGGAACAACTATGCTCAGAGTCCTCCAAGGTATGACACACGAAGACGTGCTGAGAGTCCTCCAAAGTATGATCGACAACCTGTAAAGTATGATAATCAGAGGGTTGCTACTGTTGTTGGAAATAGAGACACTATTGGTACTCAAGTTGTGCAACAAACTGGGATTCAGTGTTTTAACTGCCGAGGTTATGGGCATTTGGCTAGGGAATGCAGACAGCCAAAGAGGGTCAAAGATTATGGTTATCATAAGGAAAAGATGTTGCTATGCAAGAAAATGGAAGCTGGGATCAAATTATCAGCTGAGGAAGTAGAAATGCTTGACGACACAGATGATGAACTCTACGACCAAGAACTCGGGGCACATTATTCATACATGGCAAAGATTCATGAGGTCCTTAACGTCACTAAAGATGACAATGGTCCTATCTTTGATACAGAACCAATTGATAAGGTATAACATGATGATGGATATAATGTGTTTGGTGATACACATGAGCATAGTGATCTACCAACAACAATTACTAACACGTGTATGATGGAAAAGGTTGATAGCAATACCACACCCGATTCATCAGACATGTGCAATAATGAGTTTGAGGATGATCAACATGCAAATGAGTATGATGATGAGGAGCGTGTCGCGCTTGCTAATTTAATTGCTAGTTTACAAAAAGATGTCAATGAAACTAGAAAGAGTCAAAAGCAATTAAAGAAGGCAAACGCAGCGCTCACTCAAAACTTTGAAGAATGCAAAGCCGCTCTAATTAAATGTAATGAGACCCTTGAAAGTTTAGAGTTGAGCTTCTTCAAAAGACCAAAGAGCTTGAGGGTTACAAGGGTAGTGCGTTAAAAAGTCAAAAGGACGATCTTGAAAAGAAATACAACGAAACTCTTAAGTTATTAACCAAAGAGAAACGTCAATTTAATGTTTTATTAATGGATGAACGTCAAAAAACGTACCTTGCTACCACCAAAGTTAACGAACTTGAACAACGGCGATAACATCGAGACTGCTAAAATTCTTGATGTTAAGAAACAAGAGGTTGAAACTTTAAAACAAGATTTCAAAAGTCGACATGAAAAAGATACTAAAAAAGTAACGGAACTAGAAAAACAAGTCGAATTCTTGAAGAAAGTTGTTTATAAAACGCATGACTCTATTCAAACAGTAAGAATGATAGCACCTCCGTCGATGTTTAAGGGTCAAGCTAGCTTTGCAAGTCCTGATTACCTTGCCCAAGCTCAAGCTGCGAACCCCGCCTTTATATGGATGAGTCCGAATGGACCGATCATGAATGTCCTCTTGGTAATGATGAGACATCCCTTTGGGAAGAGGAGAGTAGATCACCGGTCAATAAAGAGTTTGTGAAACCATATAATTATGCTTATGAGAATAGTCTATATGGTCTTTTCACTACACAAAAACAGAAGTCTCGTTAGGAATTGTTTTTAGAATGCAAACAAAGAAGAATTCAATGGAAGAAAGCTTTTGCCACTAAGAGGAAAACTAATGTTTTTAAATATATTTACTATTTGCCTCTTGATGCTTCTAAAAGAAAAAGTAGAAAAAAACTTGGTTTTCTTAAACACCACATTTATAATGTTCAATCAATTGTTGAAAGCGACTGGGAAAAACATCAAAAGGATAAGTGGAAAACATAGATTCCTCACGACATAACTGTGCTTGTGAAAGAACTTTTAATACCAAATACGAAGATAATCAAAGAACATGTTCTTGAGTTCAAAAAATTGATTCGGTCTGAAATGTATGATGACTTGAAATATGTTGAGTCTCTTGAAAAACCAATTGATGAACTTCAAAATGATAAATCAGATTTTTCAAACGAATATGATCTCCTCTTAGAAGAATGTCTCTCCAAAGATATTTTGTGTGTTACTCTTCAATCTTGTGTTGATATCGATGAATATGCTGATGTTGCATGCAAATATCTTGATAAGATCAAAGAGTGTGAGCGTCTTGAAACTGAGCTTTCGAAACGTAAAGAAAATGTTGATAAAAAGGCTTTTGAGTTACTTCAACACAAAACTGATTTCCTTCAAAACATTGTCATTCTCTTGAACTTACTTTGCAAAAAGACATCAGAAAAGGTCCAAATGATAATAACTTGCAAGTAAAACTTTCCGCCTTATGTCGAGAAATGAACGAAAAGAGTATGGAAATTACAGACATGAAAGCACAGTTGCAAGAAAAGGACATAGCGATAGAAGAGTTGAAGAAACTCGTTGCTAAATTGGGTGGGAAAAATATGGAACCTAAAGTTGTGAAACATGTTGTTCGACAACCCAATGCCTACAAGGATCCAAAGCCATCTATCTTAGGAAAACCGACTCCGTTCTCCAATTCTTCTCATGTGAAATCTAGGTTACCTCCTAAGACTGATGTGCAACCAAGTGTTCCAAAACCATCCATATCACCCTATGTTCCTCCATTTAGAAAGAACACTGTTGCTAAACCAAACCATGTGAATGCACCTAGCCCTTCTAGGACTCCTCCAAAACGTGTGACATTCGTGTCCACAAAGGAATCTGTAGGTTCAAATGACTTCGTTCATACCAACAACCTATAGGATGCTAAGCAAAAAGGGAAGATTCAGAAAGACAAACCCGTGTATTCAAAACCTAGTTCACCAAATCTCGCTAGAGTTCCACACACTCCTAATGGTAGTCAACCAAAACCTAGGATCTCTCACCATCAATCTAGGAATTGGAAACCATCCATGAATAGTCGTGTTTCAAACACTACGCCTGAACGATTTGAAAAACCAAGGAATACAAGCACTTTCGTGAATCCCAAATTCCCTGTATGTCCCACTTGCAAAAAGGGCATTCACAATGGAAATCATGACCATTGCATTCTTCAATACCTCTATGAGGTCAAATCTCGTTCTTTTGAATGGAGATCGAATACAGAATCCCATAAGACAACAAGGAGATACAAACCCGTCGTAAAGAAAAGCAACCACACCAAATCTAAAACGTGGATTCAAAAAGGATATAGTTTCTCTCCAAAGAAGTCTTCCGCTGTGCAAGAGAAAACTACTCCTAAATCTAGTCTTCAGTGGAAACCAACGGGTTGGAGCTTCACGAAAGTTGGTCTTAAGTAGATCCCAATAGAGAAGAGTGATGAAACCTGCGCTAGCACGAATGCGAATGATTTGCCTGTAGAAAAGGAATTTGTTACTCCTAACACTAGTATTTGTGCAAACTCTTCTTCTGTCATTGCAGGTACAAAAGTGGATTCTTAACCCACTTCTTCTTCTTCAAAGGGTTCCAATTCTGTACATTCGATATCACCTTTTCTGCTATACTAAAGTCTATTTTGGATTATTTTCGAACAACTTGAGAAAACACAAAAATATAATAAAACGTAAATATCCATAAAAAACAAAATAAAAAATGAAAAAACTTTTAAAATACCAAAAATATTTTTCTCGACATGTCTTTCAGTATCGATAATATGGACGTACCTAGAAATGTCGCTCAATAACGACACGGGTGTGTACATAAAGCTCGAATGAAAGTTGTAAATATTTTTCAAAACAAGTCATTTCAATGATTTACAATTACTTCAGATTGTGACTCGTGCTTCAAAGAAAGGAAAGTTGATCATGGTTGATAACTTATCCTCAACAATGGGAAAATTAAAATTCTCGGTCATGAGCTTTCATTAAAAACATTCCAATTTTTTAAGCTCATGTAAACGACTTACAGTTAAATGTCAGACTGTAACTCGAACTTCAAATATAGGAAAGTGTATCCTTAAAGATAACTTATCCTAACAAACGGGTAGAGAAATCTATCACGGGTTGAGCTTGTCATAAAACATTCAACATTTTGAGCTCAACACAATGGCTTGTAATCACTTTCAGATTGCGACCCGGATCGATATTCACGGGGGAGTGTACGATTTAGTACGCTTACCCTCAGCAAAAGAAGAGAAATCTTCTTACACTTGAGTGGATTTGTCAAGACATTCAAAGTCTATGAACTCAAGTTTATGCTTTAGAAAAACCATTTCGCCAAAAAGAATGGATTTTTCAAAAAGCGTTGAACACAATTTTTTCAAGAGTTTTTCAATGATTATTCAAAATCTTTCAAAAAATGTATGTTCAACAACTCCTATCCTCAAAAAGTGAAATGTGGATCACATCCTCATAATGACAATTCAATTGGATCAATTTTTGAGGGGGAGCATTTCAACTTCATGCAAAGATTGACACATCTTTCTCCAAGAGATTTTCAAGACTATTTTTTCAAAATATATTTTAATCAAATTTGGTATCTCTAATATCAAAAGATTTTAATATATTAGAGATAGGGGAGAAAATATGATTAAAATATATGATCTATAGACTCAAGCACTTTAACTCTTACCCACGTGTGCAAAATGTCTACTTAAATTCTTTCGCATTTCAATGCACATGTGTAGGGGGGGCATTTCTGAAACGACAAAACTATCAAGGTGTTAAATGTTTTTCAAACACCTTGTTAGACATTTAAAGTGGTTTTTTATGGTTCGATCAAATACCCACAACATCTTTAATTCACGACGTTATTGGTGTCAAAATGGTGGTTAGGTTTAAGTCCTATGATCCAACCAGGATCGGAGGGATCTTCCCAGGGACAATCCAATAGATTATTAGAAGTCCTTAGGAAAGACTGAGTAGAATGTGAACGTAGCTGAATGCCGACTAAGTATTGATGCTAGCACTGGAACAATCACAACAAGGTGCTAGTAATGATGTCTTGGTAATCATTGAAGGGGTTGAAGAATGAAAAAGAAATGTAAGGATAAAGGGTGTAAAGAAAGAAGCCCTCCATACAACTTAGATAGAAACCGGGTCAACACATCATGAAGACAACTCATCATGGACCTAGTGATGTAATACACAACCCCTCCCTAGCTACTCAGTCTTCTCTCAAAAGAAGTTTGTTTTATTGTCACGGAGATCAACATGACTTCTATTGACTTTCTCACTCTGAGATAGTTGATATTGAATAGGTGGCATCTGCTCCAGCCTCCGACCACTAAAAGTGCACAAATCGAGTCTAGAGCCTAGAGATCAATCAAATCTCATTAGGACACACGGAATGACGATAAAGAGAGTCCTACACTATATCCTTGTGATATTGCTATAACACTTAGAGTGATACTACTTAGTATTCACAATGATGAGTGGAAATCCTTCTCGTGTTAACATCAAACAACACTGCGGTAGGTCATATGCAAGATTCTTTATGAATTAAACATATGTAAAACTAAAAAGCAACAGTGGTTTGATTCTGAATTGATTCAAACTCGTTTCAGGTTTCTACACAATATCTTTATGGCCTTGCCAGAACATTCAGAGTGATATTCATTAATATTCACAGTGACGAATGGAAATCCTTCTAGCGTCAACTTCAAACAGCGCTACGGTAGGTGACTTGTGAGATTCTTATGAATCAAGCTTGTGTCAACTGGAAAGCAACAATGGTAAGATTCTTTATGAATCACACTTATTCCAGGAATTTGAATTGACGACTTTAATCAAGCGGATATTTATCCAATTGATTCACTCTTTATGTTCGCAGTCTTGTTTTAAGACGGTCGAGTAAAGAGAACGGATAGTACAGCCACGAAACCCTGTCAAGGAGATTCTTAATTGAATCTACCTAATCATAGGTACGGTATTTAATATCGTATAACGGTCTTCACCTACTGGAGGTAAAAAACTACCGATTTAGGACGAATGTCAAAGCCATTCAGACCGTGTCTATGTTTTGTCTCAATAAGGTGGCGTCACGGTGTACTCATCAAAATCAAAGATTCAAAACCACATACTCATGCCTAAAGACATATTCAACAATTAATAGTGTGAGCATGTGGATGAAGACACAAGATCGCAAGATGGCAAAGACAAGTCAAGGATGATTTGAAGATCTCAAGATTAAAGACAAAGTCGAAAGACAACGACAAAGGCTCAAAGATCCCAACATGAAGAAACAAGACTACTATTACACGTTCGAGAATCATTTATGGTGAGATTAGTAATCTCTACAAATCTCCAAATGACAAAGGGTAATGACCTCTCATAAGGTAATGATCTCATCAGGGGAGATTGTTAGCCTCAAAATATTGAGTGAAACAAGAATGCTCAGTCATATGTTTATTATATATCATATAATAGAACGTTGTAATAGGTAGTAGATTAGTCGTGTTATACGGGCTTAACTTTAGGCTAAAGTTCATTCATAAGTAACTAAAGCCCAAAAGAAAAGCCCGACCCATTAGACTATAGTCCATAAACAAGCCCGCATGTGAGTGGACTATATATACCCTTCCTAGCATGTCAGGAAGGGTGTTGGTCATTTTCATTTTCTCTCACTAATCTAATCCTCCAAAAGTTCCAACCATTTTTCTCTCTACTTTCTCTCACTACTTTCTCTCTCTAGAATTCATCTATTTTCTACCTTTCTTTCTTGTTTAATCTTCATAATCTATGGGACAACACATAGTTTCTCCTTCTTCTCTCTACTTTCTCTCTCTAGAAATCCATCTCTTTTCATCTATTTTCTATCTTTAATCATCTAATAACATGGTACAACATTTGGTATCAATCGCCACGGGGTAGATTTGTGATTGGTTGTTTGGTTTATTGTTTAGTTCGGTTGATTTATCATCAAATCATCTCGAATTTAAAAAAAAATTGTGTTTTCGGGCTCTAAATCTTGATATACATCTCCTGCATAGTTGTGGTAGGGGTTTGGTTAAGTTTTTGTGGTTAAAATCGCAAGTTTTTGGGGTGTTTGGATTGGTTTTGGGGTTCGATTTGAAGAACATCGTCTTTGTCGGCCAACAGTATTTATTCCGAAAAAATGATTTTCGGAAAAGGGTTTTAGATTCCGAAGGTTGGTATTATTCCGAAGATTTCTTTATTCCGAAGGTGAGTTCTTTAGTTTATCCGAAAAAGCTGTTATCCAAATTCTGTAGTTTATCCGAAAAACAACTTTTATTCGAATTCTGGTCATTTATCCGACAAAACTGCTAATTCCAAAAACTTTATCCGAAGAATACCAATATTCCGAAAAAAAAGTGAATTTATCCGAAAACCAACATTATTCCGAAAATAGCCAAGTTATCCGAAAATTCACTTTATCCGAAAACAGTCCATTTATCCGAAAAAGTGAATTTATCCGAAAACCAACATTATTCCGAAAAAGGACTTTTATCCGAAAATTGCCAGTTTATCCGAAAAAGTCACTTATCCCGAAAAACTCCATTATTCCGAAAATACACCAATATTCCGAAAATAGAAATTTTTTACAAAAGTGACTTATCCCGAAAAACTCTATGATTCGTGTGATTTTTCTCCTTCGAATTTTTGGTTTCTTGTGAAGACAATTTTTAGGGGATTTTAACATTTTTTTCTTCGACAACAACAATCACAACACATCTACTTAAGATCCGTTTTCACTTCAACAATTTCAAGTTTCTCGAAATGGATTCTACTCAAGAGTATCGTGTGACAAACAACAACATCATGGTGGCGGGTAACAAAGAGAGACCACCAATGCTTGTGACTGGTCGATATGCACAATGGCAATCACGATTTCTTTGATATCTTGACACTAAACCCAATGGTGATGTTCTTCGACGTTTCATCAAAGAAGGACTCTATACTCTTACTACAATAACCATTCTTGCAATTCCAGCAACCGACTCGACGAACGGTTCCGATGAGCAAACAATTGAGGAAACATATGAAAACACTTCGAAAGAGAAACGTGCTTGGATTGATGCAGAGAAAGAAGCAATCTATTTGATTCTAAGTGGGATTGGGGATGATATTTACTCAACGGTTGATGCGTGCTCTACTGCAAAAGAAATGTGGTTTGCCATTGAACGCTTGCAACAAGGAGAATCACTTAACAAGCAAGATGTCAAAACTAACTTGTTATGGAACTTTGGCAAGTTTACTTCATTGGATGGGGAATCAATTGATTCATATTACTCAAGGTTCTACAATGTGATGAATGACATGACAAGAAACAATTTGCAAGTCTCCACCATGCAAGTCAATGTGCAATTTCTACAACAACTTCAACCAGAGTGGACACGGTTTGTAACTTTGGTGAAACAATAGAGTAAGTTAGACGAGGTAAACTATCACACGCTCTTTGATATTTTGAAACAATTTCAGAATGAGGCGAATGAACTTCGAGTTGAAAGGATAGCAAAGACTGCTAATCCACTTGCTTTGGTGTCTACCACTCAACACGTCCAAGATTATCGCTCTCGTGCTCCAAAGTCATACTCCACTACATCCTCTTCACCAAGATACTCCACTTCATCTAAGTATTCAGCTCCCACAAGATCACGAGACAAAGAACCAAGAGCATCATCACCATCACCTGAGCCATCATCTGAAGAGGACAATGATGAAGAACTAGCTCAGAAGGATAGGGAGATGAAACAACAAATTGCTTTCATTATGAAGACCTACAAGAAAATTTTCAAACCCACCAACAACAATCTCCGAACATCATCTAACACCGGGAACCAATATGTTGAGAGTCCTCGAAGGTATGACACACGTCAACGTGATGAAAGTCCTCCTAGGTATGATCGGCGTAATCCAACACATGTTGAGGGTTCTGCACGGTATGATCGACAAACTGCTAAGTATGATACTCAGAGGATTGCTACTGTTGCTGGAAATAGGGAAACTGTTGGTACTCCAGTGGTTCAACAAAGTGGGATTCAGTTCTTTAATTTTCAAGGTTATGGGCATATGACAGAGGAATGCAAAAAGCCGAAAAGAGTTAGGGATTCTGGTTATCATAAGGAAAGATGCTGCTTTGTAAGAAGATGGAAGCTGGGGTTAAATTGTCGGCTGAGGAAGGAGCAATGCTTGATGATACTGATGATGAAGCCTCCAACCAAGAACTTGAAGCACATTACTCGTACATGGCAAAGGTTGAAGAAGTTCTCAACGTCACTGAAGATGACAATGGTCCTATCTTTGATACTGAGCCAATTGATAAAGTACACACTGAAGAGGAATATAATGTGTTTGGTAATATTCATGAGCATTGTGAGCTACCCAAAGCCATTAATGACACATGTATGATGGAAATGGTTGATAGAAATACCACACCCGATCATCAGACATGTGCAATAATGAGTCTGAGGATGATCAACATGCAAATGAGTATGATGATGATGAGGAGCGTATTGCGCTTGCTAACTTAATAGCTTCTTTACAAAAAGATGTCAAAGAAACAAGAAAGAGTCAAAAGCAATTAAATAAGGCAAACGCTACGCTCACTCAAAATTTTGAAGAATGCAAAGCTGCTTTAATCAAATCTAGTGAGACCATTGATAGCTATAGAGCTCAGCTTCTTCAAAAGACCAATGAGATTGAGGGGTACAAAGGGTGTTTAATTAACGTAAAAAAGGACGAGTATCAACAGAAATATAACGAAACTTTTAAGCTTCTAGAACAAGAGAAACGTAATTATAACACATCTTTAAGTACTTAACGTCACAAAACGTATCTTGCTACCACTAAAGTCAATGAGCTAACTCAAGTAAATGGTTTTCTTCAAGAGGATAAAACTAAACTTGTTAATGAAAAGAAAGTTATGGTTGAAAAGATGGAAAAGGATTTCAAAACTAAACAAGCGAATGACATCGACAAAATGGTGGAACTTGGAACTCAAATTGATTTTTACAAGAAAATTGTTTACAAAACTAATCAATCAATTCAAACCATAAGAATGTTGGCACCTCGTTCGTTTTTCAAGGATAGACCTAGTTTTGCAAATCCTAAGTACCTTGAGCAAGCTCAATCTGAGAATCAACACTTATACCTTGATGAGTCCCAATGGACCGATCTTGATAAACGACTTGGAAGAAGAGAGTAGACCAAAAGTTAATAAAGAATTTGTTAAACCATACAATTATGCTTATGAAAAAAGTCTGTATGGTCTTTTCAAACCACAAACACAGAAGACTCGTGAGCAAATATTTTTCGAATGTGAACAAATATGAGTTAAATGGAGACAAGCTTTTGCCATTAAGAAAACTAATGTTTCTAAATTTATTGAGTACTTGCCATATAAAGCTTCTGTAATCAAGAGTAAGCAAGCACTTAGTATTATCAAGAGTAACATTGAAAATTTCAAAATAGTTGTTGATGATGACTGTAAAAAATGTGAACTTTCGAAAGGAAACAAAGAAATTCCTTACGATATAACTGTGCTTGTGAAAAGTATTTTGATTCCGCTTGCGGAAAGAACGCAAAAACATATTTTGGAATTTGAAACATTAATTAAGCAAGAAATGTTTAATGATTTGAAATATGTGGAATCTCTTGAACAAGAAGTGAATGACCATCAACCTAAAAGAGGTGAGTTTTTTACAGCATATGATCTACTCTCGAAAGGAAACAAAGAAATTCCTCACGATATAACTATGCTTGTGAAAAGTATTTTGATCCCGCTTGCGGAAAGAACGCAAAAACATATTTTGGAATTTGAAACATTAATTAAGCAAGAAATGTTTAATGATTTGAAATATGTGGAATCTCTTGAACAAGAAGTGAACGACCATCAACCCAAAAGAGACGAGTTTTCTACAGCATATGATCTACTCTTGCACGAATGTCTCAAAAGATATTATGTGTGTTTATGTTACATCTTGTACTGGTATTGATGAATATTAGATGTTGCATGCAAATATCTTGATCAAGTCAAAGAGTGTGAACGTCTTGAAACTGAGCTTTCGAATAAAGTTGACCAAAAAGAGTTTTCGTTACTTCAACATAGATATGATTATCTTCAAAAACATTGTCACTCACTTGAACTTGCTTTGCAAAAGTAAGTTGGCAGCTTTTCAAATGATACACCTTTGGAAGTAAAATTATCTGAGTCATGTCGATTACTAAACAAAAAAAGTCTTGATATTTCGGATTTGAAATCTCAGTTACAAGAAAAAGACATAGCAATAGCAGAGTTGAAGAAACTCGTTGCTAAGATGGGTGGGAAAGTTATGGAACCTAGCGTTAAGAAACCTGTTGTTAGACAACCCAATACCTCTAAAGTGAATAGATCCTCTATCTTGGGAAAACCATCTGCTTTCTCAAATTCCTCGTTTGCAAAACCTGTGTTTGCCCCCAAGATGGATGGAAAGGAAAGGTTACCACATAATTAACCCATAAGGAATACTGTAGCACCAAGCGTTAAGCACAATAATGTGATTAAACCAGGGATGTATAGAATGACCACTAAACTCACAAACAAAGTTAGTCAATCGCCTCAGACTTCTAGAAACACTAATACTCATGTGTCTTCTACTACAGAAGTAGTCTCCACTGCTAGTGTTAGCCGGCCTCAGCTTAAGAGCACTCAAGTGAATGATAAGGCCTGAAAACACAAGAGTCAAGGGAAGATGAAGGAAGTAGAAGAACACCCTAGGAATTTGAATGTTTTTAAGAATAAAAAGTCTGTAATCGCGTGTAATGACGATTTGAATGCTATGAATGATTTGAATGCTTTGATTGTTAAATCTGTTTGTGTCAAATGTGGAAAATGTGCTAATGTTAATCATTCTATGTGTGCTATGAATAATGTCAAAGACGTAGATACTAGAACTAAGAAGCAAGTTGCGATGCCTATTAGTGCTAGTGAACCTAAACGCAAAGTGAACCATTCTGGTGCAACCCCCACTAAGAAAAGTAATGCATCAGACTCCACCACTAAGAACCCTAGAAGCAGAATTAAGGAATTATATGAGTCTGCTAGCAAGTCTTGGAAATGGTGGTTTCTAATCAATGTCCTCCAGGATATCAATGGATGCCTAAAGTTAGGACAGAAAATGTGACAACGAGTGTTAGTATGCCTTTAAATGTGGCTAAGGACACTAATGATTCCAGAATTACAACTAACGTGGTATCCAGTTTAGCAAATGCTCCATCGTGTTCTAATTCTTCTGCAGGTGATACATATAATTCTCTTCATACTGGACTCCGGATGCACGAAGCACATGACGGGGAATCTCAAGCTTCTAATTAACTTCGTGGAGAAGTTCCTGGGTACGGTCCGATTTGGAAATGATCAATTTGCACCGACCCTAGGATATGGAGATTTGGTTCAGGGTAATATCACGATAAAGAGGGTATACTACGTCGAAGGGCTTAATCACAATCTTTTCTCGGTTGGTCAATTCTGTGATGCCGATTTGGAAGTTGATTTCAGAAAGAAGACATGTTTTGTTCGTGATTATGATGGGAATGATTTACTCACCGGTTCACGGGGGTACCGATTTGTTGTCCCTAATATTATGATTGTATAATACACGAATTAAAGAAAGAAAGGTAGAAATGAGATGAATTTTAGAGAGAGAAAGTAGTGAGAGAAAGTAGAGAGAAATGGTTGGAACTAGGTGAATGTTAGATTGAGAAGTGAGAATACAAATGAACCAACACCCTTCCTAACATGCTAGGAAGGGTATATATAGTCCACCCACATGCGGGCTTCTTTATGGACTATATGGTTTGGGCCGGGCTTTCCTTTTGGGCTTTAGTTACTTATCAATGAACTTTAGCCTAAAGTTAAGCCCGTATAATACGACTAATATACTACCTATTACAACGTTCTAAAATATGATACGTAATAAACATATGACCGAGCATTCTTGTTTGGCTCAATATTTTGAGGCTAACAATCTCCCCCAATGAGAGGTCATAAACCTTGGTCATTTAGGAACATTGTAGAGATTACTAATCTCGCCATAAATGAGTCTTGAACGTGTAATCGTAGCCTTGTTCCTTCATGTTGTGATCTTTGAGTCTTTGTCGTTGTCTTTCGACTTTGTCTTTAAGCTTGGGATCTTCAAATCATCCTTGACTTGTCTTTGCCATCTTGCGATCTTGTGTCTTCATCCACATGCTCACACTATTAATAGTTGAATATGTCTTTAGGCATGAGTATGTGGTTTCTGAATCATTGACTTTGATGTGTACACCATGACGCCACCTTCTCGAGACAAAACATAGACACGGACTGAATGGCTTTGACATTCGTCCTAAATCGGTAGCGTTTTACCTTCGGTCGGTGAAGACCGTTATACGATATTAAATATCGTACCTGTGATCAGGTAGATTCAATTAAAAATCTCCTTGACAGGGTTTCGCGGCTGTACTAGCCGTTCTCTTTACTCGACCGTCTCAAAGCAAGACTGCGAACATAAAGAGTGAATCAATTGGATAGATATCCGCTTGATTAAAGTCGTCAATTCAAATTCCTGGAACAAGTTTGATTCATTAAGAATCTTACCATTGTTGCTTTCCAGTTGACACAAGTTTGATTCATAAGAATCTCACAAGTCACCTACCGTAGCGCTGTTTGATGTTGACGCTAGAAGGATCTCCATTCGTCACTGTGAATATTAATGAATATCACTCTGAATGTTCTGGCAAGACCATAAAGATATTGCGTAGAAACCTGAAACGAGTTTGAATCAATTCAGAATCAAACCACTGTTGCCTTTTCAGTTTTACATATGTTCAATTCATAAAGAATCTTGCATATGACCTACCACAGTGCTGTTTGACGTTAACACTGGAAGGATTTCCACTCATCATTGTGAATACTAAGTAGTATCACTCTGAGTGTTCTAGCAATATCACAAGGATATAGTGTAGGACTCTCTTGATCTTCATCCGTGTGTCCTAACGAGATTTGATTGATCTCTTGGCTCTTGACTCGATTTGTGCACTTTTAGTGTTCAGAGGCTGGAGCAGATGCCACCTACTCAATATCAACTATCTCGGAGTGAGAAAGTCAATAGAAGTCGTGTTGATCTCCGTGACAATAAAACAAACTTCTTTTGAGAGAAGTCTGAGTAGCTAGGAAAGGGTTGTGCTTCACATCACTGGGTCCATGATGAGTTTGTCTTCATGATGAGTTGACCCGGTTTCTGCCTAAGTTGTATGGAGGGCTTCTTTCTTTACACCCTTTATCCTTACATTTCTTTTTCATTCTTAAACCCCTTCAATGCTTACCAAGTCATCATTACTAGCACCTTGTTGTGATTGTTCCAGTGCTAGCATCAGTACTTAGTCGGCATTTAGCTACGTTCACATTCTACTCCATCTTTCCTAAGGACTTCTAATAATCTATTGGATTGTCCCTGGGAAGATCCCTCCGGTTCTGGTTGGATCATAGGACTTAAACCTAACCACCCTTTTGACACCAATAACGTCGTGAATTAAAGATGTTGTGGGTATTTGATCGTAACCATGAAAACCACTTTAAATTCTAACAGAGTGTTTGAAAAACATTTAACACCTTGCTAGTTTTGTCGTTTCAGAAATGCTCCCCCTTCACATGTGCATCGATAATCGAAAGTGTTTCGCACATGTAGGTAAGAGTGAAAGTGCTTAAGTCATATATTAGATCACATTTTAATCACATTTTCTCCCCCTATCTCTAATATATAAAATCTTTTGATATTAGAGATACCAAATTTGATTAAAATATATTTTGAAAAAATAGTCTTGAAATCTCTGGGAGAAAGATGTGTTAATCTTTTGCATGAAGTTAAAATGCTCCCCCTCAAAAATTGATCCAATTGAATTGTCATTGTGAGGATATGATCCACGTTTCGCTTTTTGAGGATGGGAGTTGTTGAACACACAATTTTTGAAAGATTTTGAATATCATTGAAAAATTCTTGAAAAAATTGTGTTCAACGCTTTTTGAAAAATCAATTCTTTTTGTCGAAAGGTTTTTCTAAAGCATAAACTTGAGTTCATAGACTTTGAATGTCTTGACGAATCCACTCAAGTGTAAGAAGATTTCTCTTCTTTTGCTGAGGGTAAGGGTACTAAATCGTACACTCCCCCGTGAATATCGATCCGGGTTGCAATCTGAAAGTGATTACAAGCCATTGTGTTGAGCTCAAAACGTTGAATGTTTTGTGACAAGCTCAACCCGTGATAGATTGCTCTACCCGTTGTTTGGAAATATTTGACCAAAATAGACAATTTCCTTTATTAAAAGAAGAAATGACATGTTTTGAAAAATATTTACAACTTTCATTCGAGCTTTATGTACACACCCGTGTCGTTATTAAGCGACATTTCTAGGCACGTCCATATTATCGATACTGAAAGACATGTCGAGAAGAATATTTTTGGATTTTGAAAGATTTTTAATTTTGTGTTTTGCTTTTATGTGTTTTATATTTTTGTATTTTGCTTTTTCAAAGATATTTACAAGTTGATGTTTGAAAGATAAATCAAGCACGCACCTTTGCCAGAATCTCCAGGTCTGCTGGAGTCAAACATCTCATACCAATTTGCCGAACGAGGTACTCAAACCTATCTTTCGACAGAGCTTTCGTAAACAAGTCGGCTAATTGGTAATCCGTTCCAACAAAGTATAATTCAACGATACCTCTTTCAACCTGTTCCTTTATGAAGTGGTATCTGACATCGATGTGCTTCATGCGGGAATGTTGTACCGGATTGCAGGAGATGGCTATGGCCGACTTTGAGTCACAGTACATAGGTACTTTATCAAAGTGGAAGCCATAATCCGTGAGTTGTGTTCTCATCCAAAGAACTTGAGCACAACACGCAGATAGAGACACATACTCCACTTCGGCTGATGAAAGTGAAGTGCAATCCTGCTTCTTGGAAGACCATCCCACAAGCTTATCTTAACCTAGAAATTGTACACCACCAGAAGTACTTTTTCGTGTATCAAGACACCCTGCATGATCAGAATCTGAATAGGCCGTTAGAAAGAAACCGGTTTCCCTCGGATACCAGAGTCCTAAATGAATGGTATTCTTGAGGTACCGAAAGATCCGTTTAACCTCCTTGAGGTGCTTTTCAGTGGGTCGTGCTTGATAACGTGCACAATAACACGTAGCATGTGAAATATCAGGTCTGCTTGCTGTCAAGTACACGAGGGACCCGATCATGGAACGATATCTCGTTTGATCTATGGGTAATCCCTCCAAGTCAGCATCTAGCGATGTGGTTGATAATGGTGTCCCAACGGGGTCACATGAAGTCATACCATGCTTTTTGATTATCTCTTGACAATACTTAGCTTGGTTTATAAAGATACCACTTGGGGATTGGTGAACTTGAATTCCTAGAAAGAATTTTAGTTCGCCCATCATAGACATTTCAAATCTGCTGTGCATTACTTTTTCAAACCATTTTGAAAGTTTTAGGTTTGTAGACCCGAAAATAATGTCATCAACATAAATTTGCACAAGCAGAATGTCATCCCCATATTTATAAGTGAACAAAGTTAAATCAATGGAACCTTTTGAGAAACCTTTGGAGACCAGAAATTTCGAGAGCTCGTCGTACCACGCCCTTGGAGCTTGCTTGAGTCCGTAAAGTGCTTTGTGGAGACGATACACCTTGTCAGGAGAATGAGGATCGACGAATCCTTCTGGCTGCGTGACATAGACTTCTTCCTTCAAAGGACCGTTAAGAAACGCCGTCTTTACGTCCATTTGATATACAATGAATCCCTTATGTGCAGCATAGGCAAGGAAAATCCTGACCGCTTCCATTCGAGCTACTGGTGCAAATGATTCTTCAAAATCAATACCCTCTTTCTGTCCATACCCTTTAGCCACTAGCCTAGATTTATTCTTGATGATCGTGTTCTCTTCATCCATCTTGTTTTTCCAGATCCATCGAAAATTTAATGGTGTTACATCGTATGGTCTGTCAACAAGTTCCCAGACTTTAAGTCTTTCAAACTGTTGAAGTTCATCCGTCATTGATTCAATCCAAGCATGATCAGCCATGGCTTCTTTGATGTTTTTCGGTTCAGCAGTACTCACGGCGAGTGCGAACATACAAACATCGCCATCGGTTGCTAGTTGTCGTCTTGTACGAACAGGCTGTGAAGGGTTTCCAATTACGTAAACCAAAGGATGATCTCGGGTCCAATGATGTGTTGAAGGATGTCGTTGATAAAACGTATGCATATTTGACGGATCAACATGGCGAGTAGAAGACTCTCCAGTTTCGTGTACCGGTGTACCGAATGGGTTGTGAAAATCGTCATCGTCAGATAATGCACCGTCTGCTTGATTTGTGTTCTCTGGAGCAATGACAGTAGTTGTGGATGTTGTAGGATCGATTGTTGAGGTGATATTCTGAGGAGGTAAATCTGCAACAACCCGTGTTGAAGTAGATGAAGTTGTATCCTTTTGTTGATGATGACCGGTATCATCATTCGTATCATGAGTGACAGCGGAAGACTTCGATGCAACTTGTTTCTCCCCCGTGAAATATTCATCATACATTGGTCCATATAACATTTCCAACTCTTCAAGTGTCGTGTCCACTGTCATATCTGCTCTAGGAACATGTTCAGGAACCAGCTTTGAACTTGACGGTTCATTGTTGTGGTCTTGAGTTCAGAGTTCCGTGCGGTTGTGAACGGAAGTCGTTTGTCGTTGTGGATCGGGACTTAAACTGCTTTGTTCAAGTGCCATTGTGTTGCTTACATGTGAAACCCCTGAGACACATATTTCTCTGATATTTTTTTCTTCAGCAACCAAACTCTGAGAGTGTCTTTTGTTGAACGGTATGAATAAGGAAAACCTTTATGTTCTTGTTAAACCATTACTTGATTACCTGCACTTTCATCAGTAGTTTGTATGCTTGCATATTTGTTAGTGATATCTTTGTGAGAACCATGTGGGGGTTCACAGTGAACCTTTGTCGTGCTAGAGGGAAATATTTTTCCAGTAGGAACCCATTTAAGACCAGTTGTTTTGAAGATTCTACCTGTTTGTCTCCACTTAAGACAGGGTCTAGGAAACTTAGCTTTCTCATGTACCGCGGAAGACTTAATTGGAGAAAAACTATTTCCTTTAGGGTTCCATCTTTGAGATGCTCTAGCTGTTTGGTTCACCTTGTTCAGGACTTTAGTGATGCAATCATCATGAATAGCATTAAACATACATTTGTTACATTTCGTGCAAACAAAGTGCTTAGCATCTGAGAAGGATCTAGTGTTCCTAGGATAGGCTGATTTGGGCACATCATAGAAGGGTCTAGAATTCCTAGATGTGTGATTAGCGCTCCTAGGTTTCGGTTGTGTCCTATCTCTTGCTTGTGTCTTTATCTTAGCATCCTCTAGATAGCTTTTATGACCCGTGTCATTTGAACTTCGCCTAGGCATGTTCTTGTGGCTATTGCTAGAGTTGCTTGAATCATTCATGTGATTGGGTTTTACATAGGCAGAATATCTTAAGGAGTATCTAGATTGTGGAGTGACAGTGTTTGGCAAATTGCTACGCCTGTCAACTTGGGATGCAAACCTCGAGTTCGATGTTTTGGGTCGTTCAGATTTAAACGCATTCGGTTGTCTAGCAACTGAGCTGTTTCTGAATGGTTGAGTAGGAGGTTTCCCCAAGATAGACTGGTTTGCTAACTTAGTATCCACACTATTTCCTTTTAGCTTCCTTAATTCATTTTGCACTACTGTTAATGCAAAAACCTTTTCCTGAATCTGAGCTTTCAATTGCTCATTTTGTAGAAGTAATTGAGCGACACGTTGTTCTAACTTAATGTTTATATTATCAAATATGTCGTTATCAGCATTCGCGTCATTACTATCTACAGTGTCGATAGGTTGCACAAATATTTCACTTACTGAAGCAGACGGAGGACTTGGATTTTGAGAAGCCAACTTTGATTCTAACAAATTTATTTGTTTCACAAAATGTTCTTTTTCCGCATTAGAATGAATCTTACGATCCAGTTTTTGTTCAAGAACAACGTTTGCTTTTTCAAGTTTTTCAAAATAAGATTCAAATTTGTCATTTTTCTTTAAAAACTCGAGTTTGGCATCCTCAAAATCTTTTGTCTTTTGAGCTAACATAGTTTCGAGCTCATGAATCTGAGAATCATACAGAGCAGTTAATTGTACCTCGGCCATTGGCTCTTCATCGTAAATGGGTCTGATATCTGCATCATCGACTGCTTGATCATTCCCTGAGTTGTTGCTGGTATGCTGCTTTTCTGATTCTATCCCGCTGCGTTCTGTGACAATCGTACAATCATCCAATGTTGGACCATCATCGACATAGCTCTCGTTCTTCTGACGTGTTCTTTCAATAATGGACTTCCTTACATCACTCATGTGTTGAAGAAATGTCTCTTTGAATTCTTGAACTTCTAACCGAGTAAATTCAAAGAAGTATTTGTTTATGAATTCTCGATCATAGTGTACAGAGACCTGTGTATCAAGGAATTGCTGAAACTGATTCTCAAGAACCAAAACGGCATCTAGGGATTCAACCTCTTGAAATTCATCGTTGGCAAGTTGTTGTTCAAGGTGAGCTACATTGAGTAACATTGTTCTTGTGAATGTCTCAACATCTTGACCAGTTAGTGACATGAATACCCGTTTGAATCCAAGTTCGACGCGAGAGCCTTTTAAATCGTCATTTGAAATAACTTGAAGGTGTGACTGGAGTGATCTAAAGTGTGTCATGCATCGTTCTTTTGCAACCGACATCTTGGATTTGAGTGCATGCACATCTTGTGTTACGGAATCCATAATGGGTGACACAGTTGATGAATTGACTTTGGATCTTAAGTAGATATGGTGTGATTGGTTTGTGGTTGCAATTTCGAAAATTCCGATTTTTTCCCAGTCCGACAATAAATTCCTCAGTCCGACAAAACGGTAAACTCAAAAATTTGTCTTACCAAATTTTGAAATCAAGTCCGAAATAGCCAAAAACTAATAGGGAAAAATTTTGAAAAGTGAAAAATTTTGACAAAAATAAAACCTAAAAATGGCCTAAAATTTTGAATTTTGGTCCGAAAATTTGAATTTTTGGTCGAAATTTTTTTTCGCATCGCCAAAATTTGAAATCGAAGCTTAAATGGCCTAAAAACGGTCTAGGAAAAAATAAATTTTAGAATGGTTTTCCCGCCAAAAAACTTTTTTTTTTTTAATCTTCGTGTAAACGATATTACGAAACTAGTCTAGATGGTGGCTAAGTCGAAAAAATACTCGAACAAAATTTAGCTAAACAAGTCATCGGAATGTCCATCGGAATGTGCCATCGGAATGTCCATCGGAATGTGTCTAAAACAAATTTGGCAGAGTAACGACTCAAAAATCCCTTGAAACCGTCGGAATGCCAGATCGCAATGTACGATCGAAATGTCCAGATCGGAATAAGGTATCGGAATCCTTAGATCGCAAAGTAGAACCTAGTGGTTATTGCGATCTGACCTCAAAATACTTGTACTTTCCGATGGGTTCCTTTGCAAGAATTTCGGAAAGATGAAAAACCAAGGATTTTTGAACGTTTGATCCAAGAAAGTTTGTGTTTTTAATCAAAACGAAGATACCAAAATCACTACAACATGATTAAAGAAGGTATACGATTAAGAAACACAATCAAACACAAAAAAAATTGAATACGAGGAAGAAATAAGGATTAAATCAAACGAATCATATGAAAAACACAACAACCAATCAAAAAACTACCCCATGGCGATTGATACCAATTGTTGTCCCTAATATTATGATTGTATAATACACGAATTAAAGAAAGAAAGGTAGAAATGAGATGAATTTTAGAGAGAGAAAGTAGTAAGAGAAAGTAGAGAGAAATGGTTGGAACTAGGTGAATGTTAGATTGAGAAGTGAGAATACAAATGAACCAACACCCTTCCTAACATGCTAGGAAGGGTATATATAGTCCACCCACATGCGGGCTTCTTTATGGACTATATGGTTTGGGCCGGGCTTTCCTTTTGGGCTTTAGTTACTTATCAATGAACTTTAGCCTAAAGTTAAGCCCGTATAATACGACTAATATACTACCTATTACAACGTTCTAAAATACGATACATAATAAACATATAACCGAGCATTCTTGTTTGGCTCAATATTTTGAGGCTAACACGATCTCTACACTATTTCACTTCAAGACACAACTTCTACAACTCCAATTTGCTTCATGGCTAAAGCTTCAACGACTCAGGCATGGTTATGGCATCAACGTTTATCTCATCTCAATTTTGATACCATCAACTTGCTTTCCAAGAAAGATATTATGAGAGGCCTTCCAAGCTTGAAATTCATCAAAGATCATCTTTGTTCTTCTTGTGAGCTTTGTAAAGCTAAACGAAGTAGTTTCAAAACAACGACTACACCAAGCTCTAAAGGACGGTTAGATCTTCTTCATATAGATTTGTGTGGCCCCATGCGTGTTCATAGTATCAATGGAAAGAAATATGTTATGGTAATTGTCGATGATTACTCAAGGTACATATGGACTCACTTCTTGAGGTCCAAGGATGAAACACCCGAAGTTCTCATCAACTTCCTAAAACTGATACAACGTGGTCTTCAAGCTCAAGTAAAAGTTGTTCGTACTGACAGAGGCACATAATTTTTGAATTCAACTCTGAGAAACTATTTTAAAGTTGAAGGAATTGAACATGAAACATCCATTGCTAGAACACCTGAACAAAACGACGTTGTTGAAAGACGAAACCGTACTTTAGTTGAGGCTGCTCGAACATTATTATCCGCTTCAAAACTTCCACTATTCTTTTGGGCCGAAGCCGTCTCAACCGCATGCTACACACAAAACCGATCCTTAATTATTCCTAGACACGAAAAGACACCATATCACATAATTCATGATCGAAAACCTTCACTCAAACACCTTCACGTTTTTGGATGTACTTGTTACATAATACGAGATGGTGAAAATTTGGATAAGATGAAAGAGAAAGGTGATGCATGTATTCTAGTGGGATATGCAACTCAGTCTAAGGGATATAGAGTTTACAACAAGAGAACAAAATTGATAGTTGAGACTATTCATATCCGATTTGATGAATTACAAGAAACGGCACTTGAACAAAACATTTTAAGTCCCGATCCACAACGACAAACGACTTCCGTTCACAACCGCACGGAACTCAGAACTCAAGACCACATCAATGAACCGTCAAGTTCAAAGCTGGTTCAAGGAATGTTCCAAGAGCAGATATGACAGTCAACACGACAATTGAAGAGTTGGAAATGTTATATGGACCAATGTATGATGAATATTTCATGGGGGAGAAACATGTTGTATCGAAGTCTTTCGCTGTCACTCATGATAAGAATGATGATACAAATCATCGTCAACAAAAGGATACAACTTCATCTACTTCAACACGGGCTACTGCGGATTTACCTCCTCAGAATATCACATCAACAACCGCTCCTACGACATCCACAACTACTGTCATTGCTCCAGAGAACACAAATCAAGCAGACTATGCATTAAATGACGAAGACGATTTTATCAACCTATTCGGTACACCGGTACACGAAACTGGAGAGTCTTCTACTCGCCATGTCGATCCGTCAAATATGCATACGTTCTATCAACGACATCCTTCAACACATCATTGGACCCGAGATCATCATTTGGTTCAAGTAATTGGAAACCCTTCACAGCCCGTTCGTACAAGACGACAACTTGAAACCGATGGTGATGTTTGTATGTTCGCACTCGCCGTGAGTACAGCTGAACCAACAAATATCAAATAAGCCTTGGCATATCACGCTTAGATTGAATCGATGACGGATGAAATTCAACAATTTGAAAGACTAAAAGTCTGGGAACTTGTTGACAGACCATACGATGTAATACCATTAAATCTTCGATGGATTTGGAAAAACAAGATGGATGAAGAGAACACAATCATCAAGAATAAATCTAGACTAGTGGCTAAAGGGTATGGCCAGAAAGAGGGTATTGATTTTGAAGAATCATTTGCACCAGTAGCTCGTATGGAAGCGGTCAGGATTTTCCTTGCTTATGCTGCACATAAGGGATTCATCGTTTATCAAATGGACGTAAAGATGGTGTTTCTCAACTGTCCTTTGAAGGAAGAAGTCTATGTCACACAGTCAGAAAGATTCGTCAATCCTCATTATCCTGACAAGGTGTATCGTCTCCACAAAGCACTTTATGGACTCAAGCAAGCTCCAAGGGCGTAGTACGATGAGCTCTCGAAATTTTTGGTATCCAAAGGTTTCTCAAAAGGTTCCATTGATCTAACTTTGTTCACTTATAAATATGGGGATGACATTTTGCTTGTGAAGATTTATGTTGATGACATTATTTTCGGGTCTACAAACCTAAAACTTTCAAAATGGTTTGAAAAAGTAATGCACATCAAACTTGAAATGTCTATGATGGGCGAACTAAAATTCTTTCTAGGAATTCAAGTTCACCAATCCCCATGTGGTACCTTTATTAACCAAGCTAAGTATTGTCAAGAGATAATAAAAAACATGGTATGACTACATGTGAGCCCGTTAGGACACCATTATCAACCACATCCCTAGATGCTGATTTGGAGGGAGATGTCATAGATCAAACGAGATATCGTTCCATGATCGACTCCCTCATGTACTTAACAGCAAGCCGACCATATATATCACATGCTACATGTTATTGTGCACGATATCAAGCACGACCCACTGAAAAACACCTCAAGGAGGTTAAACGGATCTTTCGGTACCTTAAGAATACCATTCATATGGGACTCTGGTATCCGAGGGAAACCGGTTTCTTTCTAACGGCCTATTTAGATTCTAATCATGCAGGGTGTCTTGATACACGAAAAAGTACTTCTGGTGGTGCACAATTTCTAGGTCAAGATAAGCTTGTGGGATGGTCTTCCAAGAAGCAGGATTGCACGTCACTGTCATCAGCCGAAGCGGAGTATGTGTCTCTATCTGCGTGTTGTGCTCAAGTTCTTTGGATGAGAACACAACTCACGGATTATGGCTTCCATTTTGATAAAGTACCTATGTACTGTGACTCAAAGTCCGCCATAGCCATCTCCTGCAATCCGGTACAGCATTCCCGCACGAAGCACATTGATGTTAGATATCACTTCATTAAGGAACAAGTTAAAAGGGGTATCGTTGAACTATACTTTGTTGGAACTGATTACCAATTAGCTGACTTGTTTACAAAAGCTCTTTCGAAAGAGAGGTTTGCGTATCTAGTTAGGCAAAATGGTATGAGATGTTTGACTCCAGCAGAACTGGAGATTCTGGCAAAGAAGCCTGCTTGATTCATCTATCAAACATCTACCTATAAATATTAATGAAAAAAGCAAAATACAAAATTAAAAATCTTTGATAATCCAAAAATATTCTTCTTGACATGTCTTCAGTATCGATTATATGGACGTACCTAGAAATGTCGCTCAATAACGACACGGGTGTGTACATAAAGCTCGAATGAAAGTTGTAAATATTTTTAAAACATGTCATTTCTATCTTTTATAAAGGAAATTGTCTCTTTTGGACAATATTTCCAACAACGGGTAGAGCAATCTATCTTGGGTTGAGCTTGTCACAAAACATTAGATGTTTTGAGCTCAACACAATGGCTTGTAATCACTTTCAGATTGCAACCCGGATCTATATTCACGGGGGAGTGTACGCTTTAGTGCCCTTACCCTCAGAAAAAGAAGTTAATTCTTCTTACACTTGAGTGGATTTGTCAAGACATTCAAAGTATATGAACTCAAGTTTATGCTTTAGAAAAACTTTTTCGCCAAAAAGAATTGATTTTTCAAAAAGCGTTGAACACAACTTTTTCAAGAATTTTTCAATGATATTCAAAATCTTTCAAAAATCGTGTGTTAAACAACTCCTATCCTCAAAAAGTGAAATGTGGATCACATCCCCACAATGACAATTCAATTGGATCAATTTTTAAGGGGGAGCGTTCCAAATTCATGCTAAGTTTGACACATTTTTATCCCGAAAGTTTTCAAGACTATTCTTCACAATATATTTTAATCAAATTTGGTATCTATAATATCAAACGATTATATATATTAGAGATAGGGGAGAAAATGTGATTAAATGTGATCTAAAGACTCAAGCACTCATAATTACGATCAAATACCCACAACATCTTTAATTCACGACGTTATTGGTGTCAAAAGGTGGTTAGGTTTAAGTCCTATGATCCAACCAGAACCGGAGGAATCTTCCCAGGGACAATCAAATAGATTATTAGAAGTCCTTAGGAAAGATGGAGTAGAAAGTGAACGTAGTTGAATGCCGACTAAGTACTGATGCTAGCACTGGAACAATCACAACAAGGTGCTAGTAATGATGTCTTGGTAAGCATTGAAGGGGTTGAAGAATGAAAAAGAAATGTAAGGATAAAGGGTGTAAAGAAAGAAGCCCTCCATATAACTTAGATAGAAACCGGGTCAACACATCATGAAGACAACGCATCATGAACCCAGTGATGTAATGCACAACCCCTCCCCAGCTGACTCAGGCTTCTCTTAAAAGAAGTTTGTCTTATTGTCACGGTGATCAACACAACCTCTATTGACTTTCTCACTCCGAGATAGTTGATATTGAATAGGTGGCATCTGCTCCAGCCTCCGACCACTAAAAGTGCACAAATCGAGTCTAGAGCCAAGAGATCAGTCAAATCTCGTTAGGACACATGGAATGACGATAAAGAGAGTCCTACGCTATATCCTTGTGATATTGCTAGAACACTCAGAGTGATACTACTTAGTATTCACAATGATGAGTGGAAATCCTTCCAGTTTTAACATCAAACAACACTGCGGTAGGTCATGTGTAAGATTATTTAGGAATTGAACATATGTAAAACTAAAAAGCAACAATGGTTTGTTTCTTTATCAATTCAAACTCGTTTCAGGTTTCTACGCAATATCTTTATGATCTTGCCAGAACATTCAGAGTGATATTTATTAATATTCACAGTGACCAATGGAAATCCTTCTAGCGTCAACATTAAACAGCGCTACGGTAGCTAACTTGCGAGATTCTTATGAATCAAGCTTGTGTCAACTGGAAAGCAACAATGGTAAGATTCTTAATGAATCAAACTTGTTCCAGGAATTTGAATTGACGACTTTAATCAAGCGGATATTTAACCAATTGATTCACTCTTTATGTTCGCAGTCTTACTTTGAGACGGTCGAGTAAAGAGAACGGCTAGTATAGTCGCGAAACCCTGTCAAGGAGATTCTTAATTGAATCTACCTAATCATAGGTACGATATTTAATATCGTGTAACAGTCTTCACCGACCGGAGGTAAAACGCTACCGATTAAGGACGAATGTCAAAGCCATTCAGTCTGTGTCTATGTTTTGTCTCAAGAAAGTGACGTTACGGTGTACTCAGCAAAGTCAAAGATTAAAAAAAACCACATACTCATGCCCAAAGACTTTCAACAATCAAGAAAGATAAATACTTCCGCAACTCTGTTGATCAAAATCCTCCTTTTCAATTAATGTAGAGGAATGACCTATCTTCAAAGGAGATTGTTAGCAAGCTTTCAAGATAGCGCAAAGTATGAGCATGTGGATAAAGACACAAGATCGCAAAATGGCAAAGACAAGTCAAGGAAAATTTGAAGATCTCAAGTTTAAAGACAAAGTCGAAAGACAATGTTGGAAATACGTTTTTCCAAGGAAAGTCTCGGTCACATCATTATTAGCATAGATCACGAGCTTTAGACTATTTAGGACATTGTAACTTGGAGTGACCTCCCTTTGGGGGAGATTGTTGGAAATACGTTTTTACGTATTTAGAAAGGATCGGTCACTCCAATGATATTGGGCTCGTGATCCAATATAGCCCATATAGCCCACATGTAGGGTGGGCTATATAAACCCCCCTCCTAGCATGTTAGGAGCGGTTGTTGGTTCACTTACACTTTCCATAATCACATTTTCCATCTTTCTTTCAACCCTCTCCTTTCTCTCTCTTCTTTCTCTCTCTAAGTTTCTTCCATTTATCATCCATATCAATAGTTAATCCAACTATGTCTAATCCTTAGAAAATCTCGATCCTACAATTGGTATCAGAGCATGGTTGATTCTTCGGATTGACATTTTTTTTAATCTATTGATTTGGTAATAATTTTTTTTTCCTTTCTTTCTAAAATCTTTTTCAATTTTTTTTTGTCCCGAAAATCTTTTTCAATTTTTTTTGTCCCGAATCTGATAAACAATTTGGAGTTGCGTGTCATCATTCTTTCTATCATCTGTTTTTCATATTTTTTTGTGGGAATCAATTTTTTTTTTTATCAAATTGGTGGGATAATCTTATTCATTAAAAAGTATCAGTTTTTATTTATTTATCTTGTCTTATTCTATCAGTTTCTTTTTGTTTTTCTATTTTAGTTTATCTTATTTTCTTAAAAGTTGTCTATTCACGTATCGTATCTGAAAAGGGTCTAAGTATTCTGATGCTTTCTCTTGTTTCCAGTATTCCGATGCTTTCTCTTGTTGCCAGTATTCCGATACTTTGATATATCGATCGCAATAACCGAAAGGTTCTACTTTGCGATCACCTTATTCCGACACTCTTATTCCGACGGTTATTCCGATCGCCTTTTTGCGATCGTGATTGCGACAGGTTTAAGGTAAAGTAGAGACGAAACTCTGCCCAAATTTTTTCAGTCACATTGCGATGGTGAGATTTTGTTTTAGACATTGCGATGGTGACTTTTTAGTATTGCGATAGTATGAAAATTATTGCGCTGGAAATTATTACACATTGCGATGGAAATTCTTTCAAAACTTGGACTGCAATTATTTTTGACCAAAACAATTAGGACCTAAACCTGACTCGACCAAATCCTGACTCGACCAAAACCTTTCGACTCAGACCCAAGAAAACTCACACCCAATACTCTCGGACAGACGTAACACAAAAGACTTCGAAACACAACTCACCCTCGTCTAACACAAACTCTCAGACCCTCACAAAAACACCTTCGTCTAACACCTCTTCGACTAGGCTGTCACACACAAACTGACGAGACCCACAACACCCTCATCAGTCCCCTAACAACACTCGACTCCTAAAAACTCACTCTCAAACTCAACCAGTCCCAACCCTCAAACTCTAAACCATCTTGACTCAATCCCAAACACAGATTCGTTTCAACTCAACTCAACGTGACTCAATTCGAAAACATACTTGACCAACCTTCACAAACCAAGACTCGAACACAACGTGACTCAACTCGAAACTCAAACAAACACTCCTTAGACACTCACTGATTTCACAATCAGGACTCGACTCCAAACATCGACACCTCAATCATTTTTAACTCAGTAACAAACTCAAACCAACACCACTCTCGAATCTAAAATTAACCACCCTTGACCTGACTTACACACACACACAAACCCACACCCTCTCGTTTCGCCCACACTCGACTCACACTCTCACAATCAAACACTCATTCGAACCCACACGATTTTAAACTCGATCTCTGTTTCCACCATCATCGATCAAACACACATGCAACAAAAAAACATAAATACCTACCTGAGACCCCATAGAGATCTTGAAGCCGACTAAGATTTACTTGATCCGGGTTTTTGTTCTTGATTCATGGAAAATAGAGATTGTAGGATATCCTTGATTTGTAGGATTATACGGAGATAGGAACTGGGTAAATAAATTAGGGGATTCATTGGTTTGGTTTGAGATTAGAGTGAAATTGTTTTGGTAACTGGGATTCAGATGAGTATTGGGGGGCGGAGAGAACTAAGCGACCTTAAGGCTGCGTATTTTATGAGATAAATTAGGGTGAGTGAGAAATTTTAGGGTATTATTTAGTCAAAAGTCGTGTATATATTTGTGGAGTGTGGACGGAGAAAACTAAGTTCTCTGCCACGTTTTGAGGGGAATTGACCACGTGGAGAACACAAGGATTACAAAGATTGACTTGTTTTATATTTTTCAAATTGATAAATCAAAACTCTTAGTTTTTTTTTAAAAAAAGAATGATTTTTTATTTTATTTTTCTTTATCTATTTCTTATATTTTATATATTTTAAAAGTTGAATTTTAGTTAAGTTAACTTTTTTATTATTTTTATATATATATATATATACTTTTATATTATAAAATTAATTTTGATTTGGCACATCGTGTTGAGGCGGATATTTAGACAGAACCAAAGCGATAAAATATTTAACGGGCCGATCATCATATTTACCGTAGTTTGGATTTATTTGGTCTCTGGTTTATTTTTTCAACGTTTGAGCCGACAACAATTTTTGAGCCGAGAAAAGTGTGATCTCATCTATCGTGGATTTTTAAAAAAAGTTATTTACGGATCTTTCGAAATTTCTTCACGAATTGTAAGATTCCGAATACAACTACAATCACGATCATTTTTTCAATGGAGTCTTTGAATTCGAAATTTCAAGAGGGAGACTTGCATCACATGCAAGACACAGCTAGAGAAAGTAGTATAATGTCATGTCGACTACTTCAGTCACATCTTAGGACTATTGCATGGGTTCAAGGAGGAAGCGAATTTGTGACACTCTTCGGTCAACATCAGTATACATTCATCGAGTCACTATTTCTCAACTTGAACCACCTAGCTGAGCAACTTCACAAAGAAGACTTTAATCACTCTACATCAGAAACTGCATATCAGGCTCTTGTGACACAACTCGCGCCTTTCCTCCAATTCAATATCATCAAGTCTGACAATTCAGGGATATGCCGGTCATTTCTTCAATACACACAGAACGATGTTAAAGATTTCCGTGATAAACTGTTGAAATTTATGACATCGGTTTCGTCTTCGATTTATAAAAGATCCAGACTTCACCAAGTGTATGATAATGAAGTGCAAGAATCTATGATGCAGATACAAGAGGAGAATGGTCATACGGTTGACAACATGGAGCATAACGATGGCAAGAGCACGGAATCAGGAGGACAACATGATACCAGTGGCACGTCAGGCAATGTTCACGAGATCTATTTTGATGACACCTTACCCATTAATGACGAAGAGCCTGCGGACATGGTACAATGTAATGTTGATGATGTATATGCTGATGAAATACCGCATATTGAGCATTCTGAACCTAACTATGACAAACATGGGATGGAAAAGAGTGATAGAAATACCACTTCTGATTCATCTGATGTGAGTCATAATGGGGGAGAAAGTGTTCAAAATGCTAAACATCATGATAAGTGCTTTATGACTGCTACGTTAACCAATTCTGCTTCTAGGATTAAAGAGCTTGAAATGATTTTAGCTCAGCAATCAAAAGAACTTGAGGATGCCAAAATTGAATTTTCGAAGAAAACGGAGAAATTTGAAACATATTTTGAAAAACTTGAAAAGTCAAACGTTGTTCTTGAACGAAAATTGGATCAAACAGTTCTAGATTCTAAAGCTGAAAAGGATAATCTTTTGAAACAAATTAAGTTGCTTGAATCTAAGTTGGCATCCCAAGATGAATTGTTCAAAGAAAATGAGACCTTAAAGGCTCAAGTACAGGAAAAGGTCTTTGCTATAGCTGCGTTGAAGAATGATTTGCGAAAAACTAAAGGACCTAGTGTGGACACTAAGCTTGAAAAACCATCAATCTTGGGGAAACCGCCTACAAATCAGTTCGTCAGACAACCGACTGTCAGACAACCTACTGCATTTAGATCCGAGCGATCACAATCCTCGAGACCGCGATTTGCCTCCCAAGTTGATATGGTTCATCTTTCTAGAACAGTCACTCCACCATCTAGGCCCAATGTGACTAAAACAGCTTTTGCAAGACCTAATCACATGATTGCCTCTAATTTCCCTAGACATAGTCCAAAGAATACGTCTAGAACTAGTTCAAATGACGTTCGTCATACTTTTGGTCTAAGGGAAGCTAAGCAAAAGACACAAGTAAGAGATAGGAATTTCAAACCTAGTCAGATGCCTTCTAGTTTACCCAACACTGCTAACCGTTGCATGTCACATCCTAGGAGCATCAATCAATCGTCTAGGAATTCTAGATCTTACTCGGACATTAAATATGCTACTTGTAAAACATGTAGAAAATGTGTCTTTACAGCAAATCATGATTCTTGTATCAAGAAACTACTTAATGAGGTGAACTCCCGTGCTAGACTTAAATCCCAGTGGGTTGCCAAAATCAAACCCATTGGTAAAATATGGCGCCCCACTGGTAGAACTTTCACCCTTGTAGAAAACGAGTGCCCTTTAACTAGGATAGTCTCTGATTCTACTAAGATTACTAGGGAGGAAATTGAAAAGGAGGATACATCACTTAAGCCTGAACTTAAGGTTTTCTATAAAAGGAAACGTTTACCAGCTAAGACAAGTGAATCATCTCCTCAGGTCACCTCTAGCACAAGAAAAGAAAACTGTGAACCCCCACTTGCTTCTAAGATAGATATCGCTAACCCATATCAAAGCATGCAAATTCCAAATGAGAATGCAGGTACCAAAGAGGATGTTCCAAAAGAACGAAGCGGTCCAATCATTGTATACCATTCAATTAAGGACACTCTCAGAGTTTGGTTGCTAAAGAAGCTGATATCTAAGAAACAAGTGTCTCAGGGGATTTCCAGTTAAGCTTACAGTGCACAAGGACTTACAGTCACATAACAGACTGTAACTCGCTCTCAAAAGACAGGAAAGTTCATCCCGATGATGACTTATCCTCAAAACGAGAAATTAAATTTTCTCGGACACGAGCTTACATTTTAAACTATTCAAGGGTTTTAAGCTCGTGTAAAGGACTTATAGTCACATCACAGACTATAACTCGATCTTCAAAGAAAGGAAAGTTTATCGCCGATGGTAAACTTATCCTAACAACGAGAAATTCATTTTTCTCGGGCATGAGCTTATATTAAAACATTCCAAGTTTTTAAGCTCATGCACAATGGCTCCTCGTTAATGACAGACGACGACCCGGACTTCAGAGACAGGGAAGTTTATCTACGCAACGATAACTTACCCTCTTAACAAGAAATTAATTTTTCTTGGACACGAGCTTATCCTAAAACCATTCAAAGGTTTTAAGTTCGTGTAAAAGGCTCTTCATTAAATATCAGATGATGACCCGATCTTCAAATTAAGGAAAGTTTATCGCCGATGATAAACTTATCCTCACAACGAGAAATTAGTTTTTCTCGGGCATGAGCTTATATTAAAAACATTCGAAGTTTTTTAAGCTCATGCACAATGACTTACAGTTAAATATCAGACTGTAACTCGGACTTCAATTTTAGGAAAGCTTATCTTTAAAGATAGCTTATCCTCGTAACGGGAAATTAAATTTTCTCGGTCATGAGCTTGTATTAAAACATTCCAGGTTTTAAGCTCAGAAAGGAAAGTGAATCTTTTAGATAAGAGAACTTTTCCTCATAACGAGAAATTCACCTTTCTCGGTCATGAGCTTTACGTTAAAACATTCAAAGTTTTTCAAGCTCATGAAAACGACTTCTAAGCAAATGTCAGCTTAGAACTCGTTCTTCAATTAAAAGGAAAGTTTATCGCCGATGGTAACTTATCCTTAACAACTTCTCGGACTTGAGCTCGTTTTGTAAGATATTCAACATCTTAAGCTCAAGTAATTGATTTTCAAAACGTTGAACACAATTTTTCGAGAATTTCTCAAAAAGTTTTTCTAAATCTTTCAAAATTGTGTGTTCAAAAAATGTTTTGATAAAAAGAGCATGTCTTCTGGAATCGATAATATTTACGATACTAGAAATGTCATTCAATAATGACACGGGGTTGTAAATAAAGTTCGAGCAGAAGTTCAAATGTTTTAAAACATGCTCAAAATGGTTTGCTATTATTTCAGATAGTAACCCGCTTTTCATACTCAAGTCAAGCATTTCACCGGAAAGCTTTGACTCAACAACGGGAATTAATTTTCTCGGGCATGGTTTATTTTATAACCATGTAAGGGATTGTGTTTACGTAATAACACAATCTAACACGAATATATGTACGATTCAGTGCATTTATTTGTTAAAATAAGAGAAGTCTTGTTTTTATGAAGCTATCATCTCCACCAACCGTAGCAATTTACAATTGATATCTACATACTCGACGATGCGACTACTCAAACCGCGACTACAACTCTTTCAATAGAACACAGGTCAACAATTGAGGGGGAGCAATTGTCCAGCATTCAAAATCCTTGATGTCGAGAGTGCCAAGTTCACATATTGGTGTCAAGACAACGATATCAATCATACACATAGAGTCAAGAGATAACTTCAGACGTGACAAAGTGACCATCATTCGTGAACAAGAACCATGTGAATCTTTCATATGATGTTCTTCATCATTCAGGTCCAACCTTGTAAAATTGCTAATCTTGTGAATACATTATCATATATGATCTTTGCACGTGATAAATACCTTACACTTGTGTTTAAAAGGTATTTAATTTAAGTTTCAAGTACACCCTCATTAATTTGAGGGGGAGCTTGTGTAATTCATGAAGAGAATTGGCTTTGCATTTTTCTTCCCAAAATTTTCTTAAAATGCTATTAAATCAATTGATATTAAAAACATCGATTGGGTTAATATTTTTAATATGGGGGAGAAAATGTGATTTAATATGGGAAATGATTCATCACAAATGGTTTGACTTAACGTGCTAGCTCATCCCGACATGTGCGAAATGTTTTCGGATATCGTGGCATATGTTAAGGGGGAGCAAAATGGATTTGCACTATCAAAATGGATTTCATGGTGACATACACTTACCCAAAACATCTCTATTCACGACGGTGAAGATTGTGGTGACATAAGGATGGTAGGATAGGTTAAAGTCCAATGATTCCTCTAGAACCGGAGGAATCTTCCCAAGGACATTCCATAGCTAGAAATAGTAGTCCTTAGGAAAGATGGAGAAAGATTGTGAACGTAGCTGAATGCCGACCAAGTACTTAAGTTAGCACTAGAACAATCACAACAAGGTGCTAGTGATGACGTATTGGTTAGCATTGAAGGGGTTGAAGAATGAAAAAGAATTGTAAAGATAAAGGGTGTAAAGAAAGAAGCCCTCCTTACAACTTAGGCAGAAACCGGGTCAATACATATGCTATTAAGATCATTGTTTAATGATTCTTGATACTGAAGACAGACATCATGGACCTAGTGATGCAAAGCACAACCCATCCCAGCTAACTCAGATATCTCTTAAAAGATATTTGTTTTATTCACACGGAGACAACACGTTATCTATTGATTTATTCACTCCGAATAAATTGGTATTGAAAAGGTGGCACTCCTCTCCAAGCCTCCGATCACTAAAATCCAAAGTGCACGATCGAGTCTAGAGCCATTTGAGATCATTAAATATCTCATTAGGACACACTTTCATAATTCCTTGCTTCTTCATACACTGTGAAAAGTAAGAAAGATCTTAAGAGTCCTACGCAAATCTTCATGATCTTGCCTGAACATCCGAGTAATACGAAAGTATTTACAATGAAGATGGAAATCCTTCTTGAGCGAATATCAAAAAGCTCATGGTAGGTGACTTGTACGATTCTTTATGAATCAAACTTGTGATAACTGGAAAGCAACGGTTGTTTAATTCTTAACTGAATTTAAACACGTTCCAGGCCTCTACGCAATATCTCAGTGATCTTGCTAGAACACTCAGAGTGATACCTTTGTGTTCACGGTGATGAGTGGAAATCCTTCTAGTGTTAACCTCAAACAGCACTTGGTAGGTAACTTGCAAGATTCTATACGAATCAAGCTCGTGACAACTGGAAAGCAACGATGGTGCGGTTCTTAATTGAATTTCACTTGTTCCAGGAACATGAATTGACGGCTTCAAATCATGCGGATATTATTATCCAAATGATTCACTCTTTA